>CM060950.1:1793047-1903047 GCA_030765055.1 Mantis religiosa | reverse complement strand
ACCCACTAACCAGCTGGTTTTATTACATTGTGAAGCTTGAAAATATCTTACACAGTTTTACTTCTTATTCTTAAATTTATTGGGTAAACTTGTCAAAGACAGCAAGATTGACCATTGACCAAATATTTCCTAGTTTTCTGAGAATGATAGAAAGTTGAGTGGTTTCTTAATCGGATCTGCAACCAAACTTTTGTTGACCTTTTTCTGTCATATTCCTATTTTGACTCAATAATTAAATTAATAAAATATAAAATAAACATAAACCAAACTTTAAACAACTAAATATGTACCTGTAAAGTGGTATGATGTACAATACCAAAAACAAAACAAAAAAAAAACAGTAAAATGTTTTAAGAAAGCTGTAAGCATGTAAGAGAAATGTCAAGATTCACTTTCTAGCACATGCAGTTTAAATCTATTTCATGGGTCTAGAGTAGTTAACGATGAGTGAAGTGGGAATTTACTGGTAACTGCAAGTCTGTGTCAATGTAGCCATAGATATTCACAGCACGCAGTGGCAGAAATGCTCACGACTTGCAATGAATGCACTGAAATTGCAGCTATAAGCAGGACAGAATTTATGTCACTAGGATCCATTTGTACTACACAGTTACTATCATACTACAATACATTTTAGAAATTGGAAGAAAAATCTAAGCATGTGGTGCATACCATGCAGGAGGAACACCCTCGTGACTTCAATCTAGTTCAACTTCTAGAACTAAATATGTACTGCTGTGTATATATTATGGCCGTGCCATTATTGAGTGGTTAGACCGCTTGGCTCTCACCTAGGCGGACCGGGTTCGATCCCACGTGACCGCAAAATGGGATTTGTGGTGTACAATATGGCATTGGAGTGGGTTTCCTCCGGGTCCTCTGGTTTCCCCCACCACCATTCCACCAACTGCTCCATGATTCATCTCATCATCCCAGACGTTGGGCCAATCCCTCAACCTTGGTATCTCAGGTCAAATGCTTCAGCTCCCTCGCTCTGAGGGAATCCGAGCGACTCCTGGCACTAGCATTGGTGAGGACAGGAGAACAAAGGAACAATTTCACACTGACTGTAACGCATTGATCTTAAACATTTTCACATAAAAAAATAATTATTAAAATATCATATGTAACAAACTTTTGCTTACTCTTGTATGCTGATACGTAGGATGGATGCTATGTTTGCAGTATTAATATTTTACCATTATTAACATGGCATATCAGTAATATAATATTGAGTCGAACTAGTACTCAGTGCTCCATATATTGCTAGTGTTTACATGGAATGCATTTGGTTAGGACCTTCTTAACACCCTCAGGTGTGTACTGGATCAATTGCAAAGGCTGTGACATCTTTTACATTGACAAAACAAAAGGAAATTTGAACATTAGGCTTAAAGAGTATTTTAGGAACATTAAGAACAAATAAATAGATAAATTGGTGGTAGTGTACCATTTTTGGAATGATAATTATGAAATCCATTTATTAAAATATGTTCCGAGTCCAACTGCATTAACCACGCAGGAAAAATATTCATAAGGAAATATGAAGGAAAACTGTTCAATTTTGACACCACCTTTGAAGAGAACCCCAACTTGAAGCTCATCAAGATACCAACAGAGATGCCCCTGTCGCCTTCAAATAGTTTACCAAATCAAAATTCAACAGTCGGCATCAGCTGAGGATATTAGGAAGGTAATAATGAATTGCGTTCTTGGTACACACTAACAAAATATAGAGCATCGTTTACTAGTTTGACTTAGAATTACATTAATTTTGTACTTCATTGTATCATAGTCCTTACTCATAGGAAATGGCATATCAGATTAACAAACTGAGCAGATTCATAACCAGGCCAAATAATTTTCTATTCTACTACTGTTAACTCCATAATGAATAAACTACAGTAATTAAACAAATATGAAACTTAATTTTTATTAGGTGATGTATAAATGAAAGAAGCATTAATTCAATTTTATTATGGTAGAATTTGAAGAAAATTTAAGAACAAAGAAAAGCCACAAATCGCTAGTATGAAATGTAAGTAGCATAAATCTGGTAATTCTGAGTCTATGCCAATGACTGTCAGGCTTGAACGACACCTACTGAGAAAGAAAACAGTTTATATAAATATTGAAATTGAATTTTCTATACAGTTTGATGAATACTTTTTCCTTTCAGTTAGATGTAAGAGCTTTGGTAAGGTACACTTGCTTTTTGGAAACACAACTTAGTTTTATGTTAAAAGACTTATTTAATTATATTTCATTAGAACTTAAAACTTAACTCATGTCACTATTAAAAACAGAAACATTTTTGGAACCATCCCATTCCTATCATCAGCTGGTTGGCAGCTGGCCGCTATCTTCACAATCAGCTGTCTAATGGACCTCTTGCAATTAGCTCCATCTCTCGAAATTTTCCCAACATAAGTGCATTAGGCCACTTACTGACGAACGTATCAAAATTTAAAATATGTGGAATATTCTTTACAATGAAAATCTTCTCCCATGTTGAAAGTTCAAGTTTTGTTGCTAATGGTTTCAGTAATTTAATCTTCTCTCGGATATTGTGGTTCTCATTCCAAAAATGAAAAGCAACTGCTGATTTTTGTACTTTAAATTTTATGTTCCTTCAGTGCTCTGTTAATCTAGTTTTTAAATTCCTTTTTGTCAATCAAATACAGAATTTGTCAATAGAATTTCAACTACTTAGTTTTATAGTTTTATTTAGGTGTACTGCAACTCAGAAGAAATTTTTTTTTATGTTATGCCTAGACAACAAAAATCAATTATTTCAGAGTTACAGCACAAAACTGAAAGTTACGAAAATTGCTCGGAGTGGTTTCCTCTTCCTACATTCCATGCTCTGCTGTACTCTGTTGAAAATTTGTGGTGTGTTTCATATTTTATTAAATCCAGTTTGGATACATTCTCCCAAAATATGAACATCAAGTACGAGAGTCACATAAACCAAGGACTTTGGATGTTGTCAGACGAAGAAATAGTTTAGATTCAAATCAGGCGATCAAGCAGACCATTCAATGGGTCTCCCATTCTCTCTCAAGGATTGGTGAATTTGTGCAAATGTTCTTGCACACAGTAACTGCCTGCCAGGATACCTTTCGCATAAAACTCACTTGCTCGTGCTGTATTTCCATCTGCATGACCATATGTGTAGTGCATATCTGTCTGTTCACTCATGGAATACATCTTATTTGACCTATAACAAAGAAATTGTCGATTTTCAGACCCATGTGCATAGGAACTTTGTTTACTGTTTTGATGTCACAAACATATCCCCCAAATATATGATACCAATAAGGATGCACCTGTATAAAGAAAATACTATTACTATGCACGTTAAGATAGCACGTTTATAGTATATATTGGCAATATTTTCACATTTGTATCAGCATTTCATAGGGAAGGTAAATATAAATACAACTGTAACACACAATGTTTAATACACTCAAATGAACATTATGCCACAATTTCCTGATTATAAAAATCTATTTGGACACTTTCTTACTGATATGAATACAATAATATGAGTTAAACTCTAAATCTGACTTTAGAAATATGCAGGAAAAATAATATGATTTGTGGTTAATACTGTGGATATAATGCCAATTTATTTGTGCAAATTCTCTGTGCAAATATTTCTTCTTGTGACCATGAATGCAACAACTTTGCATGTATGAGATTCATTTACAGGATGTAGTTAAGAATCAATCCTACCCAGTGTTACAGTTTGAGCATAAAAGGTTGTTATACTTTTACCAGTTAACCCTACTATGTCCAATGCTGATGATTTTGATAGTTTTGGAGCAGAAATCCTTGCTAACAACAAAGATAACATCCTCATTAAACTACAGATTTGCAATAACAATGGTTAACTGGTCAAACTAGGGTCTGATTCTAATTCATATAATGTCCATACATAGCGGTATACACATTGCCACTTTTGTAAACACTAGCAATGACACAAATGATTTCCTAAGGAAAAAAAAATTCAGTAATATTCAAGTGGATAAAACAGCACTTTATATATGGCAAGCGTACTTGACTTTATCTATCCAAAACCTAAGCCTTATACGGTTAGTGTGAAGAAATTATTAATTCAATCAATTAGCTTAAATAATAAGCATTTAATAATGAAGCCTGGGACTTAAGTACTTACAATACTGATTGCCTAGGACAAGAAGGCAAGCTAGAGGAATGTGCAACATAATCGCTTTTGCTGTCTCCTTGGGTTGTATGCTCGCCTTCCGAGAATGACAAGGATGGAAGGCTCATTTAAAATACACAAGTGTTATCACATAGCTCACCTATACATAATACCTATCGTTGCAACAAACATTAGATCTGGCAGCATGGGTGACTCATATGCACTCTCATACACTCATTTCCTAGTTAACAGATCTGCTACTGGAGCAGATCAACAGTTCAAGCTCCTATGCCCTTCACGTCTTCTTGTCATGGGCATACAGGAGTAAGTCACCACAAATGGTGTATCTCAAATACGAGAGCCCCTAGTGGTTTACCGCGGAAGTATATGACTCAATTGGGGAATTTAATGTCAGGATGGCACGTTTGCCATGGTAGTTCAATGGGTAAGAGTGGCTGGACGAGAACCAGGACATCCGTGTTTCAAATACCAGCCATGGCATTGAATTTTTCAGGTTGACTCTATCTATTCAAAATCTTAGCCCATATACGGCTAATGTGAAGAAATGATTAATTTCCATCAATTTACTTAAATACTTGATTTCTTTGATGTTCAAAACAGCACTTCTCTAGATTACCCATGAAGATATTTTGATACTGAAATAATGCAAAGATCTGTACAGGAAAGCAATCTCAGTTCTGTGCAGCAAACAACTGTTTCAATCAATACAAAAAATAATATGAAATGCAGCAATTTTTGGAATCCTCATCCACATGGGGATTGTAAACATGCCTTTACATACTGTCAGCTGGACACAGTCAACTAGTAATTAAAAAGAATCACAAAAATATTCAGTTTGAAATGCTTTCAGGAACTCTCTATAATCACTGTATTATAACTTGTCCCTTCGGAAACCTCCATCGCCATGTAGCATGAGTGTAATGGTGGAAGGGCTCTGTTGTAACCTTTGCACAGAAGGGAATGGGAGAATAACATGCACTCAGTTGGAAATGCTAGCAGTTCATTCATTGTTGTAGTTGCCTAAATAAATCATCTTTACCACTTTGTTACAGAAATAAGAAATTATGACCTATTTTGGAAAACACCTTTACATTTTGTTGTGTTGGTGATATTGTTAATAGGGTTGTGTTGCTAATGCTGTCATAAGAAGGAAAATATAAATAACAGAAAAAACACTATATTGGAAGCACTACAAAACACTTTTACAAAAGTAGCAGTAGCAGCACAATTATTTTGCACAAGAACTCTGATTTTTATATTGCACAAAAGCTAGTGGCTCTTTGCGACAATAATGTATATAAAACTGTATTACAATGATGTAGTGAAACAAAAAAATTTATTCTTGCCTACTGGCTTTTGCAAGGTAAGATAGCAGGAAGAGGAAAGTACTTATGATAACCATAAATATTTTATAGCAGTACCAAATCAACATACCTATAAGAAATGCTGCAATGAGTCATGGATAAAATGCACTCCATAATAAATTTACGTATTTTAAAGTAATAAGAATAAATATATTTATAAACTATGTGAACTAAAATGTAACAAATATAATGTACTATAATGCACTAAGTGCTCAAAAACAGTGCTGAAATTAAACATTTGTTTCATCCTTATACACTTGTACATATTTCACTTTATCATCATCATCATCATCATCATCATCATCATCATCATCATCATCATCATCATCATCATCATCATCATCATCATCATCATCATCATCATCATCATCATCATCATCATAGTTGTTACTATGTCATTAATTCTAAAACATATGACTACCATTTATTATATATTACATCAGGGGCTTGCCAATATTTTATATGTGCATGCATTCCTGCTAAAGTTCACGAAACAAAACATACAAATTAACAGCAGAATAAATAAATCTGTCAGTAGTGGAAGTGATACATTATGTTGCAGGTTATAGACAGAGGGATTAATGGGTTTTGGGCAGTATTGACGGTGATTGGCTGTCAAACACACGTGCCGGTGGTGACATGATTGTCTCAAGGGACCAGTTAGAATATGGAGATCATATATACTTATATTCTGCAAACAAAGAGAATGCAGAGAATTCTAATGACAGGATCTATAAGATTAGACCTAATCTTGCTGCAATTGTAAGCAATTGCCATAACTAACAGCAGGGATCAGTATGCTCCCTTGATGAGATCATTGTTCCTTACAAGGGTACAAGAGATGGCAATCTCTGACAATACATCTACAGTAAACCAGACAATTGGAAATTCAAAATGTTTGTGCACACTATTGTGTAGTAGATATTATTTATGATTTTGTGCCCTACATTGGCAAAGTAAAGTTACTAGACCTCTGTGAAGGGGAAAACTCATTTAAAATCTGAGGCCAGATTACTTCAATACCGCATAGGACAATACTAAGAAGTATGAATGCTGGAGTATATTTTAATAATTTCTGTATGCACCCTGGGGATGATAGCTTACTTTAAAGAGTACAATACTGAGAAGTACTCTTAGGTAGAATTGTAAAAACAACTGGTAATAGAAGATGAGAAATCTTTTTGAAAGTGTGGATGAGATAGTTATGGTTTCAGGATGGACACAATAAACAATAAAGCAGTGGGTTGATAACAAAACCGTGTGCCTTGCAAATTGATTGTGTAATGCTGAACAGAATTCTCTGAAAAACTAGAATATAGAGAACATGAAGATTAGTGTGCCCTGTTATTGCTGGGAATGAATGGTAGGTCCACTGAAGGGAAACTGCTGAAAATAGAATCATCTTTTAGGGTTTAAAACAGATATTGTGAACTTCTTAATGACTGCAGTATAAAGGAAACCAGGCAGAGCATCACTAGATTCAGCACTACCACTGTAAAAGAAGATGCCATATATCCTGCTTACTGTTCAAGGTATCACATTCTGGATGACTGCCTTGAATATGGAACTAAGGAAGTTACCATTAGTACTCTCACAATGAATATGCCACCATAAACTGTTCTACTACAAACCTAAATTTAGTTGTCTACAAGGCGGTTACTTTAGATATTTCCAATTAAAACAGCAAGTAAAACACTCAGTGAGTGAATGAGAGTGTGGGGTTTAAGAGCTCGTTCACAGCTAGATCATTTAGACCTTTGAAACATTCAGGCTGACTTTTTAGAGATACTGTTATCCTTAAGGAAACTGCTTTGATTTTCATAAATTACTATTAAAATTTTGAAGTTTTCAGGAGACATTATATACTTCATTGAATGTAAGAAAATTGTTTCTAGGCTAAATATGCAGCTAAACAGAGGTTTCAAAAATAAGTTTGAATACCTGGAGAGAATTTGTTTATTATTTGTAAAAGTGATTTTAAATGGATTGGAAAGCATTAAATGTGCCCCTACTGAACACTGGTACAACTACAAGTCCATGATGTATGGACATATTTATGATGAACATCCGTAGAATGAAAGCAGTTAATAGCTTACTTGTTAAGCTTTTTTCTGGATTATATTCTTATATATTCCTTGTCTATAAACAATAACAACAGTTAATTACAACATGTGTGCAAAAATGATTGATTTCTGAGTTATGGCCCTCAAAACTGTGATATTCACTGGAGCAAATTTCTTACTGCAGATAGTTTACCATACAGATGTTTCAATTGCCCACCTCCTTCTTGAGTACACATCTCACATCGACATCTCATGGCCGTACAAAACACGCCCCCAAATTACAGAAATATTTTATATTTCCTCACAACATACAATTCGATTTTGAAGAGATTCCATGTCAGGCACCACAAACAAATACACCAACGATTTTAAAGAGCACTACAACTAGAAATCGACAGGCTTCAAGTTAAGTGAACGTGGAGGCCAAGCCATGGGGCTACCTTTACCTATCTATCGATCAGGAAACCTATGATCCCAGTAGTGGCAAGTGGTACGACTGGGGTGTACAGGAGGGCTATCATGCAAGAAGTGAGCTTGTTGACGAATTGTTAAGTAAAGTATCTTCATACACATCAGTCATGGGGTCTTCTAGAAATGTTATTTGCCCCTGCACTGTAAGTCTGTCTGCAAGTACATGATGTCCAACAAATTGATCTCCATGATACCAACCCACATACAGAGAGTGAACTGCAGCTAGCAATGACATGAAACAATTGCGTGTGAGTTTTCATATACTCATATATGCTCATTGTAAAAATTTGTTTTTTGGAATATTCGGATTTGTAGCACACTGCTGCACGAACTACTGGCAGATAAGTAAACTAATTCGCTTGTACACTTTGCAAATGATAAAGCTACAACAGTTGTTCTCGCAAATGCCTCCATAGGTTCAGTTGCGCGCTAATCTTCGTGTACTCACAGAACGGGTTCTGCGCACAAAATCCACAATCCTCTTCACTACATCTACAGTTGTAGATGTTGATCGTCTCCTCCCTATACCAGGGGATGTAAACTTCCGGTAATTACCAATGTTTTGAAATGCATAAGTCAAATACCAAACGTTTCCGGATACATGTAGTAATGGACCTTCTTATTGTATGATAATGAGGAATACTTACCTAAATTTATGCCTTCTATTTTTGAAATATTTGTATATGAAAAGATTAACGTGATGGTCACTGTTTAGACATAACCAAGTTTACAGGACACTTTAAAGAAGACTACGGCAACTCCTAGCAATAACTATAGGAATTAATGTCAGTTATTGGTTTTAAAATATTTATATATTCAATGAAATTAACTTATGTGGTACAGTTTTAAGTTTTATTACAGTGGTATGCTTCTTAATTACTCAAATAGCATATTATGTTGTACTTTTACGTAATTCTGCAAAGCATTTTAATACTGCTTAATCTTATGAGCAGGTTTCGGATATAGGTGTTAAGCTTTCAATAATTTTTTTTAAAAATACGACCAGAGTTTGACGACTCAGCAGACTTCACGTGGCTCTTGCCACCGTGCAGAGGGAAGTAGGATAGAGGTCGCGCCTCGAGGCACTTCGTATGTACAATGGTAGTAATTTTGCAAAAAGGTGCTTATTTATAATGTCATACACCTGTAAATAATGTTACCAAACCAATGTATAGTTGCATGTGTGCTAAGACTAGTTTTATAGAACAATGTATCTCTAATTTATTTTCATTCATCACAAATGTTCATATAACTAGCGACAGTAATTTGTTCCTTCGTACTGCACATCATATTTAAGACAAGACTGCATGTAAAAGAGGTATTATAATGACAGCATACAATATATCAGCACCTACATGCATCAGCTCTTTCTCTTAATCTTAAGTTATGTCAATCACATTGAACTCACCTAATTTATACGTGCCTACATAAATCAAATCACACTGCTCACCAGTATTTTAAAACTCTGGTAATTACTAAACGTTAAATTATGCACATTTATTCATACACTTTTAGCTATTTATGACGATAATTTCTAAGTTAATAAGTGTGCTTTAGGCGTCTTATATGTCTTAAATTTTAATATAGGTTGTGTAATCAAGTTGTAATTCAAAGAAGCGGAGGAGCCTTGGACTTTAAGAAGTTTACATTTGTATGCATAACAGAAAGACTTCTCTACTAAGGTTTAACCCTGGTGTGTTAGTAAATTATACTGATTGAAACATTCTAAGATTGTCTCAAAATGTTCGAACAGATATTCCAAAGAATTAAAACAATTTGATCATGCTGTTATACCTAGAACCCTAAACAATACAAACATTTCATAGTGTGATATCATTTTCCGTATATTTTTAAAATAAACGTTTAGACACGAAACGCTTGATAAGATCCTTCATATCTTTTGTTGCACGTATCCTCCTGGTATGAGATTAAACGAACGATATCAAGATGTGAAACGAGCCAAATGCTTTCGTATTGTATCCCTAAATTCGTAATTTGGAGGTCTTACATAAGCGTTGCAGCCCGAAGATCAAGCTGCAGCCACCTTATTGCCATGGTAACCGAGCCAAATTACGACGTAGTCAGTCAATCATTGCTTATGTTCAATCCTACATAACACTCTTGGTCTCAATTTGCTATTAGTGTGTTTCGTGTTTGCTGTATTTATTTTCTCTCTGTTTAGTTTGTTACGTATTAATTAATTGCTTCTTATTCGTGTGTAATTTGTGCGACTATGCAAATGACTTTTCGAAGACGTCGAACGAAAATTCATCCTCGCACTGTTTGTGATTGAAACCATCTTCTCCGATTGGGAGTTCAGGGTATCTGTTGATCATCCCTGTCAAAGTTCATTGCTCAAAAATACTCGACAACGGAGGAGAATGGACATGCGGAAGTGCGGAAACAGGAGTTAAGTGGCATGGCAGCTACGAAAGAGGCAGAAGCTACAACAAGAGAGAATGGCTTAGCAGTCAGATTTAAACAAGGTTGGGTGGAGAGAGAGAGAGAGAGAGAGAGAGAGAGAGAGAGAGAGAGAGAGAGAGAGAGAGAGAGAGAGAGAGAGAGAGAGAGAGAGAGAGAGAACACATAACTAGAGATTAAAATCAAAGAGGTGAAGAAATAAAAACTAAGGTGATAAAAATGGAAAATATGGAAAAACGTATGAGAAGATATTTCCAGGGTGGAAGACTGAAATGGGATTGGAGCGTTTCAGCAGATACAGGAATTATTAATGAACAGATTGGAGATTTGGAATAAACTTGACAGGCTTGGAACTACTGGACACATTTAGAATTGGGAAACTGAATGGCAAAGGAAACATCTTGGCAAGATTCATTAGTACAGAATTGACAGCAGAAATACTAAAACAAGCAAAAAAACTTAAAGGGAACGTCTAATTATTTTAATAAGGTCCTATTATGCGAACAAAGGGAACAAAGAAAGACATTAATTGAGAAAAGAAATAAGGAAAAAAGCAAGGACACAATGCAAACTGTCGATTAATGGGCTAGTAAAAGAAGAAAACTGTGGCCCACGTGAAAGCAAGACAGCAGAAGAACGGCCAAACGACTTGAGGCGGGGGACAGAAATGCAGATCTCAGCAGAAAATGTCAAGGTAATAAACGGCAAGGATAGCAACTATATTGCAGTAGTACACGTGGAGCAGGAAAAAAAACTGATGTCATCAATTAGTAGCAGTGCTTTGTCATTCAAAGGAAATGGCACAGAGCAGAGATACGCGAAGAATCGGCAACGTTTGTGGATGCAGTCAGTGCTAATAGGAGAAGGGGGTAGAGATATAGAAATGTCTGTCAGTTATACGAGAACCAATGTGTGAGGCACTGAAGTGTGAAATATTTAGTTTAAATAGCAAGGAGGATGCTCAATAAATGGCCAAGGAAGTAGGACAAAATGTAATTGCATAGGGCAAGTGTCAAATGGAATACGAGTAGAAACTGAGAACTAGTTGGAAGACACTGTCAGGTAGGCAAGTTTCGTTAAATGTGACCAGACTTATAAAAGGCTAGGTACATCACAGGAAGGGAAGTAATAATAGAACGGGTTCGTGTGAGGCAAAAGATAGGACATGGGTAATTGAGATGAAATAAAAGATAAGATAAAGAACGCTTGTTGCAAGCGGCAAGTGAAGTTTAATAAATATAATAGGGAAAACGAATAAGTTAAAGTGAGAAACCTCCTAAAACTGAGGTTACGGACACATTGTGAAGTGATTATAATGAAAAGTTAAAATAAGAGGTAAGCGACATACAGAGAAAATAATTCGGCAAACAGAAAAGAAGGGAGAGAAGTAAACATTAATAGTAGAAGGAAGCAAGTGCGTATATGAATTGAAGGGTTGCCTTAATGGTATAACAGTCATGGCCCATTTCAGGGGTGGCCCAAATTTTATTCTCTCCATCCATCCATTCGTCTACCCGTCCGTCCGTCCGTCCTCCTACTCACATTCATACGTGCCTGCCCGCCCGCCTGTCATTGTCAAACTGTATCTAACAATGACAATCCACTTGTACTCATAATGTATCTTCTTTCAGCGTACAAACGGTGCATATCCAGCTGTGGTCATCAGCACCGTTTTTCCCTATTTGTTAGGGCTGCTAAGATAATATGAATTTCACTGAGAGGAATTTAAAAAATATTCTCATGAACGCAGTAATTTCTTCATTTTATACATTAGCCAAAGAAAGCCTTGTCAAATTTATAAATCTCTCAGAGTTTTAATTAATATGCTCGCTGAATTCATTGCCTTTTACAGGTGATAATGAAATTATGATGTTGGCGAAAGCTTTCCATTTCCCTAGGCACACGAAACAATATAGTTGTATGCATCAGAATTGCTTTATGAATATTTTTCTAACCTGCTTATTTGTTTCTTATAACATAATACTGGAAGGAGTATAAATATTATTACCCACATTTACACGTCACCTGTACAAAACCCTAGCGTAAACAAATAAGATGGCGGTGCTTCCTGCATTGTGTCTTTCCCGGTCAGTATTAGTGTGTTTTACAATTATGGAATGAAGCGAACAATAAGATCGAATTACTTGGCTGTTCTTTGGAGTGGCAAAAGGAAACTTTTTCAAAACATTGAACATTCAAGTAAAATTTTGGTCTGTTATGCCATCGCTCAACATAATGAAATCCAAATCACTGCTAACAGGACAAAAGGTGGCCCTCGAAGGAATGCTAAGACACTTTCAAGTTAAATTTAACATTTTAATATAAAAATTAAATAAAAAATAAAAATATCAAAACAAGAATTAAATTTTAACATCCTTTAAGCAATAACAAATTCTAAATTCATAAAATCTTAATAGAACAGCCGTGACTTGACTGTGTTGTAACGCTTCACTAAAGAAAAGAATATTCCTTGCACGTGAACTTAATATATTTTAGACATAGCATGAAACCAGTAGTCGGGGATTGTTACCTGACAGTGAAGGCATATCGTACTCACTTCTGAATTGAACGAAAAGAGAATGAAGAAATCAGAGGCTAAAATAATGGACAGCGCAATATAATTATTTTCACACTGAGAAGATACTGGACGTGGAATAGTGCTTTAACCGATAAAATGACCGGTTTGTGCCAAAAATATAACTGTGGTTCGAGAAGTTCTTCCCTAAATCCAGAGAGTTATTCATCCAACGTCTGTTTGTATATGGTGAGGAGTGAGCTACAACGGTGTAAGACCCATACATTTTTCTAAAATATGTTAAGAAGTCATGAAATGTCTTTCATCCAGTTCTTAAGAAAAAAAATAACATAGAATCGTTTTATGGATTGAATTGAATATTCAATAAGACTCAGACCATACACACCAAGTGAAGCCTACTCAGAGCTGATTACACTACCATGCTCCCTGACTTCATTTCAATTGATGGAAGGCCTGATTTAAATTCTCTAAACTTGAGTATGTAGAATCCACCTCAGAGAAGAATGTCTTGTTAGATATGACTCAATGTTGATATTTTTAAGCATGTTATACTGAAAAAACGAATACAATCTCTTTGGAGACTATTCGTTCCAACATTGATGAATGGCCAGAAAAATTGAGGGCCTGTATCAAAGCTCGAGGACGACATTTTGAAACCATAGTGCTGTACGTTATTCTGGAAACTATGTAGCTCACTTTTCGTTTAAGATTTGACCTAAATCTTGGTTAATGCTTTAAGTGTTAAACTCGTAACAGTATTTAAGCTCTTGCGAGGTATTATGGTTATTTTAGCCATTTTTCGTACCTTAATTTGAGTCCTCCGCGCCACTTCAAATTACCTGCAAGACCAGCTCAAATGTACTCAAGAATAAATGTTATTTTAGCTCTCTGCAGCATTCTTAAGTTCATTGCCTTTCAATAATTGTTTTCTTAAATATAATTAAACACACTGATGTTTGTTGTCACTGTGTGAATTGTTTTATATTTATTATATCCTTAAGTATATGTCAGTTGAATACCCATTGCTCACATTGGCAACATCGCGCTGTGTTGGAGTTTGGTCGCCTGCCTGTCAGACCCCAGCTTACAAAAATCGATATATAGCAGTTTTACAGTTTTAACACATTTCAGCATGTAAACGGCATTTTCCCTATCAATGGATTTCACATTTAAATAATTGACATATAAATCGTTAATAACTTTACTATCATGTAACTCGTGGTGGTATTTACTGCTTTTAGAAATTAGCACGATCCAAATCAAATTTTCTAGGTTGATATTCCTTCCATAGTTCCAATAAGGATCACATATATACACATCTGGTATTAGAATAAAGTGTTTCATGACAAAATAATACGACCAGATTACCTGCTAGCCTTTCAATAACAATGGATTTAGTTTGCATAACACATGGTAACTATTTTTGCTTCTCCGACCTGTAGTGAGAAGATACTCAAAAACCGACACATGTACTCCTTTATCGACGACCTCGCCGCACGTTGCCCATTAGGTGGACATTTTTCTAAAATAATAATTAATGGTTTGATTACATCTATCCCACGCTTCCTTTTCAATTATTTTGAATTGTTCTTTATTGAATAACACGGTGTAAAAATTATAAGATGAAGCTTACCCTTAGTAACATTCTCGTTCAGTCCAATAAGAGCTGAATATTTTTCTTCTTTGACATCTTTGCTTCAAGGCTTTCATCAACATTATCGCCGTTTCCTAGGTGAAAAATCACGTGCACTCATACGTTAAACAAAATTTAAATATTGCTACTGGTTCCAAAAGCAGTTTGGACAAGTGGGCAGAATTTCCAATCCCTCTCCTGAAACAGCTGATTAAAAGGTTCATGCACATTTGGACTACATACGAATGTGCTGTAAGAAATTATAGTTAATGATTATTAACTATGGAATTGCTTTACATTAATGCAGTGTTTCATACACAAAGACAGAGGAAATAGTTGTAGACTTAGCAGAGTATTCCACTGAATGTGAAGTATTGTTTATATGGTTCAAGTTAGCATGGAATACCAAAATTCGAAAATAAGCAGAGAAAGGCAAGCCCTTCTTAAGAGAGGACAGCTTGAAGTCCTTGTAAACTCACTCTGGCTTATGAATGAAGTGATCTTAAACTGGCATTTGCGCTGAATATTCTGGACTGGCACATGGCTGCATGCTCGGAAAGAAAATTTGCTTATTACATCTGTGCAAGAGAAATCTAAGAAACCGTCATTTATGTTCTCTGCGTACATGCTGGAAACTCAATTCATACTATAACTGGTTTTTATTCAATTTCGGGTTAATAAGGTTATAAGTAAAATAGATAACTATAGTCATGTTCCTTCTTTTCAAGAGGGACCCTACCCTTCCGTCGAATATGGACGATCCGTCCTTATTTCTTGGCATCATTTGCAATGGAATAAATGTTGAATTTGTTAGCCAGAGGGAACCAACTTCCCTGACGTTCAGCCTGAAATATTTCTCAATTTCCCTCAAATATAGAAATGTGCCGCCATTAGTGTTTGCTTTATTATTTGTTTATTCTTTAGCAACATTACGTTTTTCCACCTTCTGTGTTATGTAAATGCTTCAGGACTGGATAATTCTCTTTGCATTACGTCATGGGCTGTCTTATCTTAATTAATCTTAGAGTGTAAATCAAAAGGTTGCTTATAGAAAAAAAAAGCTTTCTTTAGTGTTAAAGAATACTTTAATTAACTATTTTTATTTTCTTAACATCTCTCACACTTTTGATTTGCTTAATGTCTAATGAGATATATGGACTATATGCTATGATCGTTTATTAATTTTGTTGTTAAACGTTATGTTGGGATTTTATGAACATAGCTAACAAACTATGAATTTTTAAATAGGATCTAATTGTGACTGTTTATCAACTAAGCATAAACTCCTTAATTTGATACATTACGTTTCAGCCGGCCACATTGTTTGTCCATTATGGTCCAAGGAATTTAAATGCAGTATGTGCATCATTGTAACCTTTCCAACCAAACCTGTAGATTTGAACTGGGCAAAGCGCACAGGAGTTCTGTTCCTAAAATTCTTAGTATGGCTTTGCTACCACAGTTGCCAAAAAGAAGTAAAAGAAAATCTAGATTTAACGAAGAATCATAAATATTAGAGTAAAGGTGCGACAAATGGCTATAAATTACAATTTTCTACACTGCTACTATTGCTGGAACCAACTGGTAACCACCCACTTTAATACTAATTCACTGGTACTTAAAGGGACACGTGTACTGGTAGCAGGACATTCTACCTTTAAACTAGAGCTAGTTTATGTACTAATATTTATTTTTGTTTCCTTAAATATTCATCATTTAAAAAATTAAAAATTCTAAGATTATTTCCATTATTAATTTATATTTTTATAAACTATAAATTTGTATTTTATTTGTTAGCCCTATTTACAATTTCAATACGTTTATTTCAATAACATGTATTTCCTAAACTATGCACATTTTTGTTTTCCTTGTTAACTATATTCTGTTCTTCTTAATCTTCAATTTATGTGTAAATCTAGCATTCCTATTTCAATTTCAACTAAATTAATTACTTATATTATCTCTATTATTAGAAGTATATAAAATTATTATTATTATTATTATTATTATTATTATTATTATTATTATTATTATTATTATTATTATTATTATTATTATTATTATTATTATTATTATTATTATTATTATTATTATTATTATTATTATTATTATTATTATTATTATTATTATTATTATTATTATTATTATTATTATTATTATTATTATTATTATTATTATTATTATTATTATTATTATTATTATTATTATTATTATTATTATTATTATTATTATTATTATTATTATTATTATTATTATTATTATTATTATTATTATTATTATTATTATTATTATTATTATTATTATTATTATTATTATTATTATTATTATTATTATTATTATTATTATTATTATTATTATTATTATTATTATTATTATTATTATTATTATTATTATTATTATTATTATTATTATTATTATTATTATTATTATTATTATTATTATTATTATTATTATTATTATTATTATTATTATTATTATTATTATTATTATTATTATTATTATTATTATTATTATTATTATTATTATTATTATTATTATTATTATTATTATTATTATTATTATTATTATTATTATTATTATTATTATTATTATTATTATTATTATTATTATTATTATTATTATTATTATTATTATTATTATTATTATTATTATTATTATTATTATTATTATTATTATTATTATTATTATTATTATTATTATTATTATTATTATTATTATTATTATTATTATTATTATTATTATTATTATTATTATTATTATTATTATTATTATTATTATTATTATTATTATTATTATTATTATTATTATTATTATTATTATTATTATTATTATTATTATTATTATTATTATTATTATTATTATTATTATTATTATTATTATTATTATTATTATTATTATTATTATTATTATTATTATTATTATTATTATTATTATTATTATTATTATTATTATTATTATTATTATTATTATTATTATTATTATTATTATTATTATTATTATTATTATTATTATTATTAAAAGCCTCATCCGTATTTGATATTTAAATTTTAAATGCACTATTTACAAGTAATACTAATAAAATGTATTCATTTCCTATTTTAAAAAATTCACTTATAATAAAGCCTTTTATTTATTCTATGGCTTCCATTTTTGTACCTTTACTGTACTAAACGCTAGCACATAAAACCCTATTTACTTCCCCCTCTCACTTTAACAGTACAGCTGTCCATTCTTCATTCGTCTTTCTGTTATCGGTGTAGTTCCAGTTTCCTGTACCTCGGTTCCAATCTCACTCTGCTCCCAAACAACCTTTTCCGTAATAACAAAATCTCACACTACTCCCACGCCTTCTTCTACATCACTCAGACTGTTTCTTCTCGCCTTCGTCATTTCTTCTTCCCGCTCCATTCTTTCGTCCTCTGGATAATAAAATATTTCCCTCTATGCTCTTATGTTATTTAATTTTCTAAATTTCCTTTATAGTTACATGAATCATTATCCATATTTGTTTTGATTAAGTTATAATTAAAACACCTCATATTACGGGTGCTTATAGTCAAACCTTAAACTACTTTCCAATTACGTATTTTGTTCGTTGCCATTGTTAAACGTAAACTAATATCTACATTTCTGCTTGCTCCCGCTGAATTTTTAAGGTGAAATGGTTATTATTTTGGATAAGTATAAAATCCTAACTCAGCTATTGATTCCTTCTGTATTTGACCTTTACCATCCGTATGCTTACTAAACCAAAATTTGGATTTTGCGTTGCATTCGGCCAAATGCATTATAACCGAGCGGGTGAACTAAAGCGGTTACCACTGGTCATATTTATTCACATGTAAAGCAACCTCATGATCTGTGGAAAAGGGCAAATGAGTATAATTAATGATCATTTTCAAACACAAAAGTTACCTGCTGACCGTAGACCATCTATTAGGCAATTAGCCAAATACTCATCAGTGTCGTCTCTATGCTGGAAACAGTAACTACTAGATGAAAACCGTCGAAAGCGATGTATACCCCAATTAGTGTGATATGTTTGATGGCGTTGATAGCGATAATGAGGTCTCTACAGAGGAGTTGGTACCTCTACGCTTGGAAGATTCTTGTCCCTAGCCTGGCGCCCCCTGTAGGGAGGGGTGAGATGAGAGAATACCCAGGACGACCTAACCTGAGAGGAGACGACAGCAGAGGGCAGGGACCCTAACAAGCGCACATCGGAACTTCTTGGGAGGTGGTTCATACAAGTTTGGCTACGCTCCTTTCTGCAGGCTTACATTGCCCCTGGGAAGCCCAGGACCCGGAGAACTCCCCCGATCTGGAGGACGAGGATGTGCACGCCGAAACGGTCACCGACATTTGAAATTCTGAAACAGCCAACGAGGATGAAAGAAAGTGAGCTGAAATGGTGGGACTGGAGATTCAGGGGATGTAATTTACCCTTCCCAGCATTCACAGCATCCACCTAGTGAACCTAGAATCCGTGAGTGAGGAAAGCTGACCACGTGAAACAAAACGATCACCTCCCAGTTGGGAGTCCCAGACGTTACCGCATGAGCCATCTCGCTCGGTATGATGACAAACTCCACGGGTTTTGTTTTGGCGATTCGTGCCGAAATAACATTACGGAACCTGATTTTGGAATGTTAGGATCAAAACTTCATGATTAAATTGCATATATAGAAAAAAAAATTATTATTTAAGTTGCCTGCGTTAAAAAATGTTTCATTTTTCATTAAATTCTCCAATTCTCCAACTGACTCATATGTTTCCCGGTAGACCCCTAGGGGTTCTCATATGCTATGAGACACGCACTTTTTGTAGCAACTTACTATGCTGTAAGTACTTAGATCCCAGGCTTCATAGTTAAACCACTATGGTTTTTTTAATTTTTTTTATTATTATTTTAGGTAAATTGATGGAAATAATCATTTCTTACACACTAGCCATGTGTAGGCTAAGGTTTGAATGAGTAGAGTCAGACTGAAGAATTCAATGCCATAGCCGGGATTTCAACCCCTGGGGTCTACCGGGAAATATAAGAGTCAGTTGGAGAATTTGAGGTCATGTCGGCACGTTGGCCATAGTAGCTCAATTGGCTAGAGCAACAGCACAGAGAGCGGGAGATCCATGGTTCAAATCCCGGCTATGGCATTGAATTTTTCAGTCTGACTCCACTCAACCACTACCAGAATTTAACTAAAAATCACTGAGACAACCAAACCTATAGGAATAAAGAAGGGAGTTATGTAGAGTGAACCACTTTCAGGATTTTTGCTTCCATAATTTAAACTTTAGTTATAGAAAATAAACCATATAATAGAAATGTCATTGACTTCCATGGCAATTATCTCCTTTGCTTTCAATTATCAAATGACACTGATTTATAACAATATTATGCTCTGCTCATAATGGGGAGAAAATTAACAATATTGCTTGTGTGACTGTAAAGAAGACTACACACGTAAGCAATCTATTCAATTTTCTCTCTTTATGATATTAGCGTAGAATTGTACAGTTTTCTATAGCAAATATTCAAAGACTATTATTTTTTACAGTTATATAATATTAGGCTTCTTACACTTAATACCATTAAAGCTAATGTTTACATGCTGATAATTTTGTTTTAATTAATTATTAATTAATTATATGCTACATAGAATTGACAATATAGTAATCTGTACCTATTACATTATTGTGTTTATTTTCTTAAATTTGTCAGTATGCCATGCTTTTTGTTGAATTCTTAGTCATTCTGCTCATGGTTTTGGTTCAAAGTGTTTACTTGTTTATAGTAAATGTTTCAGTTAATTTTCATATATTTATATAATGGGTTATCTATCATGGTTGAGTTGTCTGTGTAGGAGAATAAGAGTTTACTGAAACTAACAATTTCTATACAAGAGTTACTTTTAAACTTAGCAATATGTTTTTTATTAAGCTATCATCATCATCATCATCATCATCATCATCATCATCATCATCATCATCATCATCATCACCATCATCATCATTGTTAAATATATAGCATAACAAGGTAGCACAACACATAAGCTTAAATGTGTAAAAAAAAAAAAAAAATTGGAACAGAAGTCCTAATATTATAACTGGCATGCATATTTCTTGATCTGTAAACTGTTTTCTCCAAAACAGGTCAATGCAGCCATATTTTCAGAGCATTCCAATAGCAATATGCTCCTATATATAGGACCATATTAACGTTAGAATGCATTTTAGGAGTAAGATAGCTTAAGCTTTCAAAATTCCGTTCTTACTTAGTGAGCTGCAAATGGTTCAAAGCATGTAACCATGCTGCAAAACAAAAAATTAATAATCACTTCTTGCACTGTGACATATTGTGTCACACAACACAATGCATGAAAATGTCTATGATACTGCAACTGTTGTTAACATAGAACATATAAGTATCCTAACACCCTGTCTAATGTTTACTGATCTCATCGCATGTTATCAATTACTACTGTCACTGTAATCACCATTTTATTTAATAGTAAACTGAAACCTATAAAAGAAAATGCTTGGTATATAGTACACCATATTAAAGGTAGCATTATACCCAAAGTTTATTTGTATTTATGATAATTGTTGTAGACATGTGGAGCAGTTAAAGGTAAGACATAGCACCTTTCGGAAAACTTAGTCACTTATTGGTAGAATAACAGTTACAGAAAGAAAATTCTTAGAATCAAGTGCGAGGGATTGGATGATAAGGCATGATTCTATCTTGAAATATCCTATTAATTGCTGACATGAGATATTGACTATGTGTCACAGATAAAATCTGTTTGAAAGTTTTGACATTATATTACCACAAACTTGATTCAAAGGAAAGAGATTCAAGATATTTTACACATTCCTCTACTGATAGAATACTTCAGCAATTGTAAGTAGTTTTCTAGAGCAGTTTCAGTGTTATCTAGAGTTTCTTCTTAAGCCCTGAACATAGTTATCTATGCTTATCTAGAACACCTTCTGTTTCACTAAATTTATTGCAAATCTTTGAAACAACTTTCCTTTCAAATGTTCTTAAAATTGTCTCTTTATAATATAAGACAGTTCTACACACATACCTATATCAATCATACATGAACACTCTTTGAGGAATATAAACCCAAATTCACCCTTATTAAGTTAAATAAACACACTATTTTACATCGCCTAAAGAATCCTACATATTTTCCAAGGTTACAGTAATAACGACACCTTATATGTCCTATAGTACAACAGCAGTAGTGAGATTACAACCACTGTACCAACTGAGTTAGTCAACTAACTCATAGCTTTCAATTAGAAAGAAGAATTAACATCATTTTATTAATATAAGTGAAGTTTTTGTAATAAGTTTTTATGTTTGTATAAGGTAGAAGATAATTCATCTATATTATTCTCATGAAATTGTACTATGTTAATAAAAAGTAAAATATTTTTCAACTTATTTTAAACGCTCTTTTATCAACATGCATTTATTTAATATACCTGTAATTTATAGTAGCTTTATGATTACAATGTTTATATAATGTATCAACATTATCATTGAAATAAGTGCTTGGCACAATTATAGTAGTCATTCGAGATTTAACTGTAGATAAAAAACTAAAATCATTCAAACTTCAAAAGAGATTAAAACAGATCACAGCTCTCAGACCAATAAAACAAGAAATTAGATTTGCTAAATTTACTTACCACCCCTGGGCCACAAAAAAGTTCCAAAAAATATTCAAGAAATACAATATAACATTGGCACCAGAAAACAATTACAACATTAAAAACCTACTTCACAGTAATAATACTGATAAGATAAAACCAGAGGAAAAGTCAGGCATTTACAAGATTAAGTGTAAAGACTGTGAAAAAATTTACATAGGGAGGACAAAAAGAAACATAGGCACTAGAAAGAAAGAACACTTCAGGCACTTAAGATACAAAAATATTGATAAATCCGCAATAGCAGCTCATTTCTGGTCTGAAAATTATGAAATTGAAGATAGCACAGAATTACTAAAATACGTACAAAAACATAGTGAACTCGTCATATGGGAGAGGATATGCATAGAAAAACATAAAAACCAACTAATGAACTTTGAAATCCCGCCAAAAGAGAATCCCACATTTAAGTTCATCACTAAATCAACAGATGGCAGCAGCAACAACCCCAGAATTACCCACACCACTGGATCAAGCTTTAGTTGCATAAGAGCCGAAGATGCAAACGATGATTTGCGAAACATGTCCTCAAAATAGGTACGAAAGTGAAGCAGATGTGTAATAAATACGACTCATCTAAAAATTAATAAATAGTAGTCATTGTTGTCATTGTAGTTTCTGCGTCCAGTTAAGAGAGCTATGTTCATCCATAGACTGTAAACACCAAAACTAAACATCTTTTAAACAACATAAACAAAAATATAAAACCACTTCAAAGGAAATAGTATATGTTGCGGAGATGTATGTAGGTATATGTTATTTTGTTTCTCATAAAGTCCTCATTTAATAATCAGTTCCTTGGAGAAATGTGTGGCCAGATTACAGTTGCTTTGCCTGGCGAGCATTTTTCTCACAGATTTTAGAAATTATCCAAAAAGTATGCTTTCCAAGAAACAGTATGCAACACAATATTTCTATAAATTTGCTTGACTAGAATAATAATCTACTTAGCCTAGCAAGCAGTTTAACCAAAATTCAATATATAAAGTAAGAGTATATAGTGATAGGATTGAAACTCTATATGAGTAAACGTTTTCAGGTATTGGTGGGATTAAAGAAATTACAATTAGAAGACAAAATTTAAATAAATTTTTAATCAGCATAATTAAATCTTTTTGGGTAGGAGTGAATTTTCCTTTAATAATAAATATATAGGTAGTATTTTCATAAATGCTTAATTTTAGTTCTTTATACAACAATAATACTATATGCATGCACACCAAGTCAGATAATATTTGACAGTAGGTTGTAAGGTGTTTTTTTTCTTTTTCTTTCTTTCTTTCTTTTTTTTTTTTCCTTGCAATTTACATCCTTCAATTTTAAGTCATATCGGATGATGTATGAATTGGGTGAAATGATGCTCAAATGAGTCCGGGGTCCATGGAGCTCAGAGTTACCCGACATTCGTCTCTCAGGGTAAGGGAAATCCTTGGGAAAAACCTTATCCAGAACTCACCCTGACCGAGATTCGAACTCGGGACCTCTTGAACGTGAGGCAGACACTCTACCATCTATGCTACCGAGGCGGGCACAGTGTGTTGTTCCCTACATTACAACTTTTCATTGACATTGCCATCTGTCATTTAAGGCAGTTCCCTACCAAAGAGGACGTTTTAAAATGTGTTCTATTTCATTGCTGAAGTTAAGTTTAAGGTATTTAGAGTCTGATAACTCTGCCATATTATTAATCTTCTTGAATGAAAGCTTACCAATATATATACAGTATGATTAATATCATTAGAAACGTAATTTTGCAGAACATTTCAACTTCAAAATTCATATATCCCCTGCAAAGTGAATCACAAAATAGGGGAGATGAAAATATAATAAGTATTTGTGGTTGTTCTCTACCAGTATGATAGCACAAGTATACTGGTACCTTTATTCAAGCACACAATGTGTAATCTAAAATATCTTCAAAAATAAATGCTAGAGTATCATGAATTCGTCATCATGATATTATCCTAAGATTAGAGATCAGAGATAGCTTATAATTTCCCATGAATGACAAAGGCCTCCTATACTTAGTTGAGCTTTTCCATGTAAGGTTTGTATCAGTTTTCATTGTTTTCTCTTGTTCCTATTCACACTTATTCATTTCCACTTATACTCGCCTACTCCTACACCTGCACTTGTATTTTTTCGTCCATGGATCTCTGCTTTTTTCTGCGTTGAACTGTTGTAGACCACTGCTGTTCTGCTTGTGCTGTGTAGAAGTCCGCCCATTTATGTTGTGGACTCCCTCTTTGGTGTTTTCCTGTGTGCTGGTCCCAAACTGTGATCTTGTGATTTAATCTGTCATCCTTCACCTCATGATGTGACCTCCCCATTTCCACTTCTGTTTCTTCACTCTTAGCGCTATGTATCTTGTTATGTCATTTGTGGCAGTGCCACATTGAAGATTCTACCTGTCCACTTTATTCCCAATATCCTGCACTCCATTTTCCTCTGGCATATCTGTAGTGTTTTTATCCGCCTGCTTGTGGCGGACCACATCTGACTTCCATACAATAGAGTGGGATAGATGCAAGTTTCCAGTACTTCCAGCTTGAGTTGTCTGCTTAGCATTATTATCCTTAGAAAAAATTCCAATTCTTTATGGTAAAAGAACATTTCAATTCTCTCGTTTAGATCATGAATTCTTACTTATCCCTAATTCATTTTGTACAATAAGCAAATATTTCTTTAAAGTGAATTGTTCTGAAAAACTCAAAAACCTCAATGCAGAAGACAAGATTCTAACATTTGTTATTTATAAACTCCTTCCAAACTTTAAACAGGGTCCCATTTCTTTCTCTTTTATCTTCTTTTCTCATTTTATTTGTTTTAGAACAGTAAACATTATCCAAGTAACTCAGAAGGAATTTTTGGACAGGTAATGAAAAATAATTCTGGCACAAAGAAATGTGCTTTGGTAATAGTGCTCTATGCATTTTGTATTCCTCAAAATATTTCTGAAATAGAATAGGTGCTATACCATTGTACTTGCTCCCAATTTTTCTTGTATTCATAGGGTTCTAGATCCAAGTAAATATATCCAATGCTGATTATCTGAAATTATTTACAAATTATTGTTTTAAGAAACTACAGCACATATTTAATTCCTACCTTATAGTACGAAAATAATTATATTTATGCACAGGGTATAAGTTCAGATATATGACTGGTAATTGAACAGTGTAGCGAACAATATTAGATCTATATTTCCTTCATTTGCAGACTTAAAATTTTATTTATTAAGAGTAATGTGTTTTCAAGTTAGTACCTCCAAATAGTCATGGCCCCAAAAGCTATAAATGCTTATTTTCTTAAGAGGTTGCAGTGGTATACGCAACATAGATTGGGCTAGCCTTGTGATAAGGAATAAACTGAGATTAAATGCTTTCTGCAGGGCTAATGAACACACACCAACTAGGCCAACAGAAGATGTGAATATGTGTAAGCCAAGTGGATAGTCTATAGTGAAAGGTATTGTTTCTTTCTTGTTGCAGTATGACCGTAAAAAAAACATTAGGTAGTAAACCAAGTGACTGAATTTTTGGAAAAACTGAAGTAGGAAAACAAAGCAACTAACACACCAAAGTGGATATACATGAAAATACCAATTATGAAAATATCTGTCACTTATAGCCCCCACAGCTTGTACATAATATCCAGAACTTAAATTAAAAGAGGTACTTTGAAGATGAATTAAGTTATATAAACCAGGTTCCAAATTGGCTTCCAGATATTACTATCACATATTACCAGTTTCCATTCCTTATTTTGCTGAAATCTTTCAGAAACCAGATCCCTAACATAAATAATTAGATTGAACAATGGTAAAGGAGGCCCTACTAGTTTGATGACCATGAAATTGGTGAATGACTTTAGGTGAACAGACTAAATGGGTTTGAAAATGTTAATTTGTGAAAAATCCCCTCTCACATTCAGTAATGAATATTGGCATTTAGTTAATTGTGCTAATTAAAGATAATAGGGTAGCTGCACATTTTGTCTTTCTTCCTCAACCAGAAATTACAATCCAGTACTTTTATAATTCTCATCACTTAGAAGCCTATTTTCCATTTGCTTCCATAAGTTTTCATAAAATGATGATGAGTCAAAGGAATCAGTCCTATTAGTAGGTACACCTCTTTTTACTTTCTTTCTTAAGAGGAATATCCTTGAAATTTAATTTTTCCTTGGCTTTTAGAGCTTCTGCATAATGTTGACCTTTGTTTGCTTACCTCTCTTCAAACATTTTGAATTGTAATTCTTTATTACGAGACTACAGTTGTAGACTAAGTTCAGACAACTCCAGTAGTGAATCACCTGTATATCAGTGATTTTCTACAAGTGCTGCTTCTGGTCACATTGCTCTCAGCACCAGTACAATGTGAAAATAGTGCCTTGTAATCTCCCCAAACTGCTGAAACAGTTCTAAAGCTAGAGCCAGCTCAATAAGTATCCAGGATAATTTGCAAATCTTACAAATTTGAGTTTCAAGTTCTTTCTTGGTTGTCCACAATTTTTCATTGATTTTTGTAGCTGATCCATGAAATACTTAAAATGATTGTTTTCTGAAGAAAAATTGTCTTATAACATTACTAACAGATATTTCTAGCTCTACCAACTTAAAATTTGTAGAAAAGCTTGTTTCAGCAGTACAACTGCACCTTTATTTTTACCTGGCATAACTGCTGAAATATCATTCAGAAATTCATTATAGCATTGAATACACGTGGGCCAAAATGACTTAGCTGTTGTTGGACCCTTAAACACTACACACTCACTTGCTTAAATATAACTTCAGTGTTAGGCATTCTATTTCCGTCAAATGTAGGAAAACTTCAGTTGCTTTATTATATCAGGTAGGATTGTTAGAATATAAATAATCAAAGAAGAGAAAGACATGATTGTTGAGCTTCCTTTAAGTACCAAGGAAATTTTGTTATATTATTTAATTATATTAAATGGTTAATTCCTCTTGGAAAGTTTGTCGGCAGTTCTAAATGTATTTAGCTGTTACTGACTTCATCCTCCAGTGCTTAAACAGAGACACATTTTAAAGATTTTTCATTTGCTGCAGATGTATTCTCAGAGCAGGTTGATGTACCAAACATCTTCTGTCTTAAAGTATATTTTCCTTCAGAGAGATGTTAGCTGGGCTCTTTGTTTACTCCAAAGTATAACATTAAAGTTGTTAACCATTGGTTAACATTCATTCCTTGTTTACTTCGTTCTGGCCCCAGTTTTCCTACCTTCTTAAAACCTTTGCACTCCACTTTCTTATTATTTACTATTAACCACTCAGTTTTACTACAGAGACCTTCATTCTGTTCCATTTCCAACAGCCAGGAACATCACAATCATCTGTCTTCAAAAGTTGACCCACATGCAAATTGCACATTTTCAGCACATCTGAGATCATTTCCAAACTATACTCCCTTTTTTTTCTATTTTTTCTTTTTACTTTCATCACTTCTACAATATTCTAATCATACTCAAATTAAATTTAAAGGGAGTCGATTAATGACATTAAACAACACTTACTTTTAAATTTTCCTGGAACATGTTTCAGAGACTTTGCCTCCATCGTCAACTGGACATCGACGATGGAGGCCAAGTCTCTGAAACATGTTCCGGGTAAATTTAAAAGCAAGTGTTGTTTAATGTCATTAATCAACTCCCTTTAAATTTAATTTATTACAACAACACTGTTTTCAATGGAATACTCAAACAACTTAATATATTTATCTACCAGCAATGAGACCCATTTTGATCACCACAACAAACAACTTTATGACATCACTGCATAGCAATAAAAGAGGTACCTTCTTGAAATGTATTTTAAAATCTGATTGCATAAGACTCTTGTATTTCTGGGGCCTACAGCATTTACATGTTATGTGATCATGCAATATTAATGATATTGTACATGTTAATATTCCAATTACATTTTGAAAAGCTATGAGATTGGCTGCCATGACTCCTGAAAGGACTACCAACGTATAGTTTAAAAGATAATCCAGATATAGATGCTAGTTATTTATTGTACTCCTCTGTGGCTAATACATATGCATCAATAGTGATGTCAGAGTGAATTGGTTACACTTTGTCTAATTGAATCTAAATTTTAGGTACTGATTCCTGATATAAACCAAACTGAATCATATACCAGTATGTACAGGGATTATAATACATAAATAAACCCATTTTATATACATTTTCCTTACCTTGGCTTTAGGTCTTTTTTTAAGTCCAAAGTCATAAATGAGCTTTCACCTTCTGTGTAACAGTTTCCATGTAGTACAGAACTTATAAAAGTTTATAAAGTCTACATTAAGAACATTCAAAAGGAAAGAAAGTTAGTCTTAGAGGAACAGTTTTTCTCTGCAGCAAGTAACTGTAAGAACGACTTTCCTAGATAGAGGGATAATGTGACCCATGAGCCAATAGTGTCTTTAAGAGCAGCCATTGACTCTGTTTTAATGCAGCCTGCATTATCTGGCACATGGCCGCAATTCCAAGACTGCTGTCACTCCTCATGGTACATGCTAAACACCTTCGGGTCAATTATTCCTTACACAATTTCTTTGCCACTAGATTTTTCAATGAAGCTCAGTTTCTTCTATGTGATAAATATGAAAATAGACCCAGGACCGCAAAATTAAATACTCATTACCACAATTATTGAAGAGCCCATGTCCTGTCTCTTGGGAAATATAACCCCATGATACCGCGCTTGAGGTCTCAATGGTATGACATTAGGGCCCATTTAATAACACAGGAGCAATTCCAATGGCAGCAAAGACTGAGCACCTGTATAATCCACCAAGAGAATGTCGGGACTTCAAAACTACAAAAGTAACCCCATTTAACTAAAATTTTGAAACTGCACAGCATTAACAGGGCTAAAGATCCGTCACACCCTCATCAGCAACATTTAATAACAAAATCTGCTTTTCGCTTCACATCCTCTACCTCAGCCACACCGGTCATCGTTGAATCCCCTTATGCTGAAGTAAGCCTCATGAAGGGTAGTTGCATATATAATATTTCTATATATTGGGCTCATTCCTCCACCATGTCGTTAAAGTGGTCATCCTGCATTGAAGACATGAGGCTCTCGAGATACGTGGTTTCCAGATTTTGGGAACATATGGGAGCTCTTACCGCTTTCATCCAGAACTATAGCTCAATCAGATTGTGATCACACTCAATACTGCTTATCTTAGCTTATGTAGTAAGAAAGGCCTGAAAACAGTTTCCAAAGCAGAAACCTTGAGGCCACTGGTCTAGTTTCATTATCTGCAACACCCATCAATAAACTTGCTGGACCACCCGTCCTTGTAGTAGGCATGCTCAATACTGTTCAGCTCAGCAGCTGCATGGTCAGCCATTTTTAAGCAGACTTGCTCAAATCTTTACTGATTGATCCGACAGCTCTCAAGAGATTTTGCTGTGGTGTAACAAAGCAGCAGCCAAAATAAACATGATTACTAATATCGGTAGAGTTGACAAGCAAGACCAGAGACATCTCCTCAAACAATTTTTGGGCAAATGAATGTGTTTGTTTCTCTACTGCCCCTTTATGGGCACCCCTTGTGGCTGATAAAAGTGTTCATGGGTTGCGCTTTACCTTCGGTTTCAGTGCATGATGCCCACCCTAAACCTGCTCTTTCCACAATATCAGTCCCAATCCTGGCATCAGGGCTCGACCGGCAATGTGGATGCAGCAGTCTTTCGCACTAGAATGTTGCAGCCACCGTGAAAATTTCAATCTCTACACAAACAGGGAAAACCTCCTAGCCAAGAAGAGAAGTCCGTCAGAGTGGAAACCGCAGGACTAAACATACCGACAGAGCCAATCGGCCAAACATCTAGACTAACCAGAATGATACAGGTGTGATGTCACATACTAACGGGATTTGGATGCAGACTGTTCACTTCTCCATTATGGAAGTCGCTGCGGCCAATTTAAACAATACTTTCAAAGTTGCCTAAGAAGCTGATTTTTAACAACAGCCAAACACTTAAAACGAGAGTAGTAATCCTTTCTTGTGATGCGAGCTCACTATCACTATATGCAGGATAACTGCGGAGGAATATCCCGCTCTGATCGCGGATGAGTACCAGTGTTACGTTTACTTCCTTATGAACTTGGGGTCCGTTCTCTTTTAAAGGTGGAAGAGACGCTTCGTTTTCCGGGCCAAACCTATGAAAGAATATCAGTTGTACGTTTCTTTCCTTAGCTTGGAGAAATATCCCCTACTTTACCTTTCGCCCTGATAAGGCTCAGGATACGAAATGAATTATACTGGACCTTCCCGTGAACAAACCAGTGGGCGACTCTGAGGCTATTTCTGCTGTCTTGGAGTACTTTCCCATATTGTGAAGCATCGTATCAAGTCCCCTTCTAATGCTAAGCAGCCCAAACAATTGCTACTATTTTATTAGTGGTGGCGGACAAGACAGATGACACCGGATCATCTGTACCCTCCGGATAAACTCGAGGCCTCAAACAGCTCTCAAAGACCTCGGGAATCCCACAGTGCCATAGACGTCCCGCTTTAAGCACTATAATTACTTTTGTCACAGTAACCTACGCTACCTTAGATATGGTGAAGCCCACACTAAATAGATCTACTAACAAACCCTCACAGATGGTTTAGCAAATTTTCGGGATTCAAAAATGGTATTTTACACTGGATGTCCGACGAGGATTGATAACGTAGTCTCACAGACTGTAAAACAGCTGGCATAGCCATTAAGCCCAACGCATACTCAATTGTGCGAAATCACCTGTGCTACACAGACATATACCACCACACACAAGCCAACAGCAACTTCTGGACACCAAAAATCTCATACCTGCCAAATCTTTAAGGCCAAAGAGGCGCAGAAGTGCAGAGTGATTGCTGCAGTTCAATGGATAAGATATCTGCTAGGTAACTTCTTGATTCTTTTAAACCAATCACCCGGGAAAATGTTATTTTCCATGAAGAGATATGTCCTGCCGTCCACTACCATCCCAGGGTCCCGAGTGTTGAAGTTAACTAGACCTCAAAAATCATTTTATGTTCGTATTCTACGCCTTGCAGCTTGGCCGGTCGAGTGGGGTGATGGAATCACTACGTTTTGCCCTCTCTCACTCAGCAGACGATACTTTATTCGACCAAATACATCTCCGTTCAAACATTCCTTCCCCGCAACCGCGCTACTTCTATCTTATGGGCACTTCAGGATCGCGACCAGCCAACTCTGTGATCCTCGTGAAGCGGACCCCCCACATCATAAAAGTCTAGAGGTCACGGCAGCTTCTTTGGACATTTGCGGTATTGAGAATATTATGTTTCTCTGTTCCATCACAACGAAGGCAGTGCCAACAATTAATTACCTCTCAATCTTAGCTTCACATCCATCCGTTATTCCGGCTGCAACTTCAATTTCAAACAATCTCCTTGACATTAGTATCTTCGGAAAGACGCCAGAGGCTTTGCAATATTTTGCTGGCCTACAAGTGCAAAATCCTTAGCAACCCACACATCATTCCAAAGTGAAGGAAGTGCTCTGTCGTTGACAAGACGAACACCAAGCATTAACTATACTAATATCATCCTTACTTCAATCAACATGGTTCATTGCGGTCCTAACACCGTATTAGAGGGAATCAGCAATAGTGTGGCCAGATTTTCTCCTCTTTCCTAACCAGGATATCGGTGAGAGTGCATAGGGAGGTGCCTGAGCACAGTACACACATCCATATTTACTAACACGCAAAATATATTTAAGACATTCACATGGTTGCTGATTCTTGCAACTTGTTTCTTAGCTGTGGAAGGGAAAAACTTCAGAACATGTACTGAGTATGAAAAGATATAGATATACTTCTTTCTGGAATTAATACCTTATAAATTACTTTTAAAAACTGGAAGTGAACTACGAGGGTGGTCTTAAACGTTTCCGACCTAATAAATATACAAGATATTTTTCAGAATTTTTTAATTTTTTTATTTTTCAACATAGTCTCCTTGTAACTCTACACACTTCTCCCAGTGATGCTTCCATCTCTAACCTGACCAAATACTACTCGGCGTTTTTCTCTGCAAAATAATTGTTCACGAAGGTGATTGCCTCTTCATTTGACGATCATCCCTGTCCTCCCAGCGCAATTTTCAGGCGAGGGAACAAAAAGAAGTCGCCTAGAGCTAGATCTGGTGAGTAAGGCGGATGGCCAAGCAGTTCAAACCGTCAATCGTGGATTTTCGCCATTGCAACCGCAGAGGTGTGAGACGGAACGTTGGTATTGTTAAATATTGTGATGATCTAACGATGGATGATAATGGATAAGGATATCACATGTCCAGACCTTGTACGGGGGGTGAGCTTCTAAAATAGGACTCACATGCTTCGCGGAGAAGTTGGAATGTTCTGTATAAAGGTTCAATTACATTACAAAATAACTGAAACTACAATTTAGACAAAAGGTTTACTACAACAATAGAAAATACACAAGTGGCCACATGGCCGGTTACCTTACATACAGCGGACCTAGGTCCGTCCTGAGGCCGCGCCGTGGCTCAGTGGTTAGACCGCTTGGCTCTCACCAAGGCGGCCCGGGTTCGATCCCAAGCGACTGCAAAGTGAGATATGTGATGGACAACACGGCGCTGGGGCGGGTTTTCTCCGGGATCTCCGGTTTCCCCCGCCATCTCATTCCACCGTTGCTCCATCTTCATCTCATGTATACATTGATCTTGACAAAGTAAATGTCTTAATATTAAATTTTTTCCCTCCAAATTTTTTTTTGACAAGTTAATCTTTGTGTTCACGCAGTTTTGAAAACAAAATAGGTTATAAAGATGGAGTCCCCAGTGCAAAATGTTAGTTCTAAAGTTTAGCCACATGTAATCAAGAAAATAAAAATATCACTGTCACTTCACACAACCCCACTGAATTAGTTTGATGAAACACTGCAGTTTTTAAGCACTACTCACTAGTTAATTGTTTGTAGATGTTTACTCTTGATTAAAGAAGACGAACTAAACTTGTTGGTCTCCACCATTAGTCTCCTGTAGTGAAGGGAACCATTTCCCAAACACGATTATAGCACGTAGACTAGAGTCAGTCCTAACTCGGCTAACACCAAAATTGTACAAATATATATGTAGATGATGCTTTATGTATGTAACCCGTTAAGTTTGAAAAGAATAAAAAAAGGCTGTAAAATCTATAATATGCTTATATGAGATCAGCTTAAATTGTAAACCTAAAAAGTAAGTTAATAATTTGAAATTCCGAATACATAAGGAGGCACATATAGTGTTTTTACTTATGTAATTCCAGAATGTGGAACTTTCCTTATACGTACATATAATTTCTTTCATATATTACCAGATCAGTGATACATTGTACTTCTAAAGTAGCTTATCCAACCACCAAAACAACCTATTGTATAATAAATAAAATTGTATCTTGTTATCTACTAACTAAACGTTAAAATGTAAATGTGAATCAACTGGAAACATAGCTTCTTTCTACTAACTGAATAGATTTTTAAGTCCCTCTTTGTCCTCCTCCAGCTCATATTCTTGTCTAATATATATAGACAGTCAAACTAGTCACACTTTAAAAAAAATTGATTTAATGGATACAAATTTCACTGGATTGAAGCGTCTCTTAAACGTATTGAACCCTTCTATCAGAGCTATACAAGTTTTTCTTTACGTATTGAACCCTTCTATCAGAGCTATACAATTTTTCTTTTCGCTCCTTTTATCAGTTTTGTATATTCATTACTGTATAATACCCATTACAATCCCCACCAAGTCTTCCACATGGTCAGAATATCAATCACATTCACCAGCTTCAAAACCACTCAAAAGAAATTGGGGTTCCGGTAGTTAGAAGGGATAGATTGCATTAGCTCTGCTATCTGATTAATAATAGCAAAATAATTAACAGTAGTTTATAACCACACCAAAAGGTTATAAGGAGCAATTAAGTTCTGAAAGTATATGCCTTAGCAATTTATAAGCTATAACAGAGAAGTCCTCAGACAATTCATGGCATGGCTCGTTCTTTTATCAACATAGAGCGATTTTAAGTGATGACCATATCATCCGTGATTGACAAAATGGAGAATTGAATGAAGATTGTAAATACGGGAATATGAAAGATGCAAACAAAATGGAATCTAGATTACGAAGGTGGGAACAGAAATGAAAAACCAAATGTAGAAAATACAATCCTAACTTGGCAGTTGCATTCAAAAAGGAAATGAAATCGAATTCTCTATTCGGTTTCGACATGACTCCGTAAAATCTGGACTAATAAATGCTACGATAAAAGACATGGAAGTTGGCATCGCTATAGAGTTAGAAGTTATATGGAAGGAAAGATTAATACGGTGGAAGAGGGTCTTGATCAGCAAGAAAAATCTGATAGCGGCAGATAAGGGAAAGCAAGAGATGATGGAGGCACAGTGGAGGAAGTGGGCCGCGACCTACATATCAGGACCAGTACCGAAGTTGCAAAGGTTCCACAATTACGAGACCGGCTATTGCAATAACGGTAAACCTCAGAAATTTGAAGGTGCTTCGTTGTGGGTATTTTTAAATAAAAATTTAAAATTATTGATAACCACATTGAATAGATCCCGGGGAAGAAGAGAGACAAATTTTTATTACACTCCAGTTTAAAATAAAGTCCTTAGTACGTTCCACACCGGAGACTAGATCGAACACTAAACCAGACTCTTGAATGGACGCTATGCAGAGCGCGGTCACCACTTACCGTAACCAGCGGAAAGCAAGCGTGCAACAACTGGGTGAGGTCTTATAAGAATTCGTTAAGGAAGTGGAGCGGATGTTACGCCAAGCTCTAACAGTTTACCATTCAGATTTTATACGTAATTATCGCAAATGCCTCCTCTGACGGAAAGACCTGGTCTCAACGAAGGCTATTGTTCATCACATTTGAACCGCAAAGATGACGGCCGGTAGAGCCACCATACTACTGGCTGTGACGTCTGTGAATGATTTTAGTTGGCACCAGCTTAACTGCCGTAGAACTCGGAAGGCGTGAGAAACCAACATACTGTTAGTGAGGACTGAGGGACCCCAGACTGAGAGAGAAAGATATTTAGGACCGGCGTGGAGAGCCACACGTTGGCACCATCATTACATTCTTCTCGCTTCAAGCTAAACATGGTGACTGGGAATGGCGAGGGTGATCTAGTAGCGCACAAGTGGATTCGGCAATAGAAGAATCTGATGGCCCATGGTCCTCATCGGTAGTAGTAACTAAATTTAAGAATGGAGATAGGCTCTTTTACGATGATTACGACAGCTGAACGAGGTAACCAAGAAATATTGCTTTTCGCTGCCCCGGATTGACAACACCCTGCATGGCTTACGGGGGCCCAGTAGTTTTCTATTGTAGACATGAATCGAGATACTCTCAAGTGACGCTTTACTCTAATGACTAAAAATATAACAGTTCCTTCTGGATATAGACGGTGGTAGTTTACGTCAGTGCCCTGAGAATTTTGAAGCACATCCGTGGCATCCCAAAGCTCATAAAACTTGTGATGAGGAATACCGTTCCTGACATTTATCGAATTTATATCCAAAATTTTTATTGTTATTGGCAACAAATTGGAGCGTCAGCTAGCCTGTTTAGAAAAAGGCATTTGAATAGTTTCGCTAGGCCAACCTAGTGCTGAATGGCAAAATGAGTCAGCTATTTAGAAGGGAAGTGCCCTACCATGCCAACCACGTTGGAGACTACAGACCTTCAGAAGCTATAGGTTTTAAAACGCTGAATTGGTAAGGATTAAACAAAAACAACGACAATTATTGGGTTTCTTCACCTAGCACCAGAGTATCTTAAAGGGGTGAGCAAACATTGCCAAAACATTGATATAGTTGATGTAGAAATTACGATCCTTGCTGAGCTAAGACCAAACCTACGTAACTATCCAGAATCTGAAAAATCTCCTGTACATGGACGTGGTCCTGGGATTATATCGTCCCGGTAAGAAGTTCATAGTAAACATGAATCCAAATTCCTGCAACTAGAATTTTCTGTCGCCAGTGCAGAACGAAGGTGTTCTAATTTATTTGAGTGGAATCGGGTCCAAGGATGAACGAAACTAGTGAGTGACATAACGAAACCTAGTGGCTCAGGTGTAAACCGTGAAGCAGTTCGAAAGTATCTTTTGGTAGGAGCTCCATTTTCGAATGATCATTTTTCGCTAATCTGGCTATAGCAGTTTCACAACCTCGAAGGTCTGATACGCCCTGGGGCTAACGGCTAACCCCGGAGAACGAGCAGGAAGGTGACATTCTAATGCGAACACCTTTTCCCAGTGCGCATATCAGAAAATCTGCAACTACTGCATAAAGGTCGAAGCAAATGAGAGTTTTGTAATCTTAAGCATTGGCACGATGCATCCCTTAGTATATTGGGATGAGAGAACCTTTGAGGACGGAGCAATCATAGGATCAAGATATAGAGCCGATCCTAGCGGACAAGGAATCTAACCAATACGTGCACCTGGTTCTAAATAAGACCTCTGGAAGCTAAGTCACCGATCTTATAATCTGTATATTCGGAGTGACTTGGAGAGTTTGTACCAGCAATGAAACATTTGGCGACAAATCGTGGCCGAATGTAAAGTTCCAATATTGTAGCGCCATTTGGTAGAATTGTTATCGATATTCCTGGCCATTTCTCAAGCACAGACGCAGGTAGTCTCTAGTTGTTATTGCCTATAAAACTGGATTATCAACTTTTTGCGCTTAATTGAGATGCCAAAGCAGAAGGTGTCGAAAATGCTCTTTGTCATTGGCTTAACACTTCAGTTTATTGGTCTGAAATCAACAAACAGTATATAAGCATACAAAAACTATACAGCTATCTTGTGGAGCATATTTCTCTAAGGAATAACATAAGATGCACTACTAAAGTATATGATTTTGAACACATATCTTTCACTTAAAGAAAAAATGAAATGGTATAATTTGTGGGCCAATCCATTAAATGAATGTATTCATAATGTGTTAAAGTTACTATGAACTACAATAAATGTACTGTTCTAAATACGAACCATCTGCCTCACTTGCACCTTGAACATACTTCAAAACAAGTAAGAAATAAGTGTTGAGTTATTAAGCCAGAGGTTTCTATATTCATTATTTAATGTTGATTTACCATGAATACCGCATTCATTGATCAAATACACTTCATTTCCCCCGAAGAACGTATCTGCATACACTAAATATCTAAAGTAAAAGGAATTAGTGCAAGGAACTATGTGCGGTGCAGATAGGTTCTCGAAGGTCTCGGTGCCAAAAGTGAAAATGGGGTCAAGAAATGCAATTGGGAAAAACTAATTTAGGAGTTTTGAATCCTATTATTTATATGGGCATTATGCATTAGTTCTCCTTATACATATGCAAACAAATAGGCATAAGTAATGTATACTTGTTACTACAAATTTGAAGAACAGTAGTATCAACTAATGTTATTTAAGTGAATTACTTTAGAATTCTATTGGTCTAAAACTTACCCACAAAAGATCAACTGTTACAAAAATATTTGTTAAAAAAATATCAACAGGTTCAGAAGAGCTGTTAAGGTCTTATGAACTAAAATAACCACACGAGTTTCCAAATAAAAATATGTTGGTCCTGAATGGAGGAACTAACTGAATTTTTAGGAAGACGTACGTGACGTACGGGAAAAGATGGCGGAAATAAAGAATTGCTGGCTAAAATATACATGCAAAGGGCGCTCTTAGATAATCTCGGAAGCGAGGAAATCGCTGCGACACCGTTATAACATTTTCAACGCGAAGAAGTCACTAATGAAGTTAAGTCTGGAGGTGGGCAGCTGGTAACCGGGTCGCGCATCAAAGAATTATTGTTGGAACCGGGAATAACACGTTAGGCAACCTCGCAGATAATCGGAGAGTTGGGGCGACGTTGAAAACGTGTAAATACGGAAATGTGGCAAGCAGAAAATAGCATTAAGTCAGCGTGGAACTGAAGAAGTTGTCATCATTTTTACGAGATAAGAAGAATCACCGGAACCAACACCTTATCCAATTTTCTCTTGCTTACAAATGACAGTAGCGCTAGTTGAAAGTCTATTTTATTCCTCCATCACAAAATGTATACATCAATCATGTTAACCTTTTCTACCCCGTATCTACTAGGTAGGAACGGTATTGTATTACACCCAAAAAGTCGGTATTGCAATTTAGGGTATTAGACGCTGCCTATTGATCTAAAGGTCTCATGTTCAAACCTGGTCCATGTCAGTATACTCACTGATATGTAAACAGTATAACTTACAAACAATCCGATAAACACCAAATTTGGAATTTAAGCTCAGTTCCTTCCTAACATGTTACAACGTTAAGCGAGTCGAAACTCACCTCTATTCAATAGGGAGCGGCCAAACAACTCCACGGGGTTCTCCTTGGGGCAATACCTTGAGCCTAAAATTCCTCCCCCCCTTTTGGGTGGAAGTGGGTACGCCACTTATGGGCGTCAACCCATCCGGAAAGACTACCGAAATCCTCGATGGGGTCGCTGGTGATCCACCACACCATGATAATTGCTCTACAGGCAGGTACCCAGGACTTTTTAGGCATCCTTCAAGCCTGTCTAGGTGGACAAGGCAGCCAGACGTATCCAATATCCATGGGGGCGGAACCACTATCCCGTCGAGACCAACACAATCCGAACAGCTCCCATGCAATAAGTATGAGTGGTATGGGTCCGCAGTCTAGCATGTGACAGGAAGATGTTCAAGAAAATTCCCCACAACATACGTCTTACACATGCTAGGTGGGAAGGTTGTCTCTCCACAGGTCCGGGCATCCTTAATATCCCCTAACTTCACATGTCTTTCTCGGGGCATACAGATACACGGGCTAAGTGCCCTTTCCGAACTTTTCCATAATCACTGAGTGCGGCGGCTCCACATTTAGGGCCCTGGGTGCACAATGCAAGCTACAAGCTCATCACCCACACTATGAACTCGGGGAAAACAGAAACAAAGAAGGGGGAAGGAAAGAAAATCCTGAATTGGTGATACCATGTCTTTGCTCAGAGCTTCCTTAATGGAAACATAATTTGAAATTTGGAAAGAAAGCAATCTTCACAAAGGATTTAGATAAAAAATGAAATAATATATATGGGATAGACATACCGATGTAGATAGCATCCCCAGATATAGATGTCATGAGGTCTTTTAAGTTTTGCTTCATAGACATGTACTTAAATCATTGTTTGCATATTATGATAATAGTACTGATTAGGATATTTTGTTTACATTTTAAGCCATTCTTTATTTTTGTACTTTTTTTTCGACTCAAAGTCTTAATGTTGTTTTCTTAGCCTTGGGATTTTTATTTACTCATTTTCTTGAGCGTTTACATATTTCACTATTCAACCGCAAGTTTGATACTTGGTCACCGTTCACTCTGACCAAGAGTTTTTCAGTGCTTTTTCCTTGATAGCAAAGTGAATTATTCTGGCATGGTGTGTTCTACCATGGCCTCCCTCTATTCCTATCAGCCTTTGCCACGTTACACGTTGACTACAAGGTTGTGCGTCCGTCGGCGCCGGACAAATGATGCAGAGGTTGGCCAGTTGGAGCTACCTCTCGGCCTCATCAGATGCCAGACGTTCGAGCCTCCATTGCTTGATCAAGCTTTTCCCGGTCCCCGCTGTAGGGGAGAGTGTGAGCCACCCTCCAGTGGTATGGGAGGCTCGCCTCCGGAAATCCCATTTATTCCCTCCGGTTTCTCCATCTCGTCCGTTCCTCCCAGTGGATTCGAGGTTCTAGGTGCCCCTTCATCATCATCATCATCATCATCATCATCATCATCATCATCATCATCATCATCATCATCATCATCATCATCATCATCATTACTGATGATATTAAAGATGCTTGCTCCGGGTTTTTAGCATTACTGTCCATGTATAAATTAATTTACAGCAATACGTAGACTAATTTTAACTAAAAATCTCAGTTTGTTTCATTTTGCACTTTTTTTTGTTAATGTTAATGCCTTCTATAATTCCTTTTTCACACACATGTAGGTGATGAAGCTCCAGACCCAGGTAATCAGAATTAGCCTTGGGGTGTTGGAGTGGGATAGAGTAGAGCATCCGGCACTTGAACAGGCAATTAAACATGAAAGTGGCTTCTTTAAAACCACGCCCTTCAATACACTGGCCAGTCAGGAAGAGAATTCATTCCTCTGTGCATTTGGAGCGTCAACTGCTCATACCCACTAGGTTGGAAATACCTGCCCAGTGTAGTCACTTTCTGTTCCATGATTCTATCGAAGTTTTCTCGGGAATCTGATGCTTTACATAATTTTGATATTGCTACTTACTCTCGATCAGTGACAGATTTTGCTCTAGAATTCGTCCCACAAATTTAACTTCCTTTATAAGCAACAGCAGTTCTCTAAAATGAATAATAATAATCCAAGGTATTCCTTGGTATAAATAACTCGATTACACATTTCGTTACAGGTGAAAAGGGGACAATGATTGTGAAATGTTTTAAAACGGATAAACCTATACTGGCGTTGAAATTTCATACACTTTCCATGATATAACGAGTAACCGCTGATGCTACAAAAGTGTTATTTATTTTTAAAAAAATCTCCTTACTCGGATTTTCTTTATGCAGTTAATTTATGCCAGTTATATGAGGGTGCTCTGAAAATTTTCCGACCTAATAAAGATACAAGAAATTTTTTCAGAATTTTTAATTTTCAACATAGTCTCCTTGTAACTCTACACACTTCTCCCAGCGATGCTCACATCTCTGTAACCCGTCCAAATAGCACTCTGCGCTTTTCTCTGCAAAATAATTGTTCACGAAGGTGATTGCCTCTTCATTTGAAGAAAATCTCTCTCCTCCAAGTGCAATTTTCAGATGAGGTATCAAAAAGAAGTCACTTGGGGCTAGGTCTGGTGCGTAAGGCGGATGGTCAAGCAGTTCAAACCGTAATTCGAGGATTTTCGCCATTGTAAGATTTATTGTGCCTAAACTGCGCCAACAGAGTGTTGGAAATGTTCATTCGAACACGTTTTTGGTCTAACGTGAGCAAACGCGGCACCCAACGCACGGACAGCTTTCTCATGTCTAAATGTTGATTTAATATGTGACAAACACATGTTCGTAGCCTCTGCTATCTCACTTTAATTCGGCGGATGTCCTGCACCATTTGGTGAACTTTGATGATGTTTTCGTCGGTAGTTGCAGTTTTGGACGTCCCGAACGTACTTCGTCTCCCAAGCTCTTACGGCCACGTTTAAATTCAGCTGCCCAAAATTTCACTGTGGTAAATGATGGTGCAGAGTCCCCATATACAGAATTCAACTCATCTTTGATTTGCGTAGGCGTATTGCGTTTCAAATACAAATATTTAATGACGGCTCGATACTCGATTTTACCCATTTTCATAAAAGCGCTCACATCAACTCACTCAAACGACTGTTACATAACTGAGCGTCCGAAATGGTGAATAATTGTCAACATATAGATAACGAAATTCACTTGTTTATATTTACGAGAGCTGCAATCTTCATGTTGAGGTTGGAAAGTTTTCAGATCACCCTCGTACATGCAACAGAAATACCCTTCGGAATAAAACTTCATAAATCATTGCTCGAAAATGTAAGGTGTACATTTTATTTGCCATATAAGTATCTCAAATATAAGAGAATCGAAATGGTTGCAGCCACTTTTGGGGGGAAAAAATATACGAATTTTTGGATGGAAGAAGTGAATTGAAAATATGTGTGTTGTAATTTTGGAAGGTACCTAATATACTGCTTAACTTTTTCTGCAAATACTTTGTTATGGATTCAAAGAACTCCAAAACACATATATTTCCAGCGACATTAAGATATCGATTTTTTGGGTGATTGCAATAATGATGATGATGATGATGATGATGATGATGATGATCATAATAATAATAATAATAATAATAATAATAATAATAATAATAATAATAATAATAATAATAATAATAATAATAATAATAATAATAATAATAATAATAATAATAATAATAATAATAATAATAATAATAATAATAATAATAATAATAATAATAATAATAATAATAATAATAATAATAATAATAATAATAATAATAATAATAATAATAATAATAATAATAATAATAATAATAATAATAATAATAATAATAATAATAATAATAATAGTAATAGTAATCATAATCATAATCATAATACGAATACGAATACGAATACGAATATGAATAATAATAATAATAATAATAATAATAATAATAATAATAATAATAATAATAATAATAATAATAATAATAATAATAATAATAATAATAATAATAATAATAATAATAATAATAATAATAATAATAATAATAATAATAATAATAATAATAATAATAATAATAATAATAATAATAATAATAATAATAATAATAATAATAATAATAATAATAATAATAATAATAATAATAATAATAATAATAATAATAATAATAATAATAATAATAATAATAATAATAATAATGAAGAAGAAGAAGAAGAAGAAGAAGAAGAAGAAGAAGAAGAAGAAGAAGAAGAAGAAGAAGAAGAAGAAGAAGAAGAAGAAGGAGGAGAAGCAGAAGAAGAAGAAGAAGAAGAAGAAGAAGAAGAAGAAGAAGAAGAAGAAGAAGAAGAAGAAGAAGAAGAAGAAGAAGAAGAAGGAGGAGGAGGAGGAGAAGAAGGAGGAGAAGGAGAAGGAGAAGGGGAGGGGGAAGGGGAGGGGGAAGGGGAGGGGGAAGGGGAGGGGGAAGGAGAAGGAGAAGAAGAATTTTATTGTCGTTGAGCTTTAAAGCAATGGACGTCAGAAGATACAATACACATTACAACAGTATGATACAGAGGATGTACAAAGTCGAGCTTAACAGCAATTGATGTCAGAAGATAACATAAATATTACAATACAATACAATCCTTCTCTTCTATTTTACAGAATATATACAAATGAGAAAATAATGTTCATTGAATAAGTGACACCATTTACTATTGAGATGCATTTTCAAAAAGTTCCTGCAAGGGGTAGAATGGGTTGACTGTCATAAAGGCTATGTTCAAAGCTGTTATTTCGCAGTCGAGTTACATAATCTGAAAGTGCATTATACATTCTTATACCTAATATTTCAAAACTATTATGGGATTTGGAAGCCTATGTTAAGGTGTGTCAATTTGGTTTGTATACGTAGTATTATATTTATGGATATCCTGTCTATATCCTGCGCCGTGGCGTAGCGGGCTAAGGCAGCATGCCTTGGTCCCTGGCCACGGAATGCGGCCCGGGTTCGATCCCACCCATGGGCTGCGGACTTTAGGTCCCGGGTATAGGACCGGTGTCCACTCAGCATCGTGAGGAAAGTGAGGAGCTTACGATAGGTAAGCGACCCTGGACATGGAAACCAACATTCCGGCTGGGGGATGCCAAGATGCTGACCACATCTCCTCCCCGTATCGGTTGGATGATCGTCCACCTCTGCCGTGCGTAAGTGGGCGTGAGACCGGCAGTCGCGTTGGTAGGCCTTGTCCCTCTAAGGACTGTCGCGCCATGGGTTATTATTATTATATTATATCCTGTCTATAGTTGTAATCAGATAAATCCTTTTTATATAGATATATAGATGTATAAGTTTACTACTATTATTATTCTTAATTTAATAAATCATGGCTTACAATGTGCGAATTTGTGTGTATCAGATATAATACGGATAATCTTCTTCTGCAGTAATAGGGTATTACTAACGTGGCTATTATTACCCCAAAGTAAGATGTCATATAATACAATGCTATGAAAAAAGCGTAGTAAGCAGATCTAATGTATGTATTCCGTACAGAGGTTTTTAAGTTTTTGATAAGATATATAACTCTTGAGAGCCTTGTAGTGATGTGGTTCCCAGGAGAGTTTATTGTTGACTGTTACACCCCAAAATTTGACTTCTTTAGTATCACTTGAACTTGTCAGGTCTCTAAATACAAGTTGTTGTGTTTTCTTTTCACTAAGCAAGAAGCCATTTGCTAGGTAGATACGTACGCGAGGAAAAGTTAAAATAGGTAATAAGAGAGGGAGCCCTCCTGTTTTACAAAACGAAAGTAACCTCTTGATGGAAATTTAATCATTTTTCCACATTAGCAGCGTGTAGTCTAGGTTTGGATAGATAGAGTCAGACTGAAAAATGCAATGCCATGGCCTGGATTTGAACCACGGGTCTCCCGGTCTCCGTTCGGTTCCTCTTAACACTTGAGCTACCATGGCCAAGGTGTCAATATAACATCAAATTCTCCAGCTGACTCTTATGTTTCCTGGTAAACCACTATGAGTTTTCATATGCAATATAATACACACCTTTTTGTGGCGACTTACTATGCCGTAAGTACCAGGCTACACAGTTACCACTATTAGGTTAATTGATGGAAATTAACGATTCTTCCACACTAGTCGTTAAAATTTCTGTTCTTCTCCCTTTCGTTCAATAGAAACATTTCTATAAATGTTCAGTTCCCCAATATACTTTAGTCTAGCTTCCCTCTATAGTAGGTTGTTATTCTTCCTGGTTGAGTGCGTTCTTTCACGTTGCTGGAAGAACCGTTAAAGTAGAAACGATCTTAAGCAGAGTTCTAAATCCCTTGCGAGTTCCGCGTTTAGTGCGGTCAGTATCGCTGTCTCACCCCTTTTTTCGCCCCTGAACTCCCTTCCGGTCTCGTGTGAGACAAGCCGTTTGACACATTTCAAAAATGTATGTCTTGGTCTGTGTATTGATCAGGGTCAGTGACTCTGAACTTTGGTGGCTGACAAGGTTATCTATCGCTGCAATTTGAAGCTTTTAAAGTGATAAACACAGCATCATTAATTTCGCTTTATTAATTATGAATAATAATACACATGCAAATGCTGTCTTCATATCCATTATAAATTTATTTGCAACTGTGCCATTATAACAAGTTTTTATTGTGGAAATTAATTATTACACACTAGCCGTGTGTACGCCAAAGTATGGAAAGGTAGAGCAAGACTGAACAATTCAATGCCATAGCCTGGATTTGAACCACCGATCTTCCAGTCTTCGTCCGGCTACTCTTAACCATTTAGCTACCATGGCCAACACGCAAACAGAACCCTAAATTCTCTTACTCGATGGCTAAGAGCAGCCGGATGAAGACCGGAAGATCCGTGGTCCAAATTCCGGTTATGGCATTGAACTTTACAATCTGACTCTACATACCTTTCCGTGTTGTTATTATATGCATTAGGATGCTGCAAATGGTTCCTTCTTCCAAACTGAGAAGAACATCAGGGTTAGTTTCGGCGGTTTCCTTCAAGTGTACGCAATGTATGAGGTTAATATTGCGACTTTGTGGGTTCGTGAAATTAAAAGTCCAATTGCACAAATTCAAAATGTTCTTTATTTCCACCTAATTACAGTTGGAACACTTGCCGATTACACAGAATTATTTAGCGCACACAATTACAATCCACTAGTTCGTCTGTGACAGGTCCATTCCACGCTCACAATTACGTACACCGTCTTCCAGTCCGTTCGCTAACTCGGCGCTCCTCACGGCTGCTCACCAAGAACTGAACTGACTCGTACACTGCAGTCCTTATATAGGAAGTTCGCTGTTTCTGGAAGCCTCGCTGCGCGGAAAATCATCCCGAATGTTCCAGACGTCAGGGGGAGGGGAAAGAGACGGCTAGTGATGTTTTTCCAACCACCCCCCTCAGTCAGCGCTACACAGATAAATGGGCAGGCGTGGCTGAATAGTTCCCGTCTGGTCCCTACCTGCCAGCTGCTGGTTCTCTCGGGAATTCCGATGTCCGGGTGACAATATTCTTCTTCTTTACCGTACCCCTAGTATACCGCTTATCGCGGTGTTAGGAGATTCTTGTTCCTCTTGTTACCTGAGGAACCGAAGATTTCGATCTGATAGAGAACCAAGATGGGCGATCAGTCCGAGGTCTGGTGAGTGAGGGTCAGAAAAGTGGATGATAATATGTGGGCGAGATGAATAAGGTGATGATGGAGAAAATTGGTGGAATGATGGCGGGGGAAACTGCAGATCCCGGGGGGAAGACCTGCCCCACCAAAAATCTCACTTTGCAATCGCCTGGGATCGAACCCGGACCGCCTTGATAAGAATCAAGCGGTCTAACCACACGACCATAGCGCGGCCCGAGGATAATATTACTCTTATTTAACGGTATACTTTGAATGATGAACTTAAATTTCTTGCAGTGATTTGCAACCTTCTCGAATGTATTGGAATATGTCTCTGCAACTACTACCACCGCACGCCTCGATAGCGTGTCTGTTCAAGAGGTCCCGAGTCCGAACCTGGGTCAGTTACCTGGATAAGTTTTCCACGCGGTTTTCCCTTATCCTGAAGCACGAATATCGGGTAACTCTAGGCTCCTCCACGTTCAGGGCCTCCAGGATCTCCACCCGCCATGGACCCTCCAACCTGGTCCGTCTCCAGCTCGCCGACGCCGCCGAACTCGAAGCTGCCTTGAGGACGGACCTGCCCTTATTAGGGCGGTGGTCAGAATCGAGGCTAGCAGAGCGTCTAGACACACACCATGTCGGTGATGCTGCGGCTATGACCATGACGCCACCTCCTGAGCTGCACCTCCCAGGTGCCACTACTGAGGAGCACCGAGTCTGACTTCACAGTGCACCAGTCATGACCTCCGCTTTCGACGCCGGTACTGCGCCACCTGCGATGACTTTGGCCACTTCACGGGCCAGGCGTAGTGCCCCCTCTACCCGCGCCGACCCATGACAGCGACACCTCGGGCAGCAAAACCCACACCTGCACCATCAGCCGCCGCCGCCGCACTCAACGAGGACCTGAAAACCATTCTTCAAAATTTACAACAAGAGATGCAGAACATCAGTGAACGCCTTGCCTCGCTTGAAACCAAGATAGCCGCATCCGCATCCGCCTCCGCCGATAGCCTACACGACCTGCACGCCGAGGTCCACAACATCACTCCACGACTAACATCACTTGAAGACTCCACCACGACTACAACCGCCATGAATCACCGCCATCTAGGCCCAACTCGCTACAATACTGCCAAACATCACAGCAATTGACGAATCAATCAAGAGGACAACTGAATAACACCACTCCATACAAGATCAACTGACTACAGGACCCAACAACATCGCACAACGCCTTGACAACCACCTTGAACTCACCGCTGCCTGTGACAACAGCCTGCTTCGCGTAGAGGAATTCCACAAGACGCTGGACGAGACTCTTGACCTTATCTGCATCAAACTACAATCCCGTTCAACAGACGTAACTACGCTCCACCGCCAACGCTGCGGTTTCGGAACGACCTCCAGGCCCGGACCCTCCAGGAAATACCGCTGAACTTAACACCAGTAAATGCCTTCTATTCCGCCACTTAATTCCCAGTTTGGCTTCCAGAGCGCAAGCCATGCCTGCCATCCTGGCCTTGAACTTACGCCACGCAGCACGATTCATGCTGCTTAAGAAACATACGACACTTTCCAGAGTGCTCAATGCGGGATCTGCCAAAAATCCATCTAATTTCCCTCACCTAACCCCGCTTCCACATATGAAGCGAAGACCCTTGTTTCTGTTTAAATAAAGTCTTATATATATAGATCCTGGGCTCAGTTGAGCAACAATTCACCCATTTCATTCATCCTCCCATGTGACCTAACGTTGGAGGACGGAAATAAAAAAAAAATTGTGCACTACTTTCTTGAAACAGCTGATCCAATGTCACCGTTGGTCAGCTGCTGGAAATCAGGAGTTAGAACCAGTAGGAATGGAGGGGTGGCCAATAAATAGAACATAGCACCACACACAGAACCTCCAACATGACTCTTGGAAAGAAGCAATAAAGGAACGAACAGATTTGCAAGTTCATACGCACTAGTAAGCACGGGTTCCCTAACTATTCCAGAATGATATATCGTGGTGCCTGTTAGACTTGCTTTAGCCATCCGCAGTCTGAGAACCCGAAAGTAAAGAAACAACCTAAAATGATGGGTGCCAAGCGCCAGGGAGAAATTTATCCACGTCGCAACTAGACCACACTCTGCAACATACAAACCGCCGCTGTCCGGTCCTATAATTCTGAATAGGTTGAGGTGAAACAGTTAAACAGGCACAGTGGACAGTGTAATTTCTCAGTTGCATGAATTAATAATAATAATTTCTCAATATTACAGCAATCAGAGGTTTTTAAAATTGTTGGTAACCAACAAATTTCATCCTACCTAAAGTGAGTGTCCAACGTTGAAATAGGAAAAGGGTTTAAAAATGAAGGTTAAAGATATGTTTTAAGCATTTTGTGATATTATATAAGAAATCAGAAAGAATAGCGCCACATAGTAGCAAAAATTAGGTCCGTGGTACATCTTTTATATGCCAGAAATTCCACTGATCAGATATTGTTTTTAATTTAAGCTACTCTTAAGGCAGATTTACAACAGCAACTTTGGCACAGGAAACCGGAAGCAACAAATTGTGTTACCTAAATAAAATCTGATTAAATTAGCATTGTTTCTCTAGTGAATAAATTGCTGTGTATTTATGACCATTTGTTTCCATCAAATCAAAAAATCAAACCATGGCGCAACAGCCCAACCCGACTGCCGGCCTCATGCCCACATACGAAAGGTAGAGGTGAGAGCTGATACATGGTGATGTGGTCAGCCTAGCAGGAATGTTGGCTTATGCAACCAGGTTCGCTACCCAGTGCAGCTCTTCACTTTCCTCGCGATGCTGAATGGGAACAAATCCTATAGCCAGGATTTAAAATCTGCATCCCCCCCCCCCCAGGGTTGGGATCGTCGCCAGGCGCATTCCTTTGCAGGGAACCAAAGCAGGATGACTTAGCCCACCATGCCAAGGCCAAGGCGCACGACCCATTTGTTTCTACCAATAATTATATTATAGTTAAACAATGGTAAATTTTTTTTGTAATTTACGTCCTCCAACGTTGTCATATCGGACGATGAATGGAATGGATGAAATGATGCTCAAATGAGCCCAGGGTTCATAGAGCTTACAGCTACCTGACATTTGTCTTTCAGGATAAGGTAAAACCCCGGAAAAACCTTATCCAGGTAACTCACCCTGACCGAGAATCAAACTCGGGACCTCTTGAAAGTGAGGCAGACACGCTACCATCTACGCTACCGAGGCGGGCTAACAATAGTAATAATGGACATTATTCAATTCATTCATCCAATCCGTAAACCTGCATGCTATTATAGTGCGTTCAGCACAAAAGAAAAAAAAATCAACTATCACACCTTTTACGAACTGATAATACTTAGGAATTAGTTATCGAGAACTGTTTCTGTAAACATGAAGACTTTTAGAGCTTGTGAAGTTGAAAGTCTTTAAGTATTATTAAGCATATACACAAGAAGTGCCCTGTTATATCAGAGAGGCAGCATACACAATTCAGAAAATTACACAGCAGATCAGTAAGTGAAATGAAATATGTAGTATTTGACGCCCACTTTTACTACATATGGCACATTAAGCAGTGACCTGGTGATACATGAGATGAAGATAGAGCACCAGTGAAATGAGATGGCAGGAGAAACCAGAGATCCTGGAGAAAACCTGCCCCAGCGCCGTGTTGTCCACCATAAATCTCACTTAGCTGTTGCTTGGGATTGAACCCGGGCCGTCTTGGTGGTAGCCGAGCAGTCTCAGCCATGGCGCGGCCTCCCAATAAGTGGTTTTACAAATATATCATTAATGTGATGCAAACAGTGGCATTAAAACTTTAAATTTTTATATCATGCAGTGCCAAATTGCAATCGTAAAGCAGTATTTAATGCTTATGCTTTCACTTTCCGTTTAGTTAACTCGTTAATTGGAAATAATTGAGCAAGGGTCAGAAACTTGAATGTATGTGTGTATAGCACTGAATATATTTAAAATATATTGAAGTGCTCATGCATTTGATTGTTGGATATGTGTTGATGATGGTGATGTATGCCCTGAAAAACGTATTTGTGTAAATCAAAATAGTGTTACAAAAGCTGGCTTAGCATTTATTACTGACACATTCATCACTGTAAACAGTCTTCAACTACAAGTATTTAGCTTTTGTGGTATTAAATGAAATATTATACTTTGTTAGCTAATGTTACAAACTATAACCTCCTTAATTAACTTTATTATGCCAAACTACTGACACCTCCAGTAGGGGCTGAGGTATAAATGCACTGCTGGTGTAAGCGTTACTTCTTTTTTCCATTCTTTTTCTAATAATTAACATTCTTAAACAAATGGGTAGAGGATACTCGACAGTGAATGAAAGAAATGGTTGAAATAATGCTCAATTATTGATGCAATAACAATAGTAGTGATGTTTTCATTGCAAACCAACTGGCATAAAGTGCCACCTACAATAACAATACAGAACTAATCATGCCCATTGGACTTTAAAGCTTTGCTGATGTTTTCCTCAAGCTACCATAAAATTTACAAATAAATTACCAAAAGACATCACTTGAAGATACTCAACAGAAAAAACAAAGAACAAAAGAGGAAACAATAACTAAGAAAGAATTCAATAGGTTACTACAATAATGATTAATGATCAATACTTGTAACAGAAAAGGTTTAAAGTCATATTCTTAGTTTGTTGATGCAGTTAATGTGTTCCTTCCATTTATGCATGTATCTTACAGCTTATAAATACTTAGTTCTTTCTTTAATTTCTTCTTTCTTTTTTTCTTTCCTCGTTTAATTTTGTACAGCTCTAGTTATACTTTTACGTATTTACTGAAACTTATTTATCTTATTTTATACTCCTCTGTTGAGATTAAAACCTGTATCAAAACTATATTTCTGTTGTTGCTGGGTATTTTCTTAAATCATTACTTCTGTCCATTTTATGAACATTTTAAAGTTATATATACTACCCAGTTGGTATAATTCATAAATATGGAGCTGTAGGATTTACTGCCTACTCTGCGGTATTATATATTATTTACATTATATCATATATTAAACAAACAAAATTTAAAAAGCAAAACACTTCAGCATGTTAATGGCAGGTACAGAGCAAATGAGTATAATAGATGTGGTTAACAGTCAGAATTGCCATATTTCACGGTTTTCAGTAAAATTGCAATATATGAAGTGTGATGCCATGGATGCAACCACAGGCACAATGACTGAATAACATTAACAAAGGGGAAGACGTTTTTATACTTATATAGTCAAATATTTAGACTAGTAGGTGCTGATAATACTGCTCATGATTTTCAAGTACCTTAAGGACCTATAGAGAACATGAGGCAAGTGGTTAGACCACTCAACCTTCACCAAAGCAGCCCAGGTTCGATCCCAGGCAACCACATGTGAGATTTATGGTGGACAAAACGAGATTGGGGGCTGCGCCATGGCTCAGTGATTAGACCGCTTGGCTCTCACCAAGGCGGCCCAGGTTCAATCCCAGGTGACCGCAAAGTGAGATTTGTGGTGGACAACATGGCGCTGGGGCGGGTTTTCTCCGGGATCTCCGGTTTGCCCCGCCATCTCATTCCACCACTGCTCCATCTTCATCTCATGTATCATCAGTGTCATCGCCTGCGGTGCCGTATGTAGTAAAAGCAGGCGTTAAACACTACACATTTCATTTCAAAACGGCATTGGGGTGGGTCTCCTCTGGTTGCTGCGGTTTCCCCAATCTCATTTCACCGGTGCTCCATCTTCATTTCATGTATCATCAGTGTCACCACCAGCAGTACTGAATGTAGTAAAAGCAAAGCAGTCATTATTCACTAAAGAAAAACAAAAAATAGAAGAAAACATTTTATAAGAATACCACATTCAGCATGGAAGTATATATACATTTTTGATGGTTTGTCTGTAATATGTTTAATTACAAATATGAGGACATGAAGTCAAAAGACTATGTAAGTAGATGAAACTGCAGCATAAGATACACTGTGCATTCTGTAAGTCAATGACATGAGATGATTTTTCAGGCCTTTTAGGTTCTGCAACATTTTTATATCCTCAATATGCTTCCCCTACATTTGTAATTACACAAACACAGATTTAAAATTTCATACAAAGTTTGTTTTCCAATTATTTTAGATTATTACCCCCTACAAACGATGAGCTTATTTTGCCTCTGTGCTGTACATCATAATGTTTTATTTTTAGAGTTATTTATGCTGTTTTTTCTAAAAGGTCAGTGCTTCCTTTTTTCCCAAATTTTTCATTTTATTATTGCATACAAATGATTATTCATTTAGATTAGAATGAATGTATTCTTAATTCAATTTATACTATAAAAACCTTATATTCAATAATGGCTTTTACTTTCCATCTCTATTTGTGACTAAATCTGAAACATTCAGTTATTTAATCCTTTCATGGAAGTGTTGAAAACAGTGTTGTTGTATAAATTAAGTTAATTGGGAGTCGATTAATAACACATTGTGTTATTAATCGACTACCAATTAACTTAATTCAGTTATTTGTACAAAAGTGAATCAAGAATATATTGTCAATATATTCTCGATTCACTTTTGTACTAATTTGTGCTTCACTGTCCCTATGCTTCTTTCAAGTTTATACTTTGTGTGATTCAGTTATTTAATTGTCATTTTAAGTGGTGTTTTACTTTAACTACTTGACCGTTTCCTCCTTACAATTCATGCATTAAGACAATTGCCTAACTAATATGATGTAGAGGTAGCCTTTCAAGTTTCATACCAAGAACTAAATTTGAATTTGCTTGTGGTAAATTGCTCCATAGGCTTTTTCCAGGTTCTTCCTCATCATCATAAAATAAATTTTGTATAAAACCCAATTCAGTGTATCCAGGAAATTCATCAACATAATTTCACCCATTCCATTCACTGACTCTCCAGTCTTGAGTTGTTGAAAAGAACATTAAATGCATTAAAGAATAAAGTGTATAAAGTTAAGTATTGTATAAGGTTATGTATCATATAATTCATAATGAAGCTTAGGCTAAATCAAACTGAAAAAGTGTCTAAAATTCATGTCATATTTTTCATTATCTGTTACAGTTTGTGAATACTTCGTGCATGCAGATTGCCAGGATTTTGCTGTGGCTGACTGCAAAGAAAATGCAACTTATGTGCCAGGGAAAGAACTGTCACTAGTCCATCATCAACATCATTGGCGTGAGGGCAATCTTCCAAACAACTCCAAATGTGCAGTTTGTAAGAAAACTTGCTGGTCTGCCGAGTGCTTGGCCGGAATGCGTTGTGAATGGTGTGGCATTACAGTAAGTTTTGATACCATTAAACTTACATACTACAATTTGATTTAAAAATTCTGACTGTCCTGTGCAGATTGATGGTTTAGTATCTACATATTCTGTTATTTGAGGCCCTTAGTGCATTCTTTTTTATAGCTATATATGCAGTGTTGACTGATCATGAAGGAAACTAAAATGTAAACCTCCTAAGAAGTAAAAGAAAGAGAGAAACTTTAATACCTTACTTCATAGTAAAATACATTAATCAGTGGCAAAGCATGTAATGAAGTGCTTCCCCAAGAATGTCAGGGGAAACAGAATAACATAAAATGCACGCCAAACAATATTTTATTTGATCTAGATGCACTTTTAAAATTTATTTGCAAACATCCATGCTGCTGCGAACCATTGGAAAGCTGGCTAGTGCTTGAGTGATCAGTTCCATGAGCCTGAATATTTCTGTTTTTACGCATTCATAATTTTAAATACAACACTTTGTAGGTTTCCGGAAGCAATCATCACTCTTCGATAGAAGTCACTGACAGATTTTTGTCATGTGAAGTCTGTAGCATATGAAGAAAAGTTTATTCTTTTGTTTTATGTGGCACTTTTAAATATAGCTGTAAGTATATTTAAATAGCATTAGCAATAGTATTTTACATAGGTGGTATTTAGTGGTGATAAATAGAAAATTCTTGTGAAGTTATAAGTTATTAGCAAAAGTATATGAACTGCTTATGTTCTCCATTTTAGATTAACAATTCACACGGTAGGGGCCAGCTCTAAGAAAAATTGGAACATCTGAATGGAGAGGGGAAGCAGGAATTGATCTGCTTGTAGTGTGAGCAACCTTGTAATGCAAGAAGGGCCTACATGTGACTGTACAATTGAAAGAGCACTGAAGAGTAGCTTTAGTTCTTTTGAGTTATGAGAAAAACCTGAATATAATTAAAAGTGATAAGACAAAAAACTTCTTAATAATGATATCGCCATGCAAAGCAAAGGTGTTAAAACATTTATGCGCCTCTTTAATGAACATATGTATGATACAGTTTCATGGTTATGTGGGTGTCATAGATATCGAAAATTAATTTGTTGCCCGTGCTAGCTATTTTAGATGGCTGTACATATATAAAATTCATTATTCACTCTTATTTTAATGAAAATTATTACTTTGAGCTTCTGTTGCTTTGAAAGTCACGCCTCGCCACTTATATTAATGTATTTGATTTTCATATTTTATTTGGAATATTTTACAATACTTACAAGTTAACAAAGGATGTTTTCTGCTCCCTGAAATCAGTCCATACTCTTTTCACATACAGGAACTAAAGAAACAGTTGAGCACCAAAAAAGGGTTAACTTGTAACCCAGGAGTATGGAGAGTAAAGGAAAGATTTCGTTAAGCATGAGGCACTGTGAGCAGCCTTTTCCATGTGAAGCAATTCAACTTTACTGTCTCCATAAATATACAGATAAAATTGTGAAACAAATCTAACAAAAAATGCAGTTTAAATTAGATATGACTTCAACTTAAAGGAAGTTAAAGTCATACACTCCAGATAATTAAAAATGTAACATTATATGCTTTACTTAAGATGTGGAAAAGAGAATTTGCCTATTCACAAGATGGTAACCCAACTCTTGTAAACATCAAATTGTGTGCATCATCTATGATTAACATAACTATTCTAGTCAGTTTCATGCTGTGGCTACAAGTGTTTAACATATATTCAACCAATAATTTACTTAGTGATGGCTCTCAAAGCATTTAAGTTTACATTTTAATGGTAGATTAGTTAAAAGAGCATTAGTTACTAAGTTTAGTAACGCAAAATGTTAACAATACAAACTTTAAGAACTAGAGACTTCTCATATTATTAGTTTTTAAGAATTTACATTTGAAGAAACTTATATGACAACACTTTTGGTCACTCTTACTGCTTAGTTTAATGTATTAACATTATATCTGGGAATCAAACTTCCAAAAATACTTTACTTCAGTTTTTGCTGTGCCTGCAATGATATATGTTATATCTATGTTATATAGTTATATCTGGGAATCAAAACTTTCAAAAATACTTTCTTTCAGTTTTTGTATAATTTATTTCACCTTTTGTTTTTGTTGTGCCTACAATGATTTATGTAATTTGTTTTTCTCTAATTTTATGTGATTTGTCATAGTTTTAAAAATGCTAAAATTATACTGCAAGATAAATACAAACTTCTTATTAAAGAATAAGACATAATATTTGTAAGATCACATAAATAGGATTATGCAATAATTTGTGGTGGTACGCAGATACCAGGTGTGAGTTCTGAATTGGCACTAGTATTTAGTTATCATAAGATTTGAAACTAATTTATTTCTGTCCGTTGTTTTGTCTGAGAAATTTAGAAGGTATTGCGCTTTTCATTTGTCTGGGGTCTCTAAATGTCTTCTAGGAAAGAAGCTTCGTTTTCAATATGTCAGATTTATTGGTTCCTTATTTTGAAAACAAATTGCACAAATAATTGTCCCGAGTGTAGTAATATGGACTGACTTTATGCAACCTAAGGGAAGATCTGCATTTACTTTCATATTGTCACCAGTCATCACCTTTGAGCATTTGTAAGGCCCTTCAATGTTGTTTTTTTCCAAAATCACGATTTGGTTACTTCTGGACTATCATGAAAATCAAATTTTTCTTAACGTTCAAGCATGTGTTGGTAATATTCCTGGTTCTCGATTTAGTTTCATTGAAAATTTGCATTAGCTTAGTCAATACAGCAGTCAAAGTGTTTAAACATTACCTAAGAATTAGAAATCCAAAATGAAAAGAACAAAACGGAAATGCCCACATGATATGCATTACCTAGGATATATAAATTACAAACAGTATTAAGGTGATCCTAATTAATTACAAAGTCTGTACCTATAAGCTCTCTAACTGGTTCAAAGAGAAGTTCAGCCCTTTTGAGAGTTTTGACATACTTAGTATTCAGAAGTCATACAAACTAATGCAGAAAGCCCATCACGTATAAACAGGACAATAAGACATATTGGTGCTTTTGTTGTACCATCACAATATACCAATGGTGATTGAATTCAATTGTTGAAACCAAATAAATTAACTGATATGTCAATTACACAATTCTGCATCCAAGAGAATTCTTTCACTTGCAATGGCAACATCTATCAGGAACTTTTGGACTAGCTATGGGAATCTCACAGTCAATGTTTCTCAAGGTTTAAGGGTACCTTTTTAAATTAACCTTCTATTACCTGTTACATTATACCTGGCTGCAGAATCATTTTTGCATATAATTTTATTTCTCGAGTTTGTGTTGATCATAATACATAAGGATTGTCAGAACTCACATTGGAGCCATTTTTATTGTTAGCCTTATAAAAACAATTTGTTTCATAAAGTTAACCTCACTCCTTTCTTTGCTTTTATTAAGTACATTTTTACATATTTATATTAACCCACTCCCATCACACCACATACCCAGATTGTGTAGCATGTTCGGTAGCAGTCAAAAATGGTGAAAATCTTTTATCTAATTTGTACATCCTTGGGTTGGTATTGGTGGGTGCGTGAAATGGCAACTTGGCAGACTGGCAGACTCATACAAAATATTTTAACACTTATGTTTGCAATGTTAAGCTCCTCGCCATCAGTGATGCAGATCAGTTGGTGTTCATTATTTCTAATGCATGTCCACATTGTGGTAGCTCATTTTTGGATTGTTTCTTTAATACTGGAAATGGACAGTTATTTGTAAATTGTTAGGTTGTTTGTCAATAGTGAACAATGGAGTATTTCAGTTCCTTTCTTGGAAGTGTTGAAAACAGTGTTGTTATGATAAATTAAATTTAAAGGGAGTCGATTAATGACACTAAACTGTTGTTTAGTGTCATTAATCGACTCTCTTTAAATTTAATGGAGTATTTGTTTCTCAGGGGGAAGCTCTATATGGCTTGCAATTTTTGCAGGACTGTTTAAGACATTTGCTGGGGCTACACTTACATATATTAGAGTGAACAGTACAAAGAATTTGTACACACTTATTTTGGAACGGATCTGGAGTACCTTACTTTGAAGATGGGAGGAACATACCTTTAAATGGTACTGCCCTTGTTGACAGTATTTGTAAGGTAGACATTCCAAAAGAGCTTCTCATCTAACATGTCTCTGAAGTAATTTATTTGCTGACGGCAGTACAATCTTTGATCATCAACCATGAAGTCCCATGGCAGAAGATAGTTTTTTCAAAAACAGATGACTTGGTATTTTTTTTGTATTCCTTTCTATTTTCCAGTTGTGGAGCCATGAAAGGAAGCAGTCAAAGTACAACCGCATCTCAAAATGGCTCAAATGGGAATATCTATGGTAGTTGTAGACTGCAGCATCTTCAATATACATGACAAACTTGCACCTGGCATCCATGGGAGTCATTTATATAATATATGTGCAAAAAGGGGGTCATTATTGCCCATTATGGGATCCTAACCTACATAAACAAAAGCTGTGTGTCAAAAATAAATAATTTAGAAGTCCAGGAAAGTTCTAGCTCAGCTTTTATACTAGACTATGCAGCTTCAGTGTCCAAAATAACACCTACATTTAACTCCCATTATTCAATTGTTCAATAATGTAAACAAAAGGTCTTAATAGCTTTAGTTCAGTAGACTGGTCCTTTTCTAAATTCAAACTGTGGATGGAAAATTCTTGCATCTTCGTAATATGATTTTGCAGTCGAAAATGTATAAGTCTTGCGAATAATTATGCAGTGATGGATATAGGACCCTTGTGCTGGTAATTGCTCTTCCATGGCTTTAGTAGTGCTATAGTCATGGGTCATTTCCAAGTGTTGAGAAGGTAATTGCAACTTACACAAGTGGTAAAGACTTTGGCAAGTTGACCAGAGATTTTCTCGGGATGTGCTTGAGTTCCTCATTAGTTATCCTGTCCAGACCAGGGTTTTCTCATTAAGTAACTTCCTAATTAGTTTGAACACTTGTTGAGGTGTAATTAGTGTTTGTGATTGCTCTTGCTTCTACGCCACCCTGCTTATACCCAGTTTATAACCTTTCTTGCTGAACTGAATTTGCAGTTGTGTTCTCAAATAATCAGTCTGAGAGACACTTTGCAAACACCTTGGTTTCCTCCTGAGGACAAAATTGTGGCTGAGTTGAGTGTGAAGCAGTTTAATGCCAGTATTGATGGTCGAATTACCACAAGGAGCTGTTGAAATAGCTGGTACTCAGCACTTTGTTCTCCCACCGCTAATTTTGTTTCTCCTAACCTGACACTGAATGATGTTCTCTAGTCATTGTGTTGGCATTTTGTGCTCAAACTCTTGAAACTGCCTCTCAAGCCTCATCAGGTGCCTTCACCTGACAATGAGAAGCTCCACCTCAGGGTACACGCAGAATCTGGGTAGCCTCATAGTGTATGTGGTAGAACTTCGTTTGGGTGTGTGTAGCAAAGCAGTTAAGTTTTTATGGGAGCATATATTTCCATCTTGCTTAAGTAGACTGCACTACTGCATCCTCTTGTACAACCACATCCTGTCTTTCTTTTCTTTTTCTTAAATTAACATCCTCCAATATTAGGTCATATATATCAGACGATTAATGAATTGGTTAAAATGTTGCTCAAATGAGCTCAGGATCCATAGGGTAACCTGAAATTCCTCTTTCAGGATAAGTGAAAACTCTGGAAAACCCTTATCCAGATAGTTCAGATTAATGCATACTGCATAATACAAAAAAGATAAAATGCCTACTGATGTAAAATTAGCACAATAAAATGAAAATGCACAAAATTAGCCTTGCACTTACTTACTGACGTGACCTATGCATAGAATGAATGTAAATTGTGCGTAAAGCCGAACAGAACAATGAAAATTGGAACTTTGGCAACTGAGAACTCCTGTTTATCACTTCCTTAAAATTTGGATTGCTATTGGTTTTCAGAGTCAAGGATTGAAATTTTCCGTTAACTGGATTGAGAAGATAGATTTATGACAGTCATTAGGCGCTGTAAGAGGAGTCTCTTTTGTAAAACAATGAACTCGCTTCAGTATCAAACATACCACACATGGGCAATGGTGGAACAATAGGCTAATTTAGTGCGAAGGGTTACTTTCCAAATTCCAGAAGAGTTGTCACTTTATATCTTTCTAAACATGTAAAGGTTTTATAGACTTCGGTTAAAGTTTCCAGAAGAAAAAACATTGGGAGAAAATAATTACTTGGAAAAATCTTCGATTTTGTATTTATATCGCATTTTGAGTCAATTTTGCAGTTTATCGCGCAATATCGCATTTGCGAAAAATCACCACCCCTAGACATCGTGTGTCTATGCTGCAATTTGTATGGATGGAAATGTGCTGACTTCAATATTCAGTGTACAGAATCTTAACCAATACCATTTAAGTTTGGCAATCTAATTGCCTCAGTGATCTTTGTTGGTGGCTCTTTTTGGTCAACCATTGCATTTGCTATTGGCTATTGTACCTGATCCTTAAAGTTTAATCAACAATCTTTCACAGTTTGATGGGAGGGCTTCGGAATGTCAGGATGCCAGCAACAAAATTTCTCTGCAGCTTCTCGAAATGTTCTATGGTGATTTCTGCAAAGAGTATCAACTCCACACAGGTTCTGATGTCAGCATTATTCCTTTATAACACTTTCACCTGTAACAAAAATAATGTACCAGGCGACTTTTGAGACACATGGTATATACTTTTGTATATTTATGACCATAAATATTATTATATCATGAATTGACCAAAAGCTCTTACACTCCATGCGTCTAAATTAAAATTGAAGAATGATGTGCAAAAGCTGCCCAGCCTAAAAAAGATGGAGCATAAGAGGGTTTAAAGCAATGCATAATGGTTAATTTTCTTTTTTCAAAATGTTACTTCCTACTTATTCAGTGACAATTTATATTTGTATTATGTAGTATTTGCATGCAAATTAAGATTATTTGTTTAATATACAAATATAGCTATTTGTAACAAAAAACTTCTTTTTTCTTAAGAAAATGTCAATTTTTCTTATTAGTTGAATTAGTTGAGATCAATTTCATGAACCCTTACTCGCGTCCTCAGTCATCACAATTCATCAAGGAAGTTACTATGTTACTATGTTTTTTCAGTATTACCAAAATCTGAAAACGAAACAAACTTAAGAACAGAATCAACTGCTGGTATTTCAAAATTCATTACAGTGTTTATTTTTTAAAATAAATATATTTTCCCAAACCATTAAATTTATCGGAACATATAATTCTTTTAATAATTTAACCTCAGGATTTATTTCATGGTTAAATGACCAAAACTGATCTGATATGGCCAATTTATCAGTTTGTTTATACTTAATGTTACAAAAATGTTCTTTCAACTAATAAGAAAAATTGACATTTTCTTAAGAAAGTGAAACCTTTTGTTACATATAGTTACATTTGTATAATACTTATTGCTTCACTGTAATTAGCTTCATTTTCTACATAATTATTTGTTTATATTCATTTACGAATATCAAATTCACATGGACTCTATGTGCTTTCTTATAGTCACATGCAGTTTGCCACAAGCAAATAACTGGGGACTGTACATTTGGTAACCTGGAGCCTATTTATCTGCCTCCACATGCTGTCAGCATTCCTCGTACTGAGGTACCAATGGAAGCCATTATTGGTGTACAAGTTCGGCGTAAAGAAACCATGTCCCGTGAGTATTCATGCCGTAAGTGTTACTTTAAAACTGCAGTTAGGCAGCAGTATATGTGAAATGCTTCTTGGCTAAGCTGCTCCTTACTATAGCATTTATTAAATTTAGGTTTCAAAAGCATAGTTACCACCCTTTCAATAAATTAATCATATTTCTATGTTACATAATAAAATGTTCAAAACAGGAATAACTATAATGGGATTGTATCTTTGCAGACGCACACTCCTCTAGTAATAATGGATAAATCTTTGTGACCCATTAAAGCTTGATAAATTCCTAGCAGAAAATTTTACTACCAATAATTCAATAAGAAGATAAATTTAGTTTGGTGAATGTGGATATTCATAGTGATACATGAGAAAACTTGCCTATACAGATAATTTATTGATGTACAGTGTGTCAGACTATAATTTACTTAATTTATGATACTTCATACAGTGATTTGAAAACTGAAAAATGTGTAGTATTTTGCTACGATATTAAACTGCTACTCTATAAATATACATATCCAGTTCTATAAAAAATAGTGTGCTTCCCAATATGCATATATTTTGTTTTATAAACTTAAGATTTGTAATGGGGAAGTGTGCTGCCAATAAGCTGTAGAAAGAATTTGAACTAGAACTTTTTAAGTAATAATAAAGTAATAAGATAATCTAGACAAGCATGGGAGCATGTTCATCTATAAAATACACAGCATGTTCTGTTTCTATTGTTATATGTATTTTCAGTCAGATTATCTTAATCATTATCAGCAGCAGCAACCGCCACCACCACCACCACCGCCACCACCACCACCACCACCACCACCACCCCCATCCCCCACAATAATCTTCATTTCCATCTTTGGTTACCAGATTTTGAGAATGTTGGCATGAGTCAGAACCAGGTACTAAATCAAGCTTTATCATACGAACTCCAAAAGTATATCTATCCTTCCCCCATTCTCTTACTTGTCCTCTATATGTTTGATACATACTAGTGAAATTTCACAAATACAAAGATAAACAGAAGAGGTTTACTAACTTCTGTTTAACAAATGTAATGGTAAATGATAAAACTAAGCACAGTTTGGAAGCTAATGAAGAATACCACAAGAATTCCAATGTGTAAGGACTATGATACAATGAAGCACAAAATTAATATAATTTTGAGTCAAACTAATACTCAATGCTCCACTTATTGCTAGTATTTACCTAGAACGCACTTCGTTAGGATTCTCCTAATATCAACAGCTGATGATGTTAGGAAGATCCTAACGAAACACGTTCTAGGTAAATACTAGCAATAAGTGGAGCATTGAGTATTAGTTCCACTCAAAATTATATTACTACAAGAATTGTTATCTAAAAGAAAATGAGACACAGATATAAAGTAATAACTGACATGTATGCAAGAGTTAAAACTTAACTAACATTTGGCATTTGTTTTCTCACATTTTTCATGTGATAATTTAATATACAATGCCAAATGAGCGCTTATAGCTTTACTGAAAAAAGAACTTCCAGTGCATATTTTTTACATTATATAGTTTAATGGTTGCCTAAAATATGTAAAGAGAGCTTTAGACATTGCTGATTACATATAACATGATATAATAACCTTATGAAAAATACATAAAATAGTAAACTAAATTATTTCAAATGTCCCTTGGTAAAGTTTTTCTTCAATACAGGATTAAATACTTCCCTAATAAGGTTGTGTAGGACAGGTTTCCTAAAACTTCAAATATATAGTATAGTTTATGCAAAAAATAAAGTTGGAAACAGAAGATAACTGAAGCTAGAATCATGTGTTTTGTGCTATTCTGGCCTTTGAGTGATTGGTTATGTGAGCAACTCAAGTCTCTGCTACAATTACCGAAGACTTCATTTGTCTATTTTTACTTTTTTTCTGCAATTGTAAAGTATAGGGATGTAATAGCCCAATATCCAGCATCTTATTTTCATAATTTCTATTATATTCATCACTATCATGACCCCCAAGGTCTGCCATTTTCTTTACTATTATTATTATTATTGTTATTGCAATCATCATCATTCACATCCCACCACATCCACCATTATTGCCATAATAATCATCACCAATACTATTTGCATCATCACCATCACTGCCAGCATATTACTTATTATATTACCATACCAGCACCATTATCATCATCATTGCAATTATTGTCATTACTACCGTTATCAACACTACCATCAAGAGCACCATAATCTTTAACATGATCTAAGTTATCACTCATTGTCACCATTAAAATTCCCTCCTTCTCCTCCTCCTTCTATTTTGGTGTTTGTGTTATCAACAGGGAGTGGATTTTTATGTTAACATTTTTTAAGATCTATAGCTTGTATTTGAAAGCAGATTTTTTTTTTTCAGAAATATAAATAAAATTCTGTTTCATTAATAAATTTATATTGTATATGAACTTGATATACCCAGCGCCATTCTCTTCTTGGCGTACCATAAAAAAATGTTTGATATTACATAAAGTTATGATATGCTTGTGAAATGGAAGTGTGACAAGAACAGCAAGTAGAAGACTGTTTTATAAGACTAATTATGTAGATGCAGTTATACAGAGTTTGGTTGAGACATGTTCCTACCAAAATGATTGTAATAAATGATTAATGAAGGAACCAGTGCTTCAATCAGAAGAGAATATTTGGGAGAAACGCTTTTAAAGGATCCTCCATAAAACTGGGTAGTATATGTTAATTAGTAACTAGAGTCATCTACTGACATTCCATACAAAATATATACCACATATAGAATGAGCTTTTTTAAGTTATTATGCCAAAAAATGGTTATTTACAAATGGTTTGGTAATAATGTAAATTGTTAGAAAATTAACTTACAAGGGACACCTCTGAAGTCGAACACTCAGAACCGCACAGAAACATGCTTAGAATAACAATCATGAACAAAACAGAGGTCTGTATCATTTTCATGCAAAATGTTGTATACTGCCTCAGCAACATGTAATAGAGAGGAAATAAGTATTAAGATATCAACACCACAGGAGAGAAATTATACATAATTCAATGACATCTGTGTATAATTACATTTTCAGTCAACAGTGCTAAAAGCCCTCTGCTGTAAGTACTTGTAATAGTGCAAAACACACGTATACTACAGACCTGATAGTGATTATATTAGTCCTCAAAGTGCATCAGGATTTCAATGAAATGGTTAAAATAAAGTGGAAGTGCAATATTCACACCTTACTAAAGCCACATTATCACAATCCAAATCACTTTCGCATTCACACAGTCCAATATGAAAAGCCACACTAATTACATTTGCAAATGATGATACGGGTATGTCAGTGTCATAACCTGCATTTTGCCAAGCATAGTGTAACATAGGATTATACTTTGAAGCAGCAAATTGATTGTAAATTACAGAGTGAAGTTTGATAATGAAATAACGATCATATATCTTCACTTGTGGTTCAGCATATTGCAGTCTTACAAACTTAGCAACCCTTCTATATATAGAGTTTATAATGGTGCCAGTAGACAAGTGCAGAGTTTTGCATCGAAATGATACAGACCACTGTTGTTTGTTATTCTAAGCATGTTTTTTTATGGTTTCAAATGTTCAAGGTCAAACATGTCCCTTGTTAGATGGATCAAAATTATTTTGCGGTAACACCATCTCTTCAGGTTCCCCCCACTAATGCACTGGAAAGAAATACAACATACGCATGTCTTTAGTAAGAATGTAAAAAAGGAGAAAAGAAGACCTTATGCTTAAGTTTTATTTTCCCAAAGAAGCCAGATGAATGCAACATCATGGATCAAATATTAAAATATAGTTTTCAGTGACCCATATAGGGAGAAGGAATGGTTCTTCCTTATCAGGATCATAAGTGAATACCATATAAAATGGCAAAAGAAATTGACAAATTAAAAGGGCATACGCTGCATATATCTCTGAGAATTGTAAAATATGGCCATATATTTTAGTAAGCCTAGAAAAGACATATAAAAAATTCCATGAATACTCTTCTCATTCGGAGTAAAATATCTATTAGCAAACCAAGAGTATGCTTTGTATGGGTTGTTAAAATTGTGGCAGTTTTAATGCTTAGTATGCTATTTAGTTATATTCAGCAAACAATAATAAATATAGTTCTGATAATAAAAACAAATTAAATCTTTATAGTAAAAAGGAAAAATACAGGACACTGGGTAGTTATTTGGGTTCAAAAAGTTGATTATTGGCTTTTGTGCTTAAAAAAGCTAGTAACTCTGAGCTTTCAAAATACATATAGCATGTAGGTGTTTTTAGTTGTAAAGGGGTTTAAATTTGGATGTTCTACTACTGATACCACTTAAACTTATTCCTCAAAATGTGGATCATAGTTTATTAACAACTTATACGCTTGTAAAATTTGGCATGAATTCTGTATTCATAATGTACACATTTTTGGGGATAAATATTTTCAAATGTAGGAAGGAAATTTAGGTGAAAATTGTCAAGTAATCCAAGTATTAAAGCATATAAAAAGCTTCAGTAAAACATATTTGATAGTTATAGAGAAAAATGTACCTGAACATTCCTATAACTTGCAATTTTGAAATTTTTAATTTGATGACAAGTTTGTAGGATTGCCTTTCAGCATATATATATATATATATATATATATATATATATATATATATATATATATATATATATATATATATATCACTTTACATGAATTATGTTCAGAAAAGATTATTGTATACAGTGTCAAAGTTTCATTTCCATTATGTTAAACAGTTGAGTAACTGAAAATCGAACTCAGCACTAAAATAGCAGTCAGAAACTGCCTCACAGCTACCCATTGTCCTAACCCTCTGTTAGCCATGCAGGGCCTGGGAGACCCCTAGCTATATCTAGATGTTGTATTTTATGAACGAATTCACCTACATAATTGACTAGGACATCTAACATTACACCTTACTTGAATGTTTGCTGCGGCAACAACTTTTTCTGTTTATTATTGTAGCTGCAAGAATGACATCAGCAGTTGGGTGTTGTACAGGTCCAGTGGGCCCCTAGCGCCTCTCTCGTTAAATGTTGATGACGTGTTCTTCTTCATTAGTAAGTTGTGGAATATTGCTTTGCCAGTGGAAGGAGCTATTATTACTTTGTTGTGAGTACCAAATGGTATTCATTGGTATTGGAAAATTGGCTGATATTAGAGAAATGTTTACAATGTTTCTGAATAACTGTCAGAAGCATTATTCTCTTTGACTAAACATCACTGTCAATGAGCAATTACCTGCATTTTGTGGTCAGTGTGATTTTAGACAATATATACCATGTAACCCAGACAAGAATGACATAAAAATATTATGTTTGAGTGATGCACAACGTTTCACACCACTAATATGGAAATTTATTACGGACAGTAGCTGGACACACCACATTTGCAAAATAATTCCGCAGAGGCTGTAGTACTAAGACTAACTGAACCAATCTATGACACTGTCAGAAAAGTTACAACAGATGATTGGTTCACTAATGTAACACTGGTGCACAAAAACAACTTGACTTTCGTCAGTACATAAGAACAAGAAGTTATCCAGTAATTTAACTTCTCCAAAACATCACAGTCAGTATGAAAGCATATTTGGCTTCACAAAAAAAGAAACATTTGTTTCATATTTTCAAAAATGGGTAAAACATAGTTTTGATCTCAAGTATACATGTTTCATCAGGAGGTATCGAGAAAAAGCCAGAAATAATCATGCATTACAATACTAAATCTGGAGTTAATGTAATAGATAAATTGTGTCCTACAAAAGGTACCCAAATGGTAATCTTTTACCATATATTGAATATTGCAGGTATTAATTCTAGGGTTATCTATCTTGGAAATCAAGACAGGAATATTTGAAAGTGCTGTCATTAGCTTTACTGTCACAACAGCTACAAAGAAGAGCAACAGCATCAAACCTACCCAGTGATATGAAAGAGCTTCTAAAGAAATATAAACCTGAACAACCCACAGCAGATGAGTTGCCGAATGCACCAGAATTATTGAAAAGGAAATGTGAACCATGCAAAAAAAAAGACAAAAAGAACAGTAAAATTAAATATACAATTGGGAATTGCAACGTTCCTCTCTGTTTGAGAAAGCATGCCAAAATTATTTGCGATAACTACTTAGTCAGGGAAAACAGAAGAAATAGCTGATGACTGAGAACTGAACATTTCCAATGACAAGATGTATTTTAAAAGAATATGTTATTTTTTTTACATATACTTTATATAAATTATAATGTACATTCTAATCACATTATATTTTAGCTGATGTATTTAATAGGACTATACTAATAAAAGTAATGTATATTTAACCTAAATAAAGTCAAAAATTGTGGGGAAAAAAGAAAACAAAAGGAAATACAGGCATGTAATCACATAATCCACTGAAAATTCTTAGCAGCATTTTATGGGCTTACGCATCTGACATAGACTTAACCAATGGCAAATTATTGCAATGACAAAAAGATGCAAAGACAATTTTTGGAATATCACAATCAGCAGATGATTATTTGCTAACCTTTTAACTGGGCATGACGTGTATATTATCTTTAAATTATGCCTATGTAATGAGTATGATGTACATATTCATCACTGTTTTTAAATGCTGTTTTCTCCTGGGTACAACAAGTATTCTTGTAGTTATACATGAAATTTATTGCTGTTTTCTTTGATAAGGACATCACTCATATTCATTCTCTGTGGTTTACTCATCTATTGCGATAATGCACATTATCCATTTATGAAACATACAGCCACCCTGTGGCGGGCCATTTCAAAATTTGTTAAAATCACATTTGTAAAGGCAGGAAATGTTGAAGTAATATTAGTATAATATGTACAGTAGAACCTCATTTACTCGGGTCAACTGGGACCAGGGCCGCTCCAAGTTAATGAAAATCTGAATTATCCAGAGATGACAGAAAAACAATATAAAAAGACGTATAACTTCACCATCGTATATTAATGGAGTCTATAAATTACTATCGGCAAACTTTCACCTAAAAATACGTACACCATATGTACTGTAATAGCCTCTGTATTTGCACTGTACACAAGATAAAGTCAATAAAAAATGCAGTGAATTTCTGCCCTCTCAGTTAAGTGTATCGCTTATGAGCAACACTATCTCATATCCGTTTTAACATTACAAGCTCATTTGTCAATATATCGAGATTTAACTGTATTGGAACACCACAGTGAAGCGAAAAATTAATAATCGTTTGTCAATGTTTTGACTTGACTCTCAAAATGCATCAATTTCTCTATGTTTGCTTGTGCATCAGTCATAACCACAGCTGGTTCATTCAAACCTGTCTGAATCCAAATACTCCTCATTTTCATTTTCAGTAGCATTGTATGCTGCAATAATGCCTTACTCTGTGATCAGTTTATAACCTCTGTCATTGTCATTTACAACCAATTGTCAATGCCTTCATCAACATTGGATCAGCCATCAGTACTTTTAAAAATGTCTATAAAATCTTCTTCCACACTTATTTTTTCTTCTTCAATCTTGTTTTCTTGTAAGTTACACACACCAGGCCACAACTTTTTCCATGACTTTTAAGTTTCTCTTCCTAGTTGGTCCCAAGCAGATGGGATTAGTGGAATGAATTAGCCTGCTGACGAGCGAATTCAAGTACTGTACCTTCTGAGAATAGCAATTTATTGTCTGTAAAATAAGTCTATTACTATGCTAAAGAACATAACTGTTTTTTAACTGCTCCAGGTTATCTGGAAGTCTGGGTTAAAGAGGTCCGGGTTAACGAGGTTGTAATGTAATATGATATGTTTTTAAAATTTTTAATACTGTCTGGTTGTGCAGCTTTTGGGTGTCACAACATCTCCAAGGAAGGTTACATCTAATTGTTCACATGTGATCCAGAACAAGTTGAGAATGGTTTGCTAAAATGAAAAGAGCAAACTTACTATTTAGTTTAAATATTTGTGTTATATTTAATATCTATTATAAATAAAACATATACCGAAGTTAAGGCTATGATGTGGCATAGATGTTAAAATACTAAGTAAAGTAAAAAATAGAAAATAAAACATTGAAGGTATTTAAAGCAAAAGAATCACAATTTTATGTTAATGTGCAAGGAATTTGTGGACACGTTTATCACTAGTCATTCAATTTTTATATATTAGCCTTCAATTGTAATTTATTAAATGTAAAAATATAAAATAATGATTAGTTTTTTAATATTCAATGTATATAACTATATGCATTACAATAAGAGTGTAAACAATCTAAATATTGACTATTTAACTGGAAATAAACAAGGGTAAATATAACTTAAGGATGATGTAATTTACTGAAATGAAATGGCTTTTAAATTATAACAATTATTTAGCTTCATTTCAATTTCATATTTAATAATTACTGATTTGTTTATTATGAACCACGATTATGATCTTTATTCAATAAGTAGAGCAACAGTTCAAATGTCATAATTATGAAGCACTTAATGAAGTCTGACAACCTCTTTTCACCTTTATCCTCATCCAATATGAAATGGGATTTTCCACCAATAAAGATAAAATAGAAATAATATTACAATTTAAATGCTGGAGAATCCAGGGATATAAAATATAATAAGCATCAGGGTAGTGTATTTTTCAACCCATTTGTTCACTTTGTGCCTCAAAGTTTTCTACTTAAAAAGTAACTAATTGCTGGAAAACATTTTGTTTACTTCACAGCTTTTATGGAGTTTGAAAATTCAAAACTCTTATTTTTTAAAAATTAAATGATAAGTAGCAATATTCCATCGATTTTGGAAGTATTATACACACATATAATTTATTTATTGACAAATCTTCTGCTACCACTGAAAGTCTCACTAACTACATAATTCACTTATATTCTTCCGTGCACAACTTGGATCAAATATGGGAACCTTTTTTCTCATATTGCCACTCTTCTACTTCGACACACTCTAACACATCTGACTTATACATACACTGCCCATGCAGGATGTCTCAGGCGGTTTCGTCTGTGGCCTGCTTTCGGGAGGTCCAGGTTCGATTCCCGTGGCCAACCAACCTGCCCAGAGTTTTTCCGGGCATCTAGGTGAATGCTGGGTAGGTTAATTACATCCCCCGAATTTTCTGTCTCTCCATATCATCTCCGTTATCACTTTACATTATTTCTCATGTGGTAGTCTATCAGAGTTGAAATGTAAGTGGGTGTCTCAGCCATTCATGTCAGGATGATAAGCTCTTGGCAAAACTTCCTCCTCTGATAGGACAGTCTCCAGGCTCTGAAACTGATCTGGTGGGGCCATTTCTAGGCCACAGTAGGGTGGGATGCCAGTTGTTCTGGCCTGCCAAGGAGTTCCCAAATGGTAAGGTGTAGGGACCCTGCCCTCTGTACTATCATGGCTTCTTTGGACAGCCGCCCTCTCTCTCTCCTCTCACTTCATTCTTCCTCCCAAGGGTGTCCCACTTGAGGGCATAGGAAAAATAGACCAAGTTTGGACTTCCATGCCAAATCCTCTCCATAGCATAGTCCAGTCCAGTCTACGCATACTGAAAGTATAATTGAGAAGACACAACGGTCTTATTGAACATTGGTGCTGGCAGTTCCAAAGAATAACAAGTCGTAGTCGGAAGCTTAAGAATGATCCTCTCAGAGAGGAAGAAAAACAGCAATATTTACAAGACATTTTGAAAGATGTTGATGATAGTGATGTATTTGTAGGCAGTTCAGATGACTTTCCTTCAGATTCAGAAGAATCTGAGTCAGTCTCTAGTGCAAGTGAAAGCAAATCAGGGGAAAGTGACATTCACAACATTTGTATTCCTCTGGGTTTGTTATGTCTGATATTTACATTATTTCCTGCTACTAGACTAAATGTGAATTTAAATGGCAATGGGAGCCTACCACAGTACTTAAAATACCAATTAAGTGCTTCAAATATCATCTGTTCATAACATAAAGAGATACACCAGGCGGGCCAAAAATATCCCAGAGGAGTTATATTCACAAGCAGAAAATTACCCAGTTAAGAGGTTAGGTAAGCCCGATAGTCATGTATACTGTCATATAGAAACTAATAAGTACTGTGGTGGAAGAAGGTTTCTTGGGTGTTCAATATTGCTCTTTATGGCTGGAATAATTTTAGCTTAGTAAATGTTCATGCATCTTCTGGAACAATATGCAGTTCTCTAAGTTAGAATGTAATATAATGCCTTTAACCAAAAAGGCTAACTTCTTCTTAATCATTTAACTCAAAATGACTTCCAAAAGTTTAGTGATGTAAAAGAAACTCCAACATAGGCTTTGTCAACATCTTTTTTGCAAGAAATAAAATATTAAGGTTAGAAAGTAGGACTTTAGTACTGAGGTTGTAAGACTGAATTTACCAGAAATGTATATTGTTTTATTTCCTGCTGGGTTTAATATTAGTCTATTTGTGATTGAAACATTGTGACCATCCCATGCCATTTCACTGCCTACATGATGAGATACAACAGCTTTCCTTCCATATCCCTAATAATGATACACTTGTATGTCTGAATACAAAGCCAGTCATCTCACTTATTTCAGCACCTATAGGGTCATTAAAACATATGGTAACCCATTCACAGCACAAGAGAACTCAGAATTACAGCAAAGGTTTAGCAACATGTCTCTCATTGTTTCATTTTTCTAGCACTTAACACACACAACACTCTAATGTGTTACCACAAATTTTAATGACCCTAAATGTCATTTTTGCTCTAACAGCATGGAGGAGGTATTGTGGAGTTTCTTGCTGGCAAGGCTAGCCTATCCTCTTGCTTGTTGCATCTAATGTTGCATTCTTACATTTAAATTTATATATTCTGCTTGCAGTTACTTTTGTAGTAGACTTTGTTAAGCTTAAGTGCTGATTATTTCGTAGCTGATATTTATTTGCATGATTCTTTGTTTTGGTATTAATAAACGATAGGTGGCAGATTACCATTAGGTTACTTATTACTCAATTACTTATACATTTTCTTTTAGAAGATGAAGGAGCTAAACACAGTAAAGCCTAATACATTAATAGAAGGTAGATTTATAGCTTTACATACTCAAAATTTTGAGGACATGCATCACAGACAAGTGTCTGGATCATCAGTTCATTATCGACAAGCAATATGAATGCATTAAGTTATCCCATATATCCTCTCTTAATATTACGATAAACACAGTTCTAATCAAAGACCATAATTCTGCACAAATTTAGGTACATAATTCAGTATTTGTGCATTATATTAAAGTAACAGAAGGAATTGAAAATCAAAGCCAGGTTATCCATGTTCGACATTAGTTTAAAAGAACTTAAAAATTCACAAATTTTTGTTTTCAGTAGAAACAATGATTAACTGGAAGCCATGAAAATAAACTTCTTGTCTCTTATTTTTGCAGACTTATTCATGAATACTGTGAGGAATGGATAGGCTAAAATGGCTTAAAGGAATAAACAAAAAAAGTTACAAAGCCAAATGATCAATTAAACAAAAAACTGCTACCATTCAAGTTTAACAAATAAGTGGGGGGGAGGAAGCATAGCTGCTGCTTTATGTAAGCTGTAAGATTTTTGCAATGCAGCATTTTGAAAATGTTCATCAAAATATATCAGTTCTTACATATGTAATTTTCCTGTTTGTTTTTTGGCAACACATTAATTATATTTATGGCAACTTCAGGAAACTAAGGGTATCTTTAACCAAGGGAAATTGTTATAAATGCTTGCATTTTTAGCTGAACGTGAATGTAATTTAAATTACAATTTGATTCAGAGTAATGCTTATCACTGGTTGCACTGCTGACATAATTAGTGATGCAATTTCAAATGAAGTTAACTACAGCCTTTTGTTTCTGTGAAATCTATACAGACTTTTGAAACACTGAATAAAATTTCAGCCAAATATAACTTTAAAGAATGCTAAGAATGCAATTGCAAAACATTGGAAGTGTGGTCAAAGTTCTGTTAACATTATTAGAAATCTTGGAAATGTCAAAGTAGTGCTAATATATCAGATCTGAGGTGAAGGTAGCTGGCAAAATTAATGAGTTATCTGAAGAGCATTCATCACTTCACATTTCTCACACCAAGCTAGATGCAAATGTACCCAATTGGAATATCTGTACATTTTCTCACATTTGTCTCCAAAATTAAAGTAATACCAAGTTAAGAAGAAAATTAAACATGGCTGAAGTATGCACTGTTGTCTTACTGAAACACAAGTTAAATTATGAGATCATAGAGAAATAATTACTACATAGTTTTGAGAAGATAGATGTAAAAAAGCTTTATACATGGTAAGTCAAGCTGTATGAAAGCCTGAATTATTTTCAGAGGTTTAATTTGATAAATTCTGGTTCATTTGACTTTTTCCTAATCATAATATTCAGAAATTTATACTCAACAATTTAAACAATTCATGGAAAACCTTTGGGAAGTTGAATGTACATAATAATTTTAAAAATTAGAATTTTAGTGTGCAGCAGGCTATACAAAAGACCAAACATAATTATAGCAGACCAACAAATGTTTTCTGAGTGAAGCAATATAGCACAAAATGAGATAGATATAGTATACTACAGATATCAAATCTCTAGAAACAATCCTTCAATTTTCTGATAGTTAAAGTATGCTTCCACATCAGAGAGAATATCAGATAATAACAATTTGAACTTGGTCATCATTGGCAACTACTTTGCCATTCAAATGAACTTTCAACCTGCCAGGTACATGGTGCAAAATTTGAAATGTAAACTGGGTACTTCCATACCTCTCATTGTAAACTATTAATCAAAGCTAGAGTTGCGTGCATCACATCTGATATGTGTTATGAATGAGAGCAGTGCCTTCAGTTAACTTATGATATTGCAGTGTTGTAGCATTTGATAATAAGAATTAGAATTAATGGTTTTCTGTATAATGTCTGTATGAATAACCACTTTGCATGGAAATTAAGTGTTCTTCCACACCAGCCGTTTGTAGGCTAAGATTTGGATAGATAGAGTCAGACTGAAAAATTCAATGCCATAGCCAAGATTTGAACCATGGACCTAATGCCTGGGACCTAAGTACTTATGGGATAGTAAGTCACCACAAAATGCTGCATATTTCATTGTATATGCGAGCCCCTAGTGGTTTACCAGTTGGAGAATTTAATGTCATGCTGGCATGTTGGCCATGGTAACTCAATGGTGAAGAGCAACCGGATGGAGACCAGAGATCCATGTTTCAGATCCTATCTATGGCATTGAATGTTTCAGTCTAACTCTACCTAACTACCTTGTAGTCAAAAAAAGTAGTGGCCATGGCTTTCTCTGCTGATGGAGCAACCGTATATGTTTCCCACAAAGGCAAGGATGCATACCTTCATTTTGTGGATACCTTGGTTGTTATAGATGTAACACTGCACCCAATGCTGCTGCTTCTTACGTAGTCAATGCTAACAAAGACTACTGAAACCATAAATCTTGCTTCAATGAGTGCAGGTGTCAGTGATGATGGAATCCAACACCAACATGCCTTTCAATTCCACAGACAATCTTGGATATACAATGATCACTGTCTATTGACATTATCAAATCCTATACACCATATGAATGATGTGAATTAATGCATAAATTTTATGGACATGGTTTTCTGCGACATGTTGATGGCCTTCCTTCCTAACCAGCCTTACCCATATTTTTGTTGTACAAATACTTGCACTGGCTGGATGTGACGTGGTATTTGGTCCATGCCTGCTGAAATTTCAATATGAATCTCTGAGCCATATGAATCATACTATTCATGTTCTTCAATTTTGGAGTACATTTTTATTTGATGCACTATTTTAAATTTGGACAACAATCCAGCTGAAAGATGTGAAGTCCACAGATTGAGCCATGAATATGAGCTGATCTTGTCAGCCTGAACAGGTACCATTGACACTGAAAAACATGTGTAACTTATTGTCTGAACGAAATGGCATTTTCCAAAATAAAATATTATTTGACTGTTATATTGAATGCTGTTTTAGCTGTTACAGTGATAGAAGTGAGCTGCTAACATAATGTGGCTTCAAACTATGTGAAATTAGCACTGTACACATAAATTACCTCTGTAATATTATGCTTTGTTTACTTTGTCTCAATTTAAATATATTTTAGAAATAACTTTGAAATATAATTAAATCTACCAGGCAGAAGGACTGATTAGTATCTTCTTCAATGTAAAATTTTAGCTTATTTTCTTTATATAAAAATATATTTCTGAGTGGTTAGACTGCTCGACTCTCACCAAGGTGGCCTAGGTTCAATCCCAGGTAACTGGAAAGTGAGATTTGTGGTGCACAACACAGCGGTAGGTGGGTTTTCTCCAGGTCCTCCAGTTTCCCCCGCCATCATTCCACCAATTGCTCCATCATCCATCTTTTCCATCATTCATTTCACCCTCATACTATCATCCACTTCTCTCGCTCTCATCCTAGGCATTGGGCTGGCTCCTCAACCCTGGTTCCTCTATCAGCCTTAGTGCTTTGGCTTCCCTCGCCCTGAATTATCAGGCTAGTGAAATTCATGTCCAAAATTGGCATCAGTGATGTAAGGGAGGAATATATATATTCCCTCTGTTCCATAATACAGTATAGAATGAGGTTCGTTTGTCAATTTTCGCAAGAGTTTGTTGCTTCTGGTTTGCAATGGAGGAACTGAGGCAATGCTCCTTGCCGCTGTAGCTTCTTTTCCCATATGAGGTAACTTGTATCCATTGGACCCTGTTTCATCACATAGCGTTCCATGCATTGTTGCAAAGTGAGGAATACATTGTCCACCTTTCCATGTTGAGGTTGTCAAATGTCCCGTTAAGACAGTTAATGAGTTCCTGAACCGCCCACAGATTTTTCTTGTATTGCAGGACTGGATATAAATGAAAAACCCTAAGTCAACCACATTGAAGTCAGGGCTGTTAGGTTGCTGTTACTTGAAGGAAATAGCCCACCCATTTTTCCTGGCTGCAGAGACGATCGCCAGATCATCGTCCGATCAATGGGATCATGCATTATGCTGTTGGATAACAATTTGTTTCTTCTTTCAATGCTTTGAAACTTTCCATGGATTGCCAGAGTGACTCTGTCGATCAGCATTACCCAAAATTCATTTTATGTAACTGATATTTTGGATTGCACACAAGGGGTACCACGTGCTCTATTCTTACTGCTTTTCTTTGCAGCTCCAATATCAATAAAAGGCCAAAGACCAATTTGCCTATTAAACCATCAGTATCAGTCTATCAGTATCCCATCTGGGCCATGCAACAGCAGCCATGAACATGACCTTGGTAATGAAGTGTTTACTTTGACATTGACGTAAAGGAGGTTCCTCATTCAAAGTGAGATAGTACCTCTGTTGAATTTTGGTCAAGTAAAACTACTTCTCATCAATATGTATGTAATCATACATAGGCTTGCATTTCCCATCAGGTTCTATAATGGACAAAAAAGCAAAAAAAGAAAAAACCACTAAGTGTTCATGTTTGTTCTGTTCATTTGAATACGGCTTTACTATGGATGAAACCCTCTTGAATGTTGTGCCCTCTTTCAAATAGCTAAACAGAGTTGTTTGTGGAACTCCAGTAGCAGAAGACAAAGATCTCAGTGTTCCACGTTTATGTAGAGGTATGTCTGTGATTTGGTTCAATTCAGCAGAATAATCTTCATACGCTTACACCCACACTTTACGTTCTTCAAGCATTTAATAACCCTCATTCATTCTGTGCCTTAGCACAATACCAGATGCATGAAATAGTTAAAGGGGTAATCAGGAATTTCATTGCGGCTGTCTTAATGGCACCCTTCTTCAAGGTACCATCTTCCTTGAATTGGAGTAGAAATTTTAGAATGACACTACGACATTTGGCTGTCAATTGTTTTGCTTTGGAGTTTCTACTTACATTTGCTTGGTTACTTGTTTGTTTACTGGTTCTGGAATACCCCAATGAGAGCTCATTTGATTGACATCCATACTCAACTTCTTAGTTGTCTACTTTTTGTCATTTGTAGTAACATATGCATTGTGAATGTACGCCTGGATGAAGGATAGCTTCAATACTGCACACAAATCACATCACACCACAAATCAGATTCACATGTGCAATAAAGCATTTCTATACCATATTATGGAATGGAGTATATATATTTATGATCAAGGGTATATTATCTTAACACTCTGTAGAATTAAATGGCGGATCACATGTCAAGTATAATGAGGTAATAAAAAGAATAAACACTTTAACAGCACTTGAATAATTTGGACTAAAATTTAGAATCAATAACTAAGTTTTCAATCAGAACATAATGCAAATACTTATCTTCACTGGTATATAGAAAGACATTCTGCTTCTTTGTCAGTGATGCTTCTCAACAGACTTCAAAGTTCTGTAATCCTTTTGGTTTTGTGGATATTCTGCCATCTTGCATTATCTATTTGTATTTTGGTATGTCTTAAGACCTTTCTTTTGCATTTAGAAATTAATCTCTGCAACAGAGAAATTGAGAACTGTCTGAAGCCCTAAGATACTTAGAACCAGAAGATGAAGGAAATAAATAGGTATGAAGATCAAAATATACTTACATATATCAGTATCTGATAGACAGTGAAGTGCACCATTAATTTAGTGTGATGTTTGCAATCAAATGAGAGGATCGTTCTTTGAGTTATTTTGCATTTTAATTGTGAGGTTTTGATCTGTAGTTTTAGAAAATTAGAATATTTTGAGTTAAAAGACAATGATACATGGACAATACAGCCAGTCAAACTATTTCCTGATGCTAAGATATTATATAACCTCTACCCTTGTTTTAATACACACAACCAAAACTAGGACTATTGTTTAGATTTTAAAGGAAGAATAAATGTTTACCTCTAAGGATCTGTAAAAGTGCCTTATAAATAATGGGCTGAAAAATGTTTTAACTTCAAACTCTTTAATTCCTTCCCTTGCTATTATGTATTCTTGAACTGTAACAGTTCAAAAGAAATGTAAGTGCTTTTAAAGTATTCAACGAATCTGAGAATTTCTTTGATGAATGAATGATTCTCCAATTTTTTATTTTTAGTGACTGAACAGTAGAAGATAGGCATAAAATATGTTTGCCTTGGTATATTCTCAAGGGTATTGTTTCCTTCACAATCGGTAAGGATAAGAATGGTGACATATGATGGTGTAAATTCCTATGCATATTATAAATAATTAAGATAGAGTATTTTTTTGTATAATTTTATGGATTTTGTATGGCATCAAATGCAATCAAATATAAACAAATAGGTTATTCAAATCATGTTGGGTTTCAGATATATAAGAAAGGCATATTTAGAGTTAATAATCATTTTTAGTCAGTTTTTGCCATATTAAGTCACTCATTTTTAAGTTTTGAGGGACTAGGTTCAGAAGCAGTTCCTTCCTCAAAAATTAAAAAGTGACAGAATATGAAATTAACTACCTAAAAAATTGTTATTAATTAATTTGGATGTCACAAAATAAAACCTGAAGCTTTCCTGGTAACAAACATATTCTAGATGCTCTCAGGCTTCAAGCCAAGCGTATTGATGAATAGGCATCAAATGTTTCGGGAGCATACATCTCTCCCATCATCACAATGAGGAATGAATAAAGCAGCGAAAAACACCATTGTGGCAAAATGCAGCAGTTACTGAAAGCAGAGAGTTAAAGAGGCTTTGGCCATTTTCTCTGAGAACAGAATGCTCAACCGTGATGCTGGGTTTCAGTTCAGTTCATCTTGGAAACTGGCCTTAAAAATGGAAATCAACTGGCTCAAGAAGCACAAATTTAGACAGATTGAACATCCGATTAGGTAATCATGTTTTCTACGAGGTCTGCCTACATTGTCCTAACTGAATCATTCTACATTTTTTACCAGGTCAGGGCCAGCTGTCTAAGCGGTTGGTATATTATCATTGGCATTTTTCACTGCTTTATTGATTCATCATCCTGATGATGGGAGAGATGTACACACCTGAAATGTGTTGATGGCTATTGATCAGTTCACCTGGTTTGAAGCCTGAGAGCATCTAGAATATAAAACTGTCAGTTTCTATACTCCTCCAAACTTCAGTAAATGTTTAGAGCTACTTTATGTAATTTTGTGTAATTGAGATAGGGATAACAAAGGCAAAGAAGGATTTCAGCACTTCTGCCAAGGCTAGATATATTGCACTCTCTAGTCCTCTGGAAGGAAGAAAGGAAGGAAGGGCATGTCAGATTTGATGGCAGCAGGTACAGTGTAATGGGGTGCCCATTTTCATATGTCCCACCCTCGACATGGAGAGATTTTGGCAGAAGTTTATATACAGGGAAGAAACAGTTCTCTCCTCAAATCATATACAGTATACAAACATCCAACCTTGAAAGATTAAAACATTGAAAATCCCAAGGTAAGGGTGATAGTTCCAACAGGAACAGAACCCAGAACTTCCTGAATATAAGCTTCAGTAGTTGAGCCATCCCACTCTATAATATTATTTATCTAAAATATCCTGTTTCACAGACCAACTTTTGTTGTTATGGACGACATCTAATGCAGTTTATACTGTTCCATTTTTATAGCATCACAGTAAATAGTAGTTCCATCCTATAAATTACACTGTCTTGCAAAATATAACCTTTGTTCACTGATTTGCAATCTGAAAGGTGTTTGTAACTAATTTTGATGTGCTAAATTAAATTATGCTGTCCGTGTTTCTCTATCACATAAGGTTTTCTCACAAATCACAACAACAAAAAATTATAAATAGTGTTTTTATGTAAAAATCATAATGTTAAAAAATGAATACAAAACACAAAATTTATGATTAATAAATATATAGAAATATCTGTATATCTGTGACATAAGGTGTGCTCTTCTTGGACACAAAGTTGCCTGCACTGATTTACGTTAAAGTTGTGCTTAGAGAACTTCCCTTTTTAAAGCTCCAAAACTAGTGTGCTAGCAATGTTCCATTAATGCTGATATCTCCTGTCCATCTCTTGGAAGAAATCACTCACCTTGTTCATTTCAGAGGGATCCAAAATAATCAGGAAAATAATTTAGATGGCAGTACAAGAAGTGGGGCATATGGCACCTGAGAGCTCACAGCTTTTGTAGCATATTTCTCATTGTTTCATATCGCAGATCTTTTATATTTCCAAGAAACTCACTGACTAGGTACCTCTTTGATAGTACTACATAGTTGCAGTTTTCTATCATTCATGGCGTCCAAAAATGGATTGTCTTCATTAGCTATCTTATCGAGGTCCATTAAATATACCGTCTTGTATCATAGCTTCAGACATCACAGAAAATTTACTGTTCAGGTACTTGAAGCTCAAACCATTCTTGTCTGGTTCTATAATGAACTTTTTCATAATACCTAATTTTATATGCAAAGGAGGCAATAACTTCTTTTTGGATTAAGTAGGCTAGTACAAATGAGGTTTTTCTCTCCTGGCATTAAACCTTTTCTCTTAAACAGTTCTCTCACTGACCAATGCTTAACCCTAATCGCTTAGAAAAATAAGGGATAGAGGGTAGGGAAGTCCAGAAGGGGTGGTTTGTTTTTAGGTGTATATACAGCCTAAAGATGCAAAATATGTTCTGTATTTTCATCTTTTTCTGCAAAAATATATACATGTAGTCACAATTATATGAGGTGAGTTCAAGTTATAACACCTCCTATTTTTTTTCAGGATTGGGACCAGATAGGAACTTCTAGTTGTTTCAAAATACACGTGGAATCTTTGTGAATGTGTGACAAAGATGGCAGCACGGTACAGTGCATAGAACTCTAGTGGTAGCGACGAGAGTTAGGAATGATTTTCATACTTAAAAATGGCAACGTTTTCATTGCAAGAACAGCGTGCAATCGATGCTCCATTCATGCTATCATCATGCGTCAACATTGCCTGACAATTTGCCACATACACAGCCTTGTGATCATCCTTCAGAATTCGTGGCACACACCTGGAGGACACAGACCCTTTTTACATTTCCAGATCTTTATGCAGGATTGTGGGCACATATCCTATGGAAATTCCAATTTTGGAAGTGATGTCGGCAATGCTCAATCGGCGATCCTCCAAAACAACATTCTCCACTTGCTGGATCATGTTGTCAGCCCGGCTGGTGTGTGACTGTGACTGTCTTGGTTTGTTGTCACACGATGTTCTGCCTTCATTGAACTGTCGCACCCAGGAACGCACATTAGACACATCCATGACACCATCACTAGATGCCTCACTCAACTGGCGATGAATTTCAATATGTGTCACACCACGAAAATGGAGAAAACGAATTATTGCACGCTGTTCATGCAATGAAAATGTTGCCATTTTAAGTATCAAAAACAGTCCTAACTCTCGCCGTTGTCACTAGTGTTCTGTGCACTGTACAGTGCTGCCATGCCTGTCACACATTCACAAAGAGTCCACATTAAATAAATAAAAAAAAAAAACAGTATTTCCTGTCTGGTCCCAGTTCTGAAAAGAAATAGGAGGTGTTATAACTTGAATGCAACTCGTATATAGGGTCCAATATATCAAAATATCAAATGTCATAAAAACGGTACATGTTAGGTGAAAACTTATTTTCGAAATCAGTACATTTGCTTCCATATAAGTAGCCTATTTTCATCAAAACCAGGATAATGTCGCAGGACTGTGTTACTTATGAAAGAATCAGCACAATGAAGCAGTTGAACCAACAGTTCACACAACCTTGATTAAAATGATATTTCACACTCACTATCTAAGCTTCACTTACTGCAAATTTTGTGGAACATATTCCATTACTCTCATAATAACTAATATAGAGGACAATGGTCCTTGAAACATGTACTGCAAAATTTGTAATAAGTGAAGTTTATGTAGTAAATGTGAAAGTTTTAACTAATGCATTATGTAAACTGTTAAGTCCATCCATGCTTTCTAGTATGAAACACTTCCATTTAGCTTTCCACTTTTGTTTTATTTGGTGAAAATGTTTGTTCAATAGAAGATCATGTCATTAGAATGTATTTAACGGCAGTCAACTTCAAATAGAAAAATTAACGACAGTGACCAGTAATTAAGGCTGTTATATATAGGCTGTTATATAGTTTACTTAGGCACTTCATTTTAGGTAATAAAAAATTACACATAATCTGTGAAGAAATATGAAACTTATCATTTTAACGTAAACCACCTGCATATAAAAGCAAACCTAAAGTTGGTGTCTTACATTTTACCATTAGCAATTACACTTTTGAACTTATTTAATATTGAATGGCATATGTGGAATATGAGGTGCAACAAAATTGATGAAAATTAAGTAACACTAACTTTATGAAAAATATGATTTGGAAGAAACTAAAACTATATTAGAATTATTTTAGCAAGTCAGGTCTGCAGGATAATAGAAGAAGTTGGTGAAATGAGCAACCAAATTAGCTTTAGAGCCATAGAATGAATCCTTTAAGTATTAGCAAAATCCTGGAGAAACCTTGTCCAGGCAAAGCATACCAACTCACTAAACAGCCAATTCTTGTTGACAGGCTACAGTGGGAAATAAATTTGCCTCATACAATTTAAATAGCCATTACTCAATTTTTTTAATTACAACTAGATTATTACCACTATTTGTAGTTGGTTTTAACACTTCGTCACATGTACCTTTATATTACTGAGGGAGTAGTTTCAGAAGCCATTGTGCCCATTTTCAACCTCGAAGGTCTGACTATTGCTGTTATCTGCTCTGTTCTCTCTGGTGGTAGAACTATGAACTTCTTTATCAAATTATCAATGAACAAAAAGCCATACTCCACTTAGCAGAAGAAAATGGATACAACAAAAGTCTGGTATTTAAGAACATTAAAAAGGCTAAACTAAAGAAAACCATTAAGAACAGAACCACATTCCCTAAAGAAGAAAGCAACAGCATATTCAGTAGACTCACATACCACCCAAAAACATTTAATAAATTCAAAAAGATATTTAAGGAATAAAATATCATCTTGGCACCTACAAACAGATACTCCATTTTAAAATGTTAAATTCAAAAACAAAAGATGAAATCCCACCAATTAACAGATCCGAAATATACCAAATAAGTTGTAAGGATTGTGAAAAATGCTATATAGATCAAACTAAAAGAAACCTAAAATCCAGAGTCAAAGATCATTTTAGAAACATCAAATGGAAACAAGAAGATAAGTCAGCAGTGGTATTTCATTTTTGAAACAACCACCATAACATAGACCCAAATCCAAAATTACTAAAATGGGTGATAAACCAAATCAAACTGATATGTTGTAACATATTAATATGGAAAAATATGGACAGAGTAATGAACTTTGAAATCCTTCCAGTTAATAATTTCATAAAAAAGTTCATAGTTTCATCACCAGAGAGAAGGTGATAGACAACAGATGATAGACATTTGAGGTTGAAAATGGAAACAATGGTTTTCGATACTAGTTCCTCAATAATATAAAAATGTAAGTGACAAAATGTTAAAACCAGACTACAAATATATTTTTTCCAATTAATTTTGACATCACTCTTACTAAATTCCTTCAATCACGCATAACAGATTATTTATACCTAATTACATAACATTTGGCTAGAAAAGAAGAGTTTAAGATAAAGTTGAATATAATTGCATTTCAACTTACGTTAAAAGAGGAATATAGTATGCCAAAATGTAACTTAGAATATAATAAATGTTAAACAGATGATTTCTACCTTGAAGTAAAGATCAAGGGCAACTCTGATTTTCATTAGTATATCTATATACAGTTCTCCATTACAGCAATTTTCCAATCTTCACAGAGTGCTTCTATACCTACCCATAGCTAATAAACTGCATCTTCATATAATTTACCCTAAGAAGAAGGCTATTCATTAAAAAGTTTGATTGGAACATAAAATAGTTTTTATCTCTGAATAGTATCTCAATACACCAACGTTAGCAAGTACTTTGCTTTCTGAAAAATATATAATTATGTGTGTGTCTGTGTGTACATGTGACTAAGTGTGTGTATGTGTGTGTGCAGAAATGTGCATGTCTATGTGTGTGCATGTATGTGTGTGTTATACAATTTTAAATGAAACATATTTGAATTTTATTAATATTTCTGAGTCAACATATTTAGGATTTAAAAACCTGTTAACTCTCTTTAGTTACATAAATCTGTTATCTAAGAATCTGCTCCCAGTGTATTTCCCATGATCTAAAGGGATTATATTTGAAAAGTTGCTTAGATGTAGGTAAATTGCCTAGTGTTTCCTCTAAGTAAAACTGTATTCCACCCTTGAAACCACTAACAATTTAATAATACAGTAGAACCTCGTTTACCTGGATCAACTGGGACCTAGGCCAATCCAAGTTAACGGAAATCCAGGCTATCCAAAGAATGGTGGAAAAACAATAAAAAATATGTACATAATCGCCAAAATATTTTTATGGAGTTTAGAAATGATTATCAACACACTTTCTCTAAAAACACTGTATATGCTACAATAGCCTATGTACAAGTATTTGTACTGTACACAATGTAGCTAGAAACTATACTTGTGTAGTGAGTAGTAAAAAAGGCAATGAGCTTCTGCTGTCTCAGTTTAGTGTATCATTTATAAGGAGGGAGATCTCACATCTACTTTAACATTAGAAGCTCATTTGGCAATGTTTCGGCTTGAATCTTGAAATATTTCTCTGTTACTGCTTGTACTTGAGTAATAAGTGCAACTGGTTCATCAACACTGTCTGAATCTGAAGTAACACTGCATGATGCAATAATGCGTTCTGTCATTGTCAATGCATTCTTCATCAACATCAAACAGCCACCCATACTTTTAAAAATGGTCTATAAAATCTTCTTCTACACTTAGTTTTTTCTTCTTTTGTAATCTTTTCTGACAAGCCACACACACCAGGCCACAACTTTTTCTGTGCCTTTATCAAAGTTTCTCTTCCAACCTGCTTCCAAGAAGGTGTGATGAGTACAATGAATTCACGCACTAGCAAGAGAATTTGAGTAATGTATCTACTGAGAATAAAATTTATTGTCTGTAAAAATGTCTCCATTTACTATGCTAAATAGCTTTTTTTTTTTTTTTTTTTTTTTTTTCCAAAACTGGTCCGGGTTATCTGGACGTCCAGGTTAAGAAGTCCAGGTTAATGAGGTTTTACTGTATAAGCAGAGTGTTTACTAAACAATTTTTGTATTATAAGGCACAGGTTTTACATTTTATGGGCTCATCAGCTTGGTTCGTAAAGTGTAACATATGTGTATGTATGTGTTATTTGGAATAAGGACACCAATACAATATACTGTGCCACTATTTAAGCAAGATATAATAATTATCCCTACAGTGTATGATATTCTCTTAATTTTTTTTATTCATGTATAAAAGAATATATTGAAATATAGAGTTAATAAGATATAGGTATTTCTTTTTAGAAGACTATATTTTCAAATACTTTAGTTAAACTCATGAACTGACTATATTTTCAACTATTTCTATTTAAACTCACAAGCCGTCTGTATTTTCAGCTATCATAAATAAATAATACTTCTTTGGTGGTTTATTGTCTTTAAACAAATGCAGAATTCCAATTGTTATTGTTAATATTTTTATATATTCAATAAGAATATATTTTTCTACATACATTTTCACCAAAATAAGTAACTATAAGTTCTCAATAGCAGAACTGACTAATCATTGTTAATAGTTGTTTATTTATAATATCTAAAAATGCTATTTGAAACCAAGTAGTAGTTCATAATTATGCAGTACACTCTTCAATGCCTGCATAAGTCATGGGAAGGTGTCTTATAAAAAGGTAGATTATAAATATAGTGGCTTTTGTTGTTGTATAGAATTTTAGCTTATACTCCAACTGCATGATTAAGATATGCATGTTCCTGAAAAATTATACTCATTTTAAAGCTCATTTGGTCTTCCGAGTAACAAGTCAGATAAACATCAAGCTGTGGAAGACCACAAACGTATGACAGGTGCTGTAGGTACTACATTCCTACTCTCTTTAATATCTTTACATTGCATTAAACTGCCCTTCATTTCTATCATATAATTTTGCAAAGTTTTGCCATTTTGCAGGCAGCGATGATAATGGAAGCCGAGTTTCAGCTGTCATGAAGCGCCTGTCCCTTGTTTTACCTCGCAGCTGCAAGGTCAATTGCCACACTTCACCTCCTTATATGAGAGGTACTTACATAATTCCCCCATCCTTGTTGCATTATGCTGAGCTATATCACTGCATAATTTGTCATCCAAAAATAAATAAAAGAAACATGCTGCATGAATGTTATGTTACCTGCAGTAAGCAAGTATTAACCTCAGTAATGATGAGAGTTTAACATTTTTGTCTAAGAAATCCAGGTCTTAGAAAATTTAAATTTGTTACCTACTCCTTGATTTCCTTTTCTTCAGCTAACATCTCAAATAACCAGAAGCAAAACTATAAAATACTTAACATGCAAAGAGCAGGTTTCCAAAATCAGCAGAGAATTCTTGTACAGATGCATCAATTACACATTGTCTTTCAAAATGTCTTGTAAATGCAGATATTTTAAAGTGTCAGTAATGCCTTGCTAAGAGACAAGTTTGTCAGTATCTGTTCACCTTATTAGTCGTTGATGGTTATTAATACCACATTATATCAGTAAAGTTTCTCTGGTTTTCTGTAAGTAGCAAGCAGCTCTTACAAGCTCCTGCTTTTGGCATACATAAAATTTAATCTGCTTGTAAGGCACAATTAACTTCATTGCTGAAATATATAAATTAGCCTGGTTTTTATTTTGAATTTCGTAGACTGTAATTGTTTGATTAGTTAGTCCTTTATAATAAACAAGAAACAATTTATTATGCAGGACTTAATACTTATTTAAATATAAGGAAATAAAACTGAATTCTTACTTATTACTTTCACATGATGTCCTTTGTGGTAGTGTTGTAATGTATCTGCTTACCTCTGCAACAATATTCTGTTTAGTGATTGTGCACAGAATGTTTACTGTTGTGAGGTTAAGGGTATGTATGTATGTGTTATACGCGTTGTAGACTGTGAATGAACACACATTTGTGAATGCACACACACACACACACACACACACACACACACACACACACACACACACACACACACACACACACACACACACACACACACACACACACACACACACACACACACACACACACACACACACACACACACACACACACACACACACACACACACACACACACACACACACACACACACACACACACACACACACACACACACACACACACACACACACACACACACACACACACACACACACACACACACACACACACACACACACACACACACACACAGAAAAAACATACAAAATTTGGAACAAATGTCGGGTTTCCATGTTTGCTTATCTGCAAAGAAGCTCTATTGCATGAAGTGGAGTAAAAATGTTTGAAAAGTTGTATTCTTGCTTACTTCTATGAAATTAGACGATTACCTAGTATGTTTCCTCTAAAGAAACTGCATTCCACAATTGAAGGACTGTTATACAGGACTTTTACTAAGATGTGACATCATGTGATAGTGAATAAAACCAGCGAAGGATGTTAGAGAAATAGAAATCCGTTGTAAAATGGTGTTTCAAGTTTGAAAATGTCATTGAAGTTCAACACGCATGTAGGTGTGAGTTTGCACGCAACTTCCAACATTCTTGATAATTACACTGCTTTGCGATTAAGTCTGAGACGCACAGTAATATTTATGATTTCTACATAGGTACACTGATCTGCTGCACAATGTACTCTAGCAGAGTTAGTGTATGATGCCAAGAACCAGAACTGGAAAGTGCACATATGAAGATTAATGTATGCAGTACAAACTCATAACCAACAAAGCTTTCTGAATGTATTCAGCATGTTCTAAATGAGGATGGAGAGTTTGTGATAAATATTATGTGATCTGATGAAGCCCAATTCAAACTTAATAGAACAGTAAATAATTATATTCATGTTCACTGAGCATTCTTGTTGATAAGGAGTCAATTTTCTGGATGTGAATGTCTGATATTGGGGCCGCACTGTGACCAAGTGGTTAGACCACTTGAATCTCATAAAAAGTGGCCTGGGTTCGATCCCAGGCAACGGCATGTGAGATTTGTGGTGGACAATACGGTGCTGGAGCAGATTTTCTCCAGGTCCTCTAATTTCTTCCACCATCATCTTTCCTATCATTCATCTCACCCTCATCGTCATCCACTTCTCTCACTCTCATACCAATCATCGGGCTCATCACCCATCCTGAGTTCTCTATGTGATCCAGCGTTTCCGTTCCTCAACCCGACGCCTACGGGCATAAGGGTTAAGAGGGCCAAAAATCTCTTAACACCACAATAGTGGTATAACTACGGAAATTGAAGAAGAAGAAGAACTGATATTGACTCATCTGGGATTTAATAGGAACCTCCTTTGAAGGTATAGTTTCCATGCTTTGTGTCTGAAAAGTTGAACATATGAATTTTGCCAGATGTAAATGTATTTATGGAAACTGAGTTTTTCTAACCAAATGGTACATTCCCACTGAGACATGGGTTTTCCTAAATGAAAATCTGTAAGTAAACTGAGTACAAAAAGGTACATTTGAGTTCCGATTGCATTCATCAAATTTAACACCTCTGAAATTTTACCTTTTGGTCAGGGGGGGGGGGGGCCTCTGATGGAAGCTGTTTATCACAGCAAATATCATTTATGTTGGAGACTCTTGATCAAAAATTACAGCAGCATATGCAGCAATCCATGAAGACACATTAACCAATTTGGTTTGAACGACAATTTACCACTGTGATATATGTCTGGTGGCTAACGTTAAATATTCTGAGAACTATAAGTAACAAAACAGGTACAAGAATCTTGTTTCAAGTTTTTGATATTGAATATTGAATTACATTCATTGATAGCATATAATAAAGAAATTCTGAAAACCCTCTAGGACCAGTTTCGTAGCCAGTCTGCTGGCTGAAGATCTGATGTTAATATCGTAAAACTGGTTCCAGAGGATTTAGACAATTTTAGCAAACACATAAGTGAGGTGTGTTACTAAGTGTTGTAGATTATTCGTAATACTTGGATTGCTTCATTGCCAGTAGCTGCATTTTTTAACAAATTCTATGTATGATTTTTAAATTGTATACATCTTAGTTAACTAATCTTCTAGACAAAATACCAGGCAGTTACAGTTAAAATGATGTTCTCTCAAGGAATCAATGTGAATTGCATAGAGTAGTAATATCTGATGGATATACATTTTTAATGAGCAGGCAATTAATGCCAAAATGCAATTTGTTATAACTTTTGTCATTTAATCCTTTTTCAAATGGATAAATGTACCATCATTACCACTACAAGTTTTAATACCATATCATTTCAACACCAGTATTACGACTATTATCAGCACAAGCATTACCACTATCATCTTAAGCATTATTCATTCCATACCATTATTACTACTGCACCACCATTACTACTCTACCATTAGCCCTACCACTACTCCACTATTACTGCTATTACTATCACCGCACCTGCACCACCAGAATGAATATGAATATGAATATCTACTCCCTTTACCATCACTGTAACCTCCACCACACCACCATCACTGCAACATTCACCACTACAAATGCTGGCACTGCAAGCTCAACCACCACATCACCATCACCACCACCTCCACAACTACCAGCACCTCCATTGTCATCACCACCATCTTATGTGGGACCAAACAATATTCAAGAATAACAAGAAACAAATACTTATGTATAATAATACCATGCCAGTCAGTTGTCCATATTTATTTTTGAATTTATGTAACATGCTAAGTGACATATGTGGCTTACACCTTTCTTGAACATCATCTAATGGCTAATATGCATAAGACTTTATAGAGAAGGAATAGATAACTCTGTGCTTAAGTGTTTTATCCTTTTCGCTGGCAAGCTAAATGCTATACTACAGCTTAAACTGCCAGCCCTAAATATGGGGAAATGTAAGGTTTTACACAAAGCTTTCCACTAACCTCAATTTTGAATCTGGTGAGTTAAGATTTTTCGCAGTCACTTTTGAAATGTTGTTTTACATTTATACATACTTTTGAGAGTATTACTCTAGTACACATATTTTTAAAAAAATTTGAATTGTTAAATTTTTATTTTCCACTTCAGTTTGTTTTTGACACTATAATTATTATCACATACCAATTTTGCTTTTGCCTATCAATTTATCACTATATTATTTATAAAATTACAGATTTTGAAACTTCTATGTTTAAAGTTGTTGAAATGAGCACGGTCAATTATATGAACTGCAATTTAGAGTTTTTTCTTGGCAAATGCCACTGAACACATATGGGAATGTTCCAAACAGCAGTCAGGATGAGTCATTTTTCACCATTTTTACTCACAGTTCTTGATCGCTTCCTCTTCCCATTACTCCAAGAACATGCACAGCATTCTCTTTCTTTGGTTCCACTCAGTTTTGTAAATTTGGCCCCAAATTTTCACCTTTAAGTTCAAAAATCCCTGGTACAACTGTTTTTTCCTCTAGCCAGTCCTGGCAAATACTTCTATTATTGACACTGAATTACAATCTTCCCATTGGATTATTTAGTTTTATATTTTCATTATATAAAATTTAAGAATTTAGAATTATTCACCCAAAAACATTCAGTGTAACTTTTTTCCAATACTTCACAGTTTTTCTTTCATCAAGCTAAGAGTATAAAATCATATTATATGTGTCAATGCCACCTGTATAACTATTATAACTAAAACGATTTCAGGTTTCACAATTTCTTTAGGCTGATATTTTAGAACTTTCTGCTTTCTCCCATCTAAGTAATAGATTTTGTAGATATAAGTACTTGGTGCTTTTGAGTTTATTTTTCTGTGTAACCTGCTGCCAAAATGAGACTTCTTCTGAAAAATTTCTTGTCACCTATTTTGAATTTTGCCAAAAGTCTCTTGGGTGTGAATTTCCTATTTCTTCTTATTGTGCCAGTTAAAAAGTGCAGCAGAAAAGAAACTGTCCATAAAAATGTGAAAGCCCTTATTCAAATAATTTCCCAATTTTAGAAGCCTTGTAACCACAGAAAAACCCAGTTCATACTTTTTCATTCCTTCTTATCTGCTGCTGATTTAGCAACTCTGTAAACACAAAATGCAAGGCAGTAGTGAACAACAGAACCACACAACATCCGGAGTTTTATTCCCCATCAAAGATTGATATTCGTTAGGTAAATATTGCTGTAACTGGTATGACTTTTGGTAACAAAACTGTTCATGTGGCACATAATGATGCCGGAAATGTCTGTTAGCATTGTCTACAAGAGGAGAGAATTTAGCACAAGGATCATAGTCAGGCTGACCAGGAGATGGGAATTTGCTGTTACTGGTGTGACTTTTGGTGACAATAACACTTTCATCTATACATAATTGTTCATGTGGCACATAATGATGCCAAAAACGTCTATTAGCATGTTCTACAAGAGGAGAGAATTTAACACAAGGATCATAGTCAGACTGACAAGGAGATGGAAATTTGGTATTGTCTGTCATGTGAAAAAATGTTAATATTAGTTGAAATCTATTTCTTGAGAACATGTAAAACCAGGGCAAGTACTGGGATGGAGAAGTGGATAAGTAGGATTCTATAAAAGGCTTTTTTATGATCCCCATATTTAGAATGCATGATATGAAGCCTTTCATTTCAGCAATAGTAAGATTCCTCCAGCATTTTACTCTAGAACATGGGGAAAGATTTTCCTATCAATAAACTGCTTGGCATATCTGTTTGTTTTAACAGTCGATGTCCGGTCGACAATGGAGGAAATTAGTCTCTGAAACATGTTCCGGAAAATTTAAAAGTAAGTGTTGTTTAGTGTCATTAATCAACTCCCTTTGAATTTAATTTAGTACAACAATGTTTTCAACACTTCCATGAAAGGAATTATAAGGCAGACATGTTACCATCTACACTACCAAGGTGGGCATGAGTGTTGTCACTAATATTTTCAGGGGTTTTGTTGTCTAAGGTAAAGCATTCTGCAGGTAGTTGTTCAAAATGAATTGGAGTGCTGGTATAACTCCAACAATATTCCACTGGTACAGTACAAAAGCTATGGTTTTAACCTTCATTTCTCCAAATTAGGGTAAGACTAGACAGTAACATCAGGTTCTCTCTCCAGGAAAAGCCTTGAATATTTTTCAAAGTTCAAGGAGTCCAACAGCTCTACTGGTTGTAGATGATCTACTACTTGGAAAGGATCAAAGGCTTCTCTATTTATCTTAACACAGATTCCTTTTCATTAGAACATCAGCAAAGATTATCTAGCAGCTTTGTGAGCTTGCTATTCCTGTTACAATCATAATCATTGTTGTTGATTGAAACTCTTATACTGATAATTAACTTGTATAAAATGTGACAGTGAACATTTTACTTTAACATGTGTGCAACTGACTGTACATGGTATCAATGGCAGGCCTTATTTTGTGGAAGAATGCTAGCAAGAAGAGTAATTCTTCATCATAGAGATTAAAGTAGTGTCTAACTGCTTGAATGTAGGTTTAGTCAGATGGTGTATTCTTCATGTTAAGGCTCTATTTTCATATGTTATGCTTTCATTTTGTGTCTTAAAATCCCTTCTAGCAGTGTACTACTAGAAATCCTTCATGCAGCTTCTGCCCTTAATATGGACAGTGATCTTGAGGACCTTGAAAACAAGGATGAAAAATTTCACAAATTTAAGAACCCCTTAGCCGACTGGTTATATGTTCCAGCATGTTCCATAGTTAAATTTAATTCTTCTGCATAAAAATGCACATAATGAACCTTAGGATACATGAATAAAGTCAACTTTAAAAATCCAATGCCAAGGCCGGGAAGAAATGATTAATTTCCACCACTTAACTTAAATAATTGGGATACATGCTTTTATTTTTGACTGTAGAACACTTTTAAAAACACCCATTGTAGCTGCATCATAGAATGTTTGTACAGTAATTATTTGTGATATGTCTTTCAACATTATCTGTGACTTTTGAAATGCATTTCATTAAGGATGTAGTATGCCCTTTGGGATTTAAAAAAAAAAATGGAATCTTTCATATGGCACGCTAGGTATCCTTTTCACAGTGGAACACAAATATAAGCTTTATCCTATGGGAAAGTAGGGTTTAATTTTTACGTCCATCAACGTTAAGTCATATTGGACGATGAATGGAGTGGGTGAAATGATGCTCAAATGAGCCCAGGTTTCTTAGAGCTTAGAGTTACCCGACATTCATCTTTCAGGATAAGGGAAAATCCTGGGAAAAGACCTTGACCAGGTAACTCACCCTGACCGAGATTCGAACTTGGGAGCTCTTGAACGTGAGGCAGACACGCTGCCATCTACACTACCGAGGCGAGCATTCTATGGGAAACATCTTTTGTTTCATTTGTCATTTTAGTAGCAAACTCAGTCTACTTTATATGTGATATATAGCAACAAGTTTCCAATATAAACTAGCTGCTCATTTTGGGTGAATTTTGAAATCTTCTTAACACCCTGACCACCTTTTACATGTTCTTTCACTTCACTGACTATATTAGAAATTTAGTCTATTAAACCTAAAAGGATGCCAGGATCTTCTTTATTTATGTGTCATTGTGATTTCTCAAAATCAGCCAAAATCAGCTCAAAAACACCATCAGATTTGAAACAGTCAATAGCTTAATGGAACACATATCTGTTTATTTCTACATGCTGATTATATTTCTTTATCTATCAAAATAGGCACGACTTATTATTGTTGCAATATTAACACCACATAATGTACCTAGAGTGTGTTGTTTACTTTTTTTCATTTGCACTACATTTTTTTACTAATGCATTAATTTTCCCAAGATCTTTCACTGCACTCTACCTCATTGTTCCCGAACAACAAACAGAAAACAAGAAAAAGAGCACTTGGAGCATCATGCCCACAGAACCATCTGTTTTCATATACACATTCATATTCTTTCCCCTATACACACCCGATTTTTTTCCTTAGTTTTTATTGTCACTTAATTACTTAGATCTAAGTTTACAGTAGCTATACCTTACTCTTTAACCCGACTTTCTTCTTTAATTTCTCTATAACAGATCATATATGCAATTTGCAAAGTTTCTTTCACAACACAATTGTAAAACAATGCTCTACTTAATTTTACTACAATCATATGGTAAGAGGAAAACACAACACAGACATGCACAGTGAAAATTACAGAATATACTGCCTTCTCTCTGAATTAGATAGTACAAGCTGAAGCCAATTTAGTACTTCACTGCTTTTACCACTGAGAGCAACTTAATGTTGACAATTTTTAGAATTTAAACACATTTAAGAATAAAGAACAGCTGAACCATTTGGCTCAGATACATATATTCATTTAATCCATTGTGCATCATGGTCATTACAACTTAATAGCATAATCATAAGAAATATATATACATATATTTGCCAAGTTTAGATAGTTAAACTTACTCCCTCAAATAGTGGTGAAACGTGCAATGAAGTGCTGGAAGCGTCACTTCACTGGAAGAATTTTAGCAGAAAAATGAGAAAATTAAAACATTCATGCCAAATGGCCATGCATTTTTGGGGAAAAAACCACAACATAAATCCAGAACCAAAATTACTAAAACATACAACAGGAAAAGAAGAACTGTCCACATGGGAACAAATCTTTATTTCAAAAAATAGGAACAAAGTATTCAATTTCGACATCCCCCAGAAAGATTTGTTCAGCAAGTTCCTCGAACCACCACCAGAGGAGACTGATGACAAAATATTGCCAGCTACACCAATGAGAACCAGTCGATGTCTGGCTGAAGATAGAGGGAAGGCCTCAGAAACATGTTCCGGGAAAGTTTAAAAGTGAGTGTTGTTTTGTGTTATTAATCAACTCCCAATTAATTTAATTTTACATCTTCAATGTTTATTCGGAAACATCTGTAGTGCTATGGACAATTTGACAGCTGCTTAAGCTCGAGTGAATGGTTCCATGAGCTCATTCAATTCTGAGCATTTGTGTATTCACATACTTGTAACCTTTAATACCATGCTTCATAGGCTTCTGGAAGCAATCGCAACTCTTTAGGAAATGCTTGACAGATTTTGTCAGGTGAAGCCTCTATAGTGTGTGAAGAAAAGTTTATTTTTTTGTTTTATGTGGCGCTTTTAAATACAACTCTAAGTATAGTTCAATAGCATTAGCAATAGTACTTAACATAGATTGGTATTTAGTGGTGACAAATAGGAAATTCTTGTGAATTTTTAAGTTATTAGTAGAAGTGTGTGAATTGCATACTTTCTCCATGCTATTCACACAGTGTGGGCCAGCTCTAGGAAAAGCTGGAACGTCTGAGTGGAGAGAGGAAGCAGGAGTATGTTTGCTTGTAGTGTGACCAGTCTTGCAATGCAAGAAGGACCTACATGTGACTTTACAATATTAAGAGTACTAAAGAGTAGTTTTAGTTCTTTGAGTCATTATTCTCTCTTTTTTTAATGAAAATTACAACTTGAGCTTCCCTCACTTTGAAAGTCACGCCTTGCCACTGCCCTCAGTGATAAAAGACTCAAATGACACATTTTTTTTAATAATTCAAGAACACAACCATCCCTGAAAGAAAGCATTAGGCATGATACAGTAACAAGTAAAATATAGACTATACATGAGTAATGATACAATAATAGTTGGTATTTGAGATCATCATGTTTAAAATACAGCAACATAAAGATTATCCAATATAATGGCACAGTAGCATAAGGGTTCATACATGGATTAATGCATGATTTTATTTTTAATCTTCTAACCGTTTACATCCTGCGAATATTCTACATACTAATGTTAGTTGAAGAGTTACTAATTGTGAAACATTCTTTTTTGGATCATGTGATATTTAGCATTCATTGTATGTGCATGTTCTTATAAGTTGATTTGTTTTTATCATTTTGATTTAGATTGCATTGTTCATATGTAAATTCATATAGATATTCAGTGATAGCAATTCTTCAAGAACACATTTAGATATTCCATCTGTTGATAAAATTGAGCTAAAGATATATAATCAGCCTGAGTAAAAATCTGGGCAACAAATGCCCGCCTCGGTAGTATGGTGGTAGCGGGTCTGCCTCACGTTCAGGAGGTCCCGAGTTCGAATCTCGGAAAGCCTTATCCAGGTAACACCCTAACCAAGAATTGAACTCGGGACCACTTGGACGTGAGGCAGACACGCTACCATCTACGCTACCAAGGTGGGCAGGAAGGAAACTTGTTTCTCAGCTCTTTGCATCATCTTGAGAAGAGCCTCAAACAGTAGGAATTATCACTTTTTCAATAAACTGCCTATAGCTAATAAAACCACTTGCAGTTTTTCAGCATTACAAAAATTAGTTTTGGCATACTTGCTACACCACTGTTTCTATTCTGTTTGTGAATTTATGGAAAGTTTATAATAATCTTATATTTCTGAGTTAATTGTGTATATTTTAAAATTTTTGGGATATCCTTTTTTTCCCCTCCCTTTATACCACGCCTTTAACTGCAGTGGTCATATTGGCAGCCGTTCTCCTTCGGAACATATCGATGGTGTTAACTCATAAACATTGGGTTGTATCATTAGTTCGCACACACATTCGCACTCTCATTCATACTTCCAGACTCTGGGGAAGATAGGGAATCATCTTGGTTGGAGAAAAATCGCCAAACCAGCTGGAAATCGAACCTGGGACCCCACAGCAGGCAGGTGCTCTACCGACTTAGCTACGGAGCCAGCCAGATATCTTTATAAATCATTATTTTGTACAAACACTGACTTGTCCTTATTGGATGTGACTTATTAATTTACAAATATAGTTAATTGCACTGTATATTTACAATTTGAGCTGTCTTAAATCATAGTATTCATGTACAATATATGATTTACAAGATGAATAAATGATCTATCTATCTAGCTATCTGTCTATAGGTTTTGCCATTTCCATAATGTGTTTGTTTTATAGCATGTTCAACATATGCCATTTTGGTTTATAAATACTTCATCTTGCCCAAATATATGTTTGTTTCGTAATTCACTTTCATTTGGAATTCTTTCTTAATTTTTGTCACAAAGTGCTTCATTTGTTGTTGATCTTTTCCCGTTAGAATCTTACAATTTATCCAAATCCCAGCAAACATGCTTTTGCCATTCTTAGATTTAAACACACATTGACCAGTTTGAAGTTGTTTCAGTCCTTCTCTTGCCCACCTTGGTAGCTTAGATAGTAGCATATCTGCCTCACGTTCAAGAGTTCGAATCTTGGTCATGATGAGTTACCTGGATAAGGTTTCCTTTATCCTAAAAGATGAATGTCGGGTAACTCTAAGCTCCATGAACCGTGGGCTCACTTGAGCATCATTTCACCCATTCCATCCATTGTCCGATATGACTAAACGTTGGAGGATGTAAATTTAAAAAAAATTCCTTCTCCTTCTAGAAAGTCTGCAAGTGATTTAAATCATTGTTGAGGGGCTTGCTTAACCGCAATGTATAATGTGCATACTTTTCCAGAACAATTAAATTATCTGTTAAATGTATGTAGATGTTTCCGTTAAATTTACAAAAGGGTTAATTTTAAGAAGAATAAGTATGCCACAACTTTCTCAAGAAACTTGACTGTATTACAGAACATTCATCTGTGTTACTCAGGTGGCCATCATTTTTTATTTTAAACAACAGACTTGTAACTATTTCCTTATTACAGCTCAGTCATCATTCACTAGGTACCATGCTTGATTCTTTTATAAACAGTCTTTCACTTTTTGTGTGGCATTTGTCATTTTTTTGGCTCTTCACACAATCTTCATAGGTCAACAATGAATATGCAGTAAGTAGCACATAGTCTAGACCAAGCGGGAGGGCTCAGGCAATTTCGTCTGTAGCCCACATTCGGGAGGCTCGGATTCGATTCCCATGGTCGACCTACCTGACTCATGTTTTTTTTTTTTTTTAAGTTTTCTTGGGTCACCATGCAAATGCTGGGTAGGTTAATTACATCCCCCAAATTTGCTGTCCCTCCGTTTCATCTTCATTATCATTTTACATCACCTCTCATATGGAGGTCTCTTTCAGGGTAGAAGTGTCAGTGGGTGTCTCAGCATTGCATGTCAAGATGATATCCTCCTGGTAAAACTTCCTCGTTGGTAGGATGATCTCCAGTCTCTTAACCCGGACTGGTGGGGCTATTTCTGGACCACAGTAGGGTGGGATGCCAGTTGTTCTGGCTTGCCAGGAAGCTTCCAACTGATAAAATGTATAGACCGTGCTCTCTGTACTGTCGTGGTTCCTTGGGATGGCCGTCCTCTGTCTCCTCTCATCTCATCCTTGCTCCCAGGGTTGCCCCACTTGGGGACATAGCTACAATAGAAGAAGTTTGTACCTCCATGCCGAATACCCACCATAGCATAGTCCAGTCCTGCACAGTCTAACTCGTAAACTTCATGTTCCTTTGGTAATTCAATTCTGCATTTCGATTGGTACCATATTTCCCGTGGGACGTTCGTAGTCAGAAGTACTATCTTATCTTTTGTTTCTGATTTTATCTCAACATTTGAGTTTTCTTGTTTTCTCTGCCTTAAAAAAAATCTTCTTGATTATTTCCATTAATTGTTTCATAATGTTTTTTTTTTCTTTCAGAAACTTAATATTCCTTCAAATTGTTTTGATTTTTGTGCTCTTCATTAAATCTGTATCCTTTATTTATCACTGGCATGTAGCTTTCAAGTGTAACAGTTTGACATGAGGAATTTTCTCCATTTGGTAATCACAAGAATTTGACATTTTAATATACATAGATTACATAGCTCTTGCTAGTGTATTGAAGTATTAAAATACTGCTTCATTTAATTTCATCAGTATTGAAATCATAATTTATTTATTTATCTTCATCCAATTTATCATACATATGATTTTGGACATGTCAGAAATACAATTACATATTTACAAATTAGTTTCTCAGTGTTCCTTCAAGTCGTATAAACATTTGTTAATCGGATGCATCCTCAACTTCCTTTCAAATTGCTGTTTAGAAACACCAGCTGCAGATTTAATCTCTTGTGGTAGTTTGTTATAGAGCGTGATTCCGGAAATATACACATCTCTTAGATATGCACTTTTATTCTCTCTATGTCTAAAATAGTCCACGTTTCCTCTTGTATAGTGTTAATGAATTTGGTTGTTTTTGATTGGTTTGAACTTACCTATTACATACATTATTGCTCTGAATGCATAAAGAGAGTAGATGGTAAGTAGTTTATTATTAATGATGGTTTCCTTACATGATTCCCTTGCTTTTAGATTAAACATGATTCTGATACATTTCTTTTGATATGTAAGCAATATTTCCATATGCATTTTTGCAGCAGCACCCCAGATTTCCATCCCATAAATTGATTTGATTTATTGATTCATCCATTAAAACATGTACATGTTATAGGACACGTCAAATTAAAAACTAAGTACAATATTTATAATTAAGGTAGCTAACTAAATATTTACAAATTTAAAAATTCATCCACGCTGTAGAAGCTATTGGCTCTAAGGAAGTTTAATAACAATTTCTTAAATTGATGTTGTGATTCAATCTTTTTTATAGATTCAGGTAGCTTATTGTAAAGATGTAAGCCAGCATATGTGAAACTATTTTCATACATCTTTGTTTTGTGTGACTTCACAAATAAATTATTCTTTGTTCTAGTGTTGTGTATATGAATTTCAGAATTTGTTTTGAATAAACTTAGGCTTGCTTTCATATGTACAAGAGTTTCATATATGTATATACTTGGCAGTGGTAAGATACCTAATTTACTGAAGTATGGCTTACAACTAGTTGTGCTTGAGACATCTGCTATGATTCTAATTATTTTCTTTTGGTATCTGAATACTTTTATACTGTCTTTAGAATTTCCCCAAAAAATTACACCATATGCCAACAAACTGTGTATATATGAAAAGTACACTATTCTCCGAACTTTCAAGCTTGACATGCCTGTAATCGCCCTCATTAAGAAACACATTTTACTAAGCTTTTTCGTCAATGCCTCTATGTGAGTTTCCCAGTTTAAATTTTCATCTAGTATTTGTCCCAGAAATTTGATAGTTTGTACGTAATGTATTTGGTCTTGTCCCAGCATTAATTTTGGATACAATTGACTTCCACTCATTTTATTATAGAAGCTTAGAGCTGCTGTTTTCTCCTTACTCAATATTAACATATTGGCACTAAACCATTTTTGAATATATTTTAGATTATTTTCAATATGTACATCTGCCCCTTCCTTATTCACCCCTTTGATAAAAATATTTGTATCATCTGCAAAAAGTGTAACATTTATATTGGTTCTGTTTTCTACATTATCTGCCAAATCATTAATGTACACTATAAATAAAAGAGGTCCAAGCACCGAACCTTGAGGGACCCCATATTTCATTATAGCGCTACTTGAAATCTGAGTTTTAACTTCACTCGTTTCGCTATCAAAATACTCTATTTCCACCAATTGCTCTCTATTCTCCAGATAAGATCTGAACCAATCTAAAGCTAACCCCCTTATGCCATATGAGGATAATTTTTCTATTAAAAGTTTGTGATCAACCAGGTCAAACGCCTTTGTAAGATCTAAAAAAATGCCTATCCCTAGTTGTTTACTATCTAGTGTTTCATACACTTGTTCAATGAAATTCATCAGTGCAGAACTTGTTGATTTATTTTTTCGAAAACCATTCTGATTGTCATTGATTACTTTAAATTTTTCCAAAAAGCTTGTTACTCTTTTATACATTATTTGTTTGAAGATCTTTGCAAAAGTTGAAATTATGGAAATTGGCCTGTAATTTCCTACCTCCCCTTTGTTACCTTTTTTAAAGATGGGTTTCACTTTACAATTTTTTAACCTGTTGGGGAACGTCCCACTTGAAATGAAAGATTTATCAAGTACGTCAGTGGTTCAATTAGGAATAAGGAGCAACGCTTTATGACGCAGTTAGAGTAACCGTCTATTCCTACTGATTTCTTATTCTTCAATTTTTTTATAACATCTTTAACTTCCTCAACTGTTACTGGAATTAAAATCATGCTATGTTCATTTTTCTTTACACTTAATCTTTCCTTCTTTCCTAGAGAATGAGTATTTAACAGTTTCTCCGCTACAGTTGAATAAAACTGGTTGAATAATTCCGAAATTTGTTTAGGATCACTTACTTTTTGGCCATTAATTTCTAGATGGTAATTTTCTTTCAATTTGGGTCCATTTTTTATTTCGTGCTTAATTACTTGCCATATGGATTTAGTTTTACTAACTGCTTTATTTATTGTTTCATCGTTATGTAACTTTTTGGCTGCTCTTATAACTTTATTATATATATTTCGATATTTTACATAATAGGCCTTAAAATCCGGTGTAGTCTTGTTTTCCTTCATGAATTTGCTCAAGAATTTTAATCTATCACCAGATTTGCGGATTCCTGTTGTGATCCACTTATTACCTAGCTTGTTTATTGCTACTTTAACTATTGGTATGGCTGTTACAGAGTGAAAATCAAATGTGTCCATAAATGCATTCATGGCATCGTTTAGATTTCGCTCAGTGTACACGCTTTCCCAAGATTCTTTACTTAATAGAAAATTTAGATAGCTTAGATTGTCATCATTAGCAAGTCTAACCTTTTTGAATACAAACACCATAAAGAGATACACCGAGATACACCATAAAGTATGTGTGGATAGAAACATCCATAGTATATTAGTTTCAATATGTTACTGTCACTGTACTTGCTGAAGTATCTAAGTAGATATACTGTTTTACTAATTTTCCCACATATATGTTCAATATGTTCAGCCACTTAGTGAATGTGATACATACATAGTAGCCCTGTATATCTTTAGTCTCCTATGAGTTCAAGATTTTAACTTTTTTGTTCCAAACATAATGATTTTATTTTATATTGTGTGTGTGTGTGTGTGTGTGTGTGTGTGTGTGTGTGTGTGTGTGTGTGTGTGTGTGTGTGTGTGTGTGTGTGTGTGTGTGTGTGTGTGTGTGTGTGTAATTAATAGAGCTCCTGCATAGCTTTTCAGGGATCTCATTAATGATATAATATTCGTTTTCTCTTATTAGAATGCATTTCATAAAGAACATGGTCTCAGAAACAGTTATGGTTATGTTATAGTTTGTTAATGTGCTTTACTTTAAGGAGAAAATAAACTTACTTATGGTAGGCAATAGATGTGGCTTAAAAATATAATTTAAAGACAAATGCAGCAAAGTCACTGAGAGAAGTAACACCCTACACACTGGTATACTGCCATTGCTTTCTGTAGTCATTTAATGTACACATTGAAGCTATTGCAGCTTTCATATAGGGAGGCTGATGGTTTTTGATGTACATTGACAACTCTAATATTTTCGAGAAATGTTTGAACCTATCAAATTTAATTAAGTTCCTATGTCAAGTGATTGTCAAATTGCATATTTTAAAATGCATATTCTTTTGTCACAATAAAATATAATAATTTGTTAAAAACTTCAGTTACCTTTTTAATAAAATTGGTGAATTCTTCACAAAACTCAGGAGACTGATTTTGCAAATTTTTACTTGCATCAGGAGTCAATAAATGGGAGTGATAAAGCAAGTAAATATTTGCGAAAGTAGTCTTCTATGTTCTGTAAAGAATTAACCAATTTTCTTAAAAAGATAAGTGAAGTTTCTGCAAATTTATATATAATTACAAATTTTATATATATTTCCTCCTAATAGAAGAAAATCAATTTTTCAACACATAATTTAAATAAATATAATCATTATATACTTTTGTAGACAGGCTACTTTATAGCTAGAGTCAAACTGAAAAGTTCAATGCCATGGCCGGGATTTGAGCCACGGATCTCCTGGTTTACGTCCAGTCGCTCTTACCCATTGAGCTACCATGGCCAACGCGCTGTCATGACATTAAACTCTCCAAATGGATTAGAGCGACTGGACAGAAACCAGAAGATCTGTGGTTCAAATCCTGGCCATGGCATTGAATTGTTCATGTTGACTCTATCTATAAAAAATCTTAGCCTATATACGGCTAGTGTGAAGAAATGATTAATTTCCATCAATTAACTAAAATCATATTTTCCTGGTAAATCACTAAGGGCTCTCGTATCCGAGATACACCATTTGTGGCGACTCACTATTTTAAGTACTTGAGTCCCAGGCTTCATTATTAAACTCTAATTATTTAAGTTAATTGATGGAAATTAATCGTTCCTTCACACTAGCTGTGTATAGGCTAAGGTTTTGGATAGCTAGAATCAAACTGATAAATTCAATGCCATGGCCGAGATTTGAACCACAGATCTCCTGGTTTCCAGTAGGTCACTCTTACTTTATGTTATCTTGTGCCGTCCTGACATTAAATTCTCCATTTGACTCGTATATTTCCCCGGTAAACCACTAGGGCCTCTCACATCCGAGATACACCGTTGGTGGCGACTTACTATTGTATGTACTTGAGTCCCAGGCTTCATCATTTAACTCTTATTATTTTAGTTAATTGATGGAAATTAATCATTTCTCCACACTAGCCGTTTATAGGTTAACTTTTTTTAAAGTTCTTTTTTTTTAAGGTTTACCGGGGAAATATATGAGTCAAATGGAGAATTTAATGTCAGGACGGCATGTTGCACATGGTAGCTCAATGGGTTAGAGCGATTGGACGGATACCAGGAGATCCGTGGTTCAAATCCCGGCCATGGCATTGAATTTTTCATGTTGACTCCATCCATCAAAAACCTTAGCCTATAAACGGCTAGTGTGGAGAAGTGATTAATTTCCATCAATTAACTAAAATAATAAGAGTTAAATGACGAAGCCTGAGACTCTAGTACTTACAATAGTAAGTCGCCACCAACGGTGTATCTGGGATGCGAGAGCCCCTAGTGGTTTAGAGGGGAAATATACAAGTCACATGGAGAATTTAATGTCAGGACGGCATGTTGGCCTTGGTAGCTCAATGGGTTGTAGCGACTGGACAGAAACCAGGAGATCCATGGTTCAAATTGCAGCCATGGCTTTGAATTTTACATGTTGACTCTATCCATCAAAAACCTTAGCCTACAAACGGCTAGTGTAGAGAAATGATTAATTTCCATCAATTAACTAAAATAATCTAATCTAATTTAACCAACCTTAGAATAAACATGCAATATTAACTGGTTTTGATAGAGTATAATTTTACATGAATAAAGATTTGAATATGATGTTATTTGCAATGATCACTTAATTTTATCATGTCTTTTGGAGAGGATTTATTGGAGATCGATAAAAACAGACTTAACAGTAAGATAGAGCATACTCAGTTCTATATGAAATCATACAGAACTTAATTTCATTCCGGGCTTGGACTATATGCAGCTTGGAATGTTTGTCCTCATTTCATTTTACTATCAATGGATGTAGAGTAGCTGTATTTCCATAAAGTCACTGCATTTAGATTAGCTTAGCTCAGAAGCAAGTCCCATCCAACTCAGTGAGAGTGGTTGGAGTGTGACATTGGTGCGTTACTCTAAGAGGAATTGGGGAAGCTCTGTGATGCCATCCAAATCATTGTCTGCTTTGCTTGTGTAAGGAACAATAACAGTCTCTCGTGATAATTTCTGTTTATGCATGCATTGCCATACGTAACCAGCTTATCTCCCTTAACTGACTTCCCCGTATCCTGCAATCACACAGAGCTTGGTCCTGTACACTACTTTACTCGTCTGTAACCAATAACATAATGACTTTCGTGCAACCAGGTTTCCACATTTGATGGCCAGATGGCTCAACTACTGGAATCACAGCTATTGCCAGGGACTTTATGGAAGTATAGCTACTCTGCTATTGGAAAATCATACGATTGCAGAATAGGTGTATATGTTTATCCAAACACACCCAGAATTTATGATATTCAAGTATTTTGTCAGATTCATATTACACAATCACAGGAATTGGTGAACTGAGTATAACTTCATACGGCAGCAGGAATTGTTTATTTAAGGTTTCATCTTAAGTGAATGTGGGGAGAATTCAGAAAAGGACTGATAAGACCATTCTTGTAGTTGGGTTCTCGTCATTGAGCAGTATATATTACAGTATCTATCTTCTTCATTCTTCTTCGGCCATAATGTGCAAGCAAAAGGTTACAGGAAAGGGTACTGTGCCATTTGAATAATGAAGTATTGTGCTAAGTTAACAATTCAGGTCACATTATGCCGTTTGTGTTTTGCACTTCTCTTTCTTCTTCTTCTTCTTCTTCTTCTTCTTCTTCTTCTTTGGTATAGTATACCACTTTGTTAGGGGAGTCTTGTTCCTTTAAGTCAGTTGAGGGACTGAAGCTCTGAATCAAGTAAAGAAACCAGGAGGGTGATCAGCCCAATACCTGGTATGAGAGTGAAAGAAGTGGAAGACAGAATGAGGACAAAATAAATGAAAGGAGAGATGATAATGGAACAATTAGTGGAATGATGGTGAGAGAAATTGGAGATCCTGAAGAAAACCCGCCCCAGCCCTATGTCCATCACAAATCTCAGTTTGCGGTCACCTGGGATCAAATCCAGGTTGCCTTTGTGAGGCAACCGCTCAACCACTATGTGGCCAAGATAAACACTGTAACATAAAATCAATCATAAAAAAACACCACAGATATGAACAACTATACTTTAAAAAATGAGTGCTTTCATTATGTATTCAATAGGTAAACAATTGGGCAGCTGGGTAGTCCTGCCTTTAATTGAATGGTTAGTTTCATGTGATAATGACAATGATCATAACAATGATTATTTTGTTGACAACAGTGACTATAACGACGATGATGATTATGATGATGATGATGATGATGATGATGATGATGATGATGATGATGATGATGATGATGATGATGATGATGATGATGATGATGATGATGATGATGATGATGATGATGATGATGATGATGATGATGATGATGATGATGATGATGATGATGATGATGATGATGATGATGATGATGATGATGATGATGATGATGATGATGATGATGATGATGATGATGATGATGATGATGATGATGATGATGATGACGACGACGACGACATTTAAGTGGCAAGAAAATTCACCACCTCAATATGGAGTTTAGGAAGAGAATAATGGTCTGAGATGTAAACATTTGCTGTGCATGTGTGTGTGTATGTGTGTGTGTGTGTATATATATATATATATATGTGTGTGTGTGTGTATGTGTAGTTAATGCCCTCCAAAATTAAGTTGTATCGGACGATGAATGAAATGGGTGAAGTGATGCTCAAATGAGGCCAGATTCCATAGAGTTTAGAGTTACCTGATGTTCACTTTTCAGGATAAGGAGAAACTATAGAAAAAAGGCTTATCCAAATAACTTATGCTGACCAAGATTTGAATTTGGGATCTCTTGAATGTGAGGCAGACATGCTAAACCCTAGCCACAGAGGCGAACTCTGTGCATGTATTTACAATACTGAGTAAAATGTTACTTATGGGCTAACATTTTCAAGTTTAACATTTGTTAGATGTGATGAATATTTATAATCTTTTATTTGCTTTCCTTCTTCACTAGAATCAAATATAGCCAGACTGCTAAACATGTAAAATAGTCACTAATTGGATTATATCTTAAATGAATTGAAATGAACTGTGCCTTTCATACATGCATATTGAAAAGCTCAATGCAATTTAGATATATATTTTAATACAAATCTTGATCATCTATATTCTCATAAATTTTAAAGGGGTGACACTTTTGTATATAACCAAAATGGAAAGCATTCATTGTTAATAGGGAAAGAACTTTCCTGCCTTAAGTTATCTAAGGTTTATATACTCAAACTAATGTGTGTATTAAATCATTTAGAGGTGCCCTAGGTTTATTCAATTGCAGTCACATCAGAGATATCTTAAACATGTTTAAAGCTAACAGTTGAATTTGTGAGAGAAATACATAAAGCAGTCTTAGGATTCAGACAATATGTTGGAAAACTTAAATGGTACAGTTTATTGATTTGTTCCTCGAAAGAAAAAGTAAAAGGGGAGACTTACAATCCATGGAGAGAAAGTGATCCAGATGATTATCACAATCTATAATACTTAAAATAGAAAATATTCCATAATAGAAACATATGATACTTTGGTTCCGTGTTAGTTACCTAAGTTTTGCATTTGGTTTCATTGAATTAATAAAACTAAATGAATGCAATATAACACCTTTGAATTTCTGGTATTGATTATGTGATACATTGAGAATGTACATACACTTTCTTGAAATAGTTATGATTAAAAACATTGTTAAAAGTGAAGCTAGTTTCATATTAAAAGATTTATTGAGTCATATTTTATTAAAACTTCACTCACGTCAACTATTAAAAGCAGAAACATTTTTAATAGTTGCTGTGAGTGAAGTTTCAAGTTTTATTAAAATATGTCTCAATAAGTCTTTTAATATAAACTTTCTTGTTAAAAATCAGGTTTTATAATTAACTGTACATCATGTGCTGTTAGGATTAAACTGATAATATGCCAGAAATAAGCATACCATACTACACTAGTATACGCATATTATTATTTATAGTGGAATAACACAAAACACAGTACAAACCAGGTCAAATGACAATTACAGAGAAGATCTTGTTGAAGGCACATTGCTGCCAGCTTAGCAAGAGGCAGTCAAAGCGTCTTCTATACAAATATTTTTTGCAACAACTTTCAGTTGCATCATTTCCAACACTTACCTTTAATTTACAATTGAACACCACGTAAGCTTAGACAAACATTCAAATAAGCACTACAGTTAATACAGATGCATATTTTAATTTAACAAAAACTTTAGATGCTGAACTCTACCAAGTGGTTTCGAAGTCCATCAGCTTTCATCGCTGCATACATGATATGTTCCACTTTTACAAACTTAGCCCCTCATAATGTATAGAGTTATTGACAACATGAACTTCATTTTATGATCAACAGCATTTTGAATATACTTACATAACTATTTAACTCCAGCAACAATTTTCTGAGAAATAAAGCTTTCTTACAGCTATCATTTAGGGCAGCATACTCTCCTTCCATTGTTGACAAGACTGCAGTTTTCTATTTCTTTCTTTTTCAAGAAGCAATACAACAAAAATAAAGAATAAGATTTCCCAGCTGATTTCCTATTTCTGTTTATTTATTCCCTGCATGGCTTGAGCGTATTGTTATAGTTCAGCACTTCCTTCATAATCTGCAGCAAAAAATATAAGACAACTCAATTCAAAAGGAGGGCACCGGGCTAGTACAGTGGTTTTGTTTGCAACTCTCATGCTGAGGGTCCGAGAACGATTCCCAGCTCTGGGATGTCAATTTTAAGTGGATCCTATCCACACCTTCACCTCTGTCTAGCTCATGTGAAGTGTACCCTATGCCCAACGTGCTTCGGAGTTCACAGTATAAGCTGTAGGTCATCACGCCTAACTGTCATCTTCACTATCACCCTATCATTGAAGGTAATGGACACCGCCCTCTGGGTGCCTCCACCTGAGAAATGGGTCTGGTCATCACATGGTGGGGTGAGGTTACCGCAAAGGCCATAGTTGTGATATGAGGAGTGTTGGTATACATACATACACTTAATTCAAGATATTTGTGTTTGTTAGGCATTCAAATCTCCATGTAACTAGAGCTGTAATATGAGAAACTTAATGTTATCAATAACACTGACAAGGGACACCTTTGACCTCAAACACTTGAAACCGCACAAGAACATGCTTAGAATAACAAAAGACCATAAAAACAGCAATGGCCTGTGTCATTTTAATGCAAAACTCTGCACTTGTCTACTGGCACCATTATAAGCCATATATCAGAAAGGTTGCTAATTTTTTAAGACTGCAATGTGCTGAACCACAAATGAAGATACATGATCGCTATTTCATGATCAAACTTCAATCTGTAATTTACAATCAATTTGTCGCATCAGAATATAAGCGTAAATTGCAGTATGCTTGGCAAAATGCAAGTTATCACACTGACATACCTGCATCAACATTTACATTTAATTAGTGACATTAATCTGAAAGTGATTTAGAATGTAATAGTTTGGCTTTAGTGAGGTGCGAACATTGCTCTTCCACTTTGTTTTAATCACTTCATCGAAATCCTGCATCTGCATTTTGAAGACTAATATAATCACTATCAGGTGTGCAGTATATGTAAGTTTAACACTGCTTTAAGTAATAATAATAATAATAATAATAATAATAATAATAATAATAATAATAATAATAATAATGATGATGATGATGATGATGATGATGATGATGATGATGAT
>CM060950.1:1563213-1792047 GCA_030765055.1 Mantis religiosa | reverse complement strand
GAGGAAGGGAGGAAGGGAGGAAGGGAGGAAGGGAGGAAGGGAGGAAGGGAGGAAGGGAGGAAGGGAGGAAGGGAGGAAGGGAGGAAGGGAGGAAGGGAGGAAGGGAGGAAGGGAGGAAGGGAGGAAGGGAGGAAGGGAGGAAGGGAGGAAGGGAGGAAGGAAGGAAGGAAGGAAGGAGGGAAGGAAGGAAGGAAGGAAGGAAGGAGGAAGGAAGGAAGGAAGGAAGGAAGGAAGGAAGGAAGGAAGGAAGGAAGGATCTAATTGTTGGTGTAGGATTGATCTTTCAGCCATTTGCACTGTAAGTGAGAACGAAATGCAAATAGAAAAGGGGTCCATTGTGTACGACTTAAACGTTATTAACACATGGTTCCTGATGTAAAGATGACAGGTTGAAGTTACTGACTTGGAAAAGGAGAGAGAGAGAGAGAGAGATAGAATCCAGTTGACAATGTATATTTCCGGCATTCGCGGTGCAAGTGCTGACACTTTCAGCTGTACGTCGCCGAATTCTAAAAGATCATGGTCCTTTCACAGACAACTTAAACGGTGAGTGACATATTTTCCTTAAACAAAAATGATCTGATTAATTTTTACCTCTGCAAAACAATTTCTGGAGAACGTTGTATGTGTTTTTCCACCATTCTCGTGCAAATGCTGTCACACTTTACTTGCACGTTTGAGGCATATGCTACTCAAAATGCCAAAGGAGGACGCCCTTTAATGTACACCTCAATCGGGTACTGATAAGTTTTCCTTGAAAAAAGGTGATTGGATTAAATTGGTCCTCTCAAAAACAAAATCCAGATGACAGTGATTGTATCTTTCTGCCGTTTGAAATGGGTATGCTGTACACTCCACGTCGCAGGCATGTGCAACGCAAAATGCAGAAAGAACAGGGTCAGATATTGGAAACTGAAAGAGTGACCATATATTTTTCTTGAAATGGAGATGTAAAGATTTGTTTGGTCGTCTCAAAATAAGAAGGATGAAAGAAATTCCAGATGCCAAGGTTTGAACCTCTCCAAAACAATATCCAAGAGAAGAGATGTATGTTTGAGTAATTTTCGTGCGAATATTGATACACTTTCACGTTTACGTGTCAGGCATATTGTACGCAAAATGTAAAAAAAAAAAAAGAAAGAAAAGACCCCTCTAATTTACAGCTTAATCGGTGACGGACATGCTCTCCATGAATTAAAGATGATGGGATTAAGTTGATCCTCACCAAAGCAAAATTCAGATGAGTGTGAATGATTCTTTCCGCCATTTGCGTCACAAATGATCTGTCACTCTTTCATGTCTAAGTGTAAAGCATATGTGACGCAAAATGCTTAAAGAACAGAGCTTCTGGACACCTTTAGCGTTGACGGTCATATTCTCCTTGAACCAATCAAGATTGCAATAAGTTGCTCCACACCGAAGGAAATGCAGATTACTGTGTACCTTTCTTCCCGCCATTTGCGTTGCCAATGATTAACACACTTTCACTTCCACGTGTCAATTATTTGCTACACAAAATAACAAAAGAACAGTCTCAGTTTGGGATACCTTTAGCGTTGATGGGATATTCTCCTTGAGGTAAACATGATTGGAATATGTTGGTCCACTCCAAAACAAATCCAGATGACTGTGTATGTCTCTTTCCGCAATTTGCGTAACAAATGACTGCCACACTTTCACGTCACACGTGTCAGATATCTGTTACTCAAAATGCAAAAAGAAAAGAGCCTCAGCTTTGGAGACCTTTAGCGTTGACGGTCATATTCTCCTTGAACCAGCCAAGATTGCAATAAGTTGCTCCACTCCAAAAGAAATCCAGATTATTGTGTACGTTTCTTCCCGCCATTTGCGTTGCCAATGATTAACACACTTTCACTTCCACGTGTCAAGTATTTGCTACACAAAATACAAAAAGAACATTCTCAGTTTGGGATACCTTTAGCGTTGATGGGATATTCTCCTTGAGGTAAACATGATTGGAATAAGTTGGTCCACTCCAAAACAAATCCAGATGACTGTGTATGTCTCTTTCTGCCATTTGCGTAACAAATGACTGCCACACTTTCACGTCACACGTGTCAGATATCTGTTACTCAAAATGCAAAAAGAAAAGAGCCTCAGCTTTGGAGACCTTTAGCGTTGACGGGCATATTCTCCTTGAACTAAACATGATTGGATTAGGTTGCTACACTAAAAATCGGATCCAAATGACTACGTATGTCTCTTTCTGCCATTTGCGCTGTAATTTGTCACACATATTCACGTCCATGCATCACACTCAACAACAGAAAATTAAAAAGAACAGCGCTCTTTATGAACAACCTAAGCGGTGATTGGCATATTGTCATTGAATGAAAAATGATAATATTGTTAATTAAAATAAAAAGAATCGCTTTATTAATTAATTCTAAGCTAAACGACTAATGCCCGATTTCACCAACAGATGTTAAAATCGACGTTAGCAAATGTAACGTAACAATAGAAACAGCGCTAACAAAGCTGTTAAATTTCTTGCATTTCACCAACCTGTTTTCTGAAAATGTTAACAAACACATGTTAACGCCAAGAAACTTGTAAATATTACAGCTATAGAAGGCTTTGGATGAGTCGCATTATTTTCTGAACGTACTGCGATGCGCCTTTTGTTTTCATTTTCGTCTGCACAGCAGTCTGCACACGGCTTAAAAAAATGGCGGATAAACAACATCGTAAACAAAAGCCGTGAAAAAAATTTCTCATCGATGGAGAAAGAATTGTTAACTGAATTTGTAACGAAGTGTAAGAATATCGTGGAAAATAAGAGGACGGATGCGGTGAATGTAAAAGAGAAAGATGCGAAATTTTTTTGAAATTTTTTCACGTGGGAAAAAATTGGAAAACGTATTTAATTCAAATGCATGTGTCATTACTAGAAACAAGAAACGTATTACGTAAATTTGAAACGAGATGCGAAGAAGTACAAGTGACGAGTGACTTGAACTTTTCAAGACGGAAGGTGGACAGTGCATTATCTACATAATTCAGTGAATTATAAAATAGCAAAATTATTAATACTTGAAGCAAAGGCGAGATCGGCATATTACTTCCGATGCAAGTTCTAACTCAGTATTACGTAAATTTAAAACGAGGAGCGAAGTACAAGTGGCGAGGGACTTGAACTTTTCAAGACGGAAGGTGGACAGTGCATTATCTACATAATTCAGTTAACTATAAAATCGCAAAATTATTAATACTTGAAGCAAAGGCAAGATCGGCATATTCCTTTCTATGCATGTTCTAACCTCTCTTGTACTTCCGCAGTAACCTTCATAGGAAATTGTTTAGACAGTCTATACCTCTGTAGAAAATTTTCTTCTGAGAGCTCCTCAAAATCATTTCTCCTCATAGGCCGTACTCTATCACGAATGTCATTTAGACATCTTAAATATAGCAAATCGACAACAAAAGCTGCGTTCACGCCCGCTATCTTGACTATTTAGAATTGTTAAGGACTTAACATCAGAAATTTGTCTTGTTAGTTTAACAAGAGATTTAACACGAGTGTTAAGCTAACACTTGTTGGTGAAATGCAATTTTTGTTATAACTATTGTTAAACCAGTGTTAAGTCGTAACATCTGTTGGTGAAATCGGGCATTAGTAATGGAAAAGTTGCACGACAACTGGTATTAATTTGTTCTCTCGAAGGATGTCTTTACCCTGCTATTCCCTCTGAGCCTTTTCCGCCATTTGTGTCACAGAAACCGACACTCAAGTACAAGTGGCATAAATTGCAGAAAGGACAGAGTCGCAACTTCAAGGTAAGTGATATATTCTTCTTAAATTAAAAACGATATTATTAAGTTGATGCTGTCCAAAAGAATATCCATATGACAGTGTATCCATCCTTCCGTATTTCATATTACAAATACTACACAGTTTCACGTATATGTGTCTGTTACTGGTAACCCAAAATACGAAAAGAACAGATCCCCAACTTCAATGGTGACTGATGTACTCTTCTTGAATTAGAAATGATACGATTAATTTGTTCCCATCCAAAAGAAAATCCAGATGACCGAGTATGTACCTTTCCGCCATTCGCGCTGCAAATGCTGACACCCTTTTACGTCCATGTATCAGGCATATACACCATAAAATTAAAAAATAACAGAGCCCCTTTATGGGGAACTTAAACGGTGACTGATCACCCCTTTGAATTAGAAATAATAGGATAGTTTATTCGAAAAAAGGAAACGTTTGCACATATCGTAGTTAATTCTAAAATAAACGGAAAGGTAAGAGGTACACGATAACTTAACATTATTAGTTCTCAGGAACCGTTTTTATATCCTCGTTTTGGAAATGTTGCCTGTGCCACCACTCCATTGTTGATCGTCAAGTTATCAATTCCGGCGTTCCTTGTAGAATTATGCTTTGCATGTCGAAAAAGACACGAGTACAAATTTACTGCCACCATCCGCTATGGTATTTAATTGTAACTGCCTATTTCTGACAGTAAATAATTATGTGTGCATACACGGTTATTGGTTCGGTCTAATGTTGTAAATCAGCGTTAATTATACTCTTGAAGTATTGGTATACAATGTGTAACCATTTAAGGAGAAACTCGTTTACTATTTAATCGCTAAGGTACAGTGGCCGACAGAAGTATTCGAATAATATAACATGTAACATTGCACGTACCATAAATACTGTAATATTTATTTGGCAGCATTGAATTGTTAAACATGTAAACATTAACCTTTTGTGTCTCGGAAACAATATTCAAAATATCCCTTTTCATGTATTTATTACACAATCTGTACTGTATTTATTCTATTGTCCCTCTTATTGGAGGACATAAGTATTCGAACGTACCCAATCGAACAGAGAAAGTTGGTTGGACGTACCCTAGACGACCGTACCACTTTGCAGTTGTGTTTATCCTATGTCACGAGACTGTGATCAAAGTTATACAGCTGATTGTTAACTCATAGGTAATATGGGACGTAAAGGTAAGGAGACAACGGTGGCAGAGAGGAATATCGTGATAAATATGTAAAAACAAAACAAATCTCTCTCTGAAATTGCCAAAACCATTAACAGAAGCAAAACTGCACTGTTCTGCTTAATTCAACGCTTCAAACAAACAAATACTGTTGTAAATAAACCTAGAAATGGCGCTCCTTCTAAACTCACCACCAGAGACAGGAGGCAAATAATAAAAATGGTGAAGCAGAATCCGAGAATCACTGCATCTGAGATTAGACGATGCCTTGAGCAATATTCTGGCACTGTGGTTCACAACAGAACAGTTGAACGGGTTTTAAGTAGTACTGGGTACAATGCCCGCGTTACTAGGAAGAAACCATATGTTAATAAGGTGAATAAGAAAAAGCGTATAGAATTTGCTAAACAGCATGTGGTGAAACCAACAGAAATCTGGGATAAGGTTCTCTGGTCGGACGGGAGCAAATTCTGCTTATACAAGAGTGATGGACGTCTTAAAGTGTGGAGACTGCCAAATACAGAATGGGAACCTAAGAACATGGAAGCTACAGTGAAACATGGTGGCAGTAGTGTGATGGTATGGGGCTGTACAGCTTCTTCTGGCTTTGGGGAACTGGTGTTCATAAATGGGATTATGGGCAAGATTGAATATAAGAGAATTGTTGAAAACAATCTTAAAAAGGGTGCAGAGAAGCTGGGATTAGGGCATGATTATTACTTCCAGCAGGACAATGATCCGAAGCATACTGCTGAAATTGTAAGGCTTTGGATCATGTACAACACTCCTCACACTTTGAACACATCGCCTCAATCTCCAGATTTAAATCCTATAGAGAACATCTGGAAGGAACTCGAGGAACGTGTGAGGAAGCATCACATCAGAAGCAAGGATCATCTGAAAGATCTTCAAACAGAGTGGAGAAATATGGACTCTGCAGTCACTAAACAACACATACAGACAATGCCCAAAAGATTATCAGAAGTAATTCAAAGAAAGGGGATGATAACTAAATACTAGCTGTTCTCTGTTCGAATACTTATGTCCAGATGTAAAGTAACCGTTTTATTTCTCATTGTAGTGCAAATTAGTTTCAGTTCCTATTTCTGAGCATATATGTTTAATGGAAGACTCAAGTTTATTTTGTACCAGTTGTATTTACGTATGCTTACTCTGCGTAGCTTTAAAATAGTATAAGTAATAAATATGTTTAAGTTCGAATACTTATGTCGACCTCTGTACAAAATAGGAATGACCATAAGGCGTGGCTAGGCGGGGCTGTTTTATCGCTACTAGCCAGTGCAGTGCAGTCCGAATTTGGGTGTCGCAGTTTCGAAATTCTGTTAGGTATAATATTATGCAGCATTGCATATTACAGGATTTTGTGATCAGGCAGCGTAGGAACCACTGGTGTGCAAACCTCAAAAGTTGTTACTGGGATGCACCAGCCACGAAATCAAAAAGCATTGCTCTATATCAGTGACGCTAGCCTACCTTTCAGGTAATGGGGCAAAGGGCAGTTACTTGTGAAAAAGTTGAATAATGACTCGGACAGTTTCAAGGTTGCTCATTTTGCTATGATCTTAGTTGTACAATACTTTCGACCAGTTACTGTAAAATCAACAGCTTCCTTTTCAGTTACAAATGTTTTATTTAGTATTATTAAATACAGTGAAATAAAATGCTTCTCTCATTGCATAAGGCATTTAGTTTTGGTTAACTTTATATACAATTTTTTGATATTGTTCTCTGTTCTTTTTATCATTTAATGCTTCCATCGTCAACTTCTCCTCTAAAAGGTTTAAATTCCATAGATATGTCTACCAGTTTGTTTGCCATTATGGACTGCTGTAACGTAACAATGGAACACGTTAAACACTCATAAGCAATCATTAAACACTAGCTTCTTTATTGCGGTTTCATGAGCCAAAGAAATTCTTAATAGTAGCAAGCTACTGCGGAGTATGCTGGTATGTTTACAAACAGCTTCAGCACGCGGCATGGCGTGTAACCTATACCTGCGAACTCCGACAGTGTGAGGCACGCGTCGTTGTTCCTGTCACTGCGTAATCCACCCTCATTCTGGAACATTTTTATGCCGCTCTTTTGGCGGTTAAAGCTATCTATATGTGAGCAACTACTTCTATATGTTCGTTCGGTGTCGTTTTGAAACACCCTGTATATACTTTAAAACTCCAGAACATCCTCCCCATACGCAGGAAATCACGGGATATCAGCTGGTTTTGTTTTACTGCTGTGAACACTTCAGTTGCAATGTCTAATTTATAAAATGGATAAACAGCACTGACAATTTTCGGTTTGTTGCTTGTCCCGTCTAACACAAACTAATTATAATTATAATTATCTGAAACCTCCTAGGTGAGAACCTAGATGTCTTCATATCTTTTATGTTATAGGAAATTTCCGTGTGAATGTTCAAAATCAGTACATCTTTTTCTTACGTTTATCGCGGAGGTATGTAAAAAAGTTTTTTTTAATTGAGTAGTGTTATTATAGGCTGAAAAACCTAAATCAGTATTCATAATTACCCTTAAGTCAATATTTCATTATTTTCTTTGGTTATAGAATATAATCAATAAACGGGAATATTGCCGAGCGGGATAGCGGTTTCGTCTGTGGTCGGCATTCGGGAGGCCAAGGTTCGATTCCCGTGGGCGACCTACCTGGCCCATGGGTTTTTTCGGGGGATTTCCCGGTCTGCTAGGCGAATGCTGGGTAGGTTAATTACATTCCCCGAATTTCCTGTCCATCTATCTCATCTCCATTATCATCTCATATCATCTCATATGGTGGTCTATTTCATGGTAGAAGTGTCGGCGGAAGTCTCGGCGGTGCATGGCAGGATGATATGCTCGGAGTGAACCACTTCCTCCTCCGGTAGGTCATTTAACGGTCTCCAAAACTACTGCTGGAACCGTCTTCAAACCACAGTACGAGGGAATTCCGTTGCCCTGGCCTTCTGGGTGAGTTTTCCATCTAAGTAAAATGTAGAGACCCTGCACTCTTCACTGTAATAGTTCCTTGTAACGGCCGCAATATGTCTCCTCTCACCTCACCCTTCTTCCCGGGGATGCCCCACTTGCGGAGCATAAGGTACAATAGACCAAGACTGGTCACAGTGCCGAATCCCCTCCGGAGAAAAAAAAACCGGGAATATTCCAGTTCCTTCTACATGCAAGTTTATAATTATAATTATGAAGGACAGCATCCCCTTCTATTAATAATTCACTGACCTGATCATGTACACTAGTATTCAAAAGTAGGTTTTATCAACGTTGTTATTCAAGTTTTGTGATCAATATTTTTCAGTCATGTTAACATGAATATCCTCTGCAGTCCCTTACAGTCCAACTGTAGTGTCGGTGTAATACATCTGCCATCTAAATCCTAATAAATACGAAAATATATAAACAGATAAATAAATAGATATATAGTTAAATAAATAATAAATAAATATGTTGTTTGTTAACGATGTTGTACATTGCTAAGATCATACGAGGGCTGTTCAATAAAGAATGATCATAATTTTTTTACGGTATTAATTTTTCACACTAGAATTCATTCTTATTATATTTTGTTAGCTTAATGTGAAGCAAACACGCCGTAGTAGTTTCATTGTTTGTACTCCTGGTTCCCGCCTGTGGGGACCAGTTAAGTTCAGACATGTTCAGTATCACCTACCGCTGCAATGGAGGTAACACGCAGTTAAAGTTGATGTTAGAGGAAGAACCAGAGTTTGTTTCAAACGTAATCACTGCTGATGAAACTTGGCTACATCATTTTGATCCTGAGAGCAAACAGCAAAGCTCAGTGTGGAAATCTCCTTCATCACCAACCCCCCAAAAAGCAAAAGTGGTTGCTTCTGCTGGGAAAGTTATGGTCATCTCATTCTTTGATATTTATGGAATGGTTTATCAGCATGTTGTACCTGCACACACATCAGTAACTGGACAATACTACAGGGAAAACATTGCAAGTCCATATCAGGCGAAAAAGACCACATTTCCATGAAGCAGGCTGGATGCTGCACCACGATAATGCGCCGTCGCATATTGCCAATGGTGTTGCTGAATATCTTGCAAAAATCAACGTGAAGTGCATCCGTAACCCTCCCTAAAGTCCGGAATCAGTCCCATGTGACTTTTTGTATTCCCTAACTTGAAACGCCTTTGTGGGAGGCATTATCCATCATCTCAAGCAGTGGTGAAGGCTGCGGAGGCGATTTTGAAGCATCTCTCAAAAAATGGTTTCCAGCATGTCTTTGAAGAATGCCGGCCCTCGTAGCCATGGTTGTTAGAGCGTATGTCTCTAGCGTTCCGCCGCGTAGAGGGTCACGGTTTCGAGTCCTGCCTTGGGCATGGGTGTTTATGTGTATAGTGAATATGTGTGAAACTAGAGAAAATAGATAAGAAAATAAGCGAAAATAATGAAAACAAACGGTTGAATAAGAAAAAATAAAAGGAAAAATATATGAAAAAAAAAAAAGACTGGCAGAAGCGCTGGGACAAGTGCATCGCATTCAGGAGAGACTATTTTGAGAAGGACCATCAAAATTATGAGAATGAGTAAAGGTACGTTGTCAAAAAAAAAAATGTGATAATTTTTATTGCACAGCCCTCGTATCTGCACCGCCAGTGTTTCGGAATCTCGTTTCGCAAGATTTGTTTTACATACCAGTACATTTACTAACGTGGAACTGCCGCTTTTAAGAACACATACAAACTATCGGTCTGGCCCAGATTTGAACACACGACCTTAAGGTAACGGCTGGCACCAGCCGGTCTGATGACATGATCCAGCGAGTGGAGAAAGTTGTTTTGGAGGATCGCCAATTGAGTATTTTCAGATTTTCATGTAGGATTGGGTGCACAGATCCCAAGGAAATGCCTATTTTGGAGGTGATATCTGCAACTGTCTTGGTTTGTTGTCACACGATGTTCTGCCTTCATTGCACTGTCACACCCAGAAACGCACATTAGACACATCCATGGTACCATCACCACATGCCTCACTCAACTGGCGATGAATTTCAATAGGTGTCACACCATGAAAATGGAGAAAACAAATGATTACGCGCTATTCTTGCAATGAAAACGTCGCCATTTTTGTATCAAAATGCTGCAATCTCTGTCACGCATTCATAAATAGTCCACGAGTATTTAAACAAAGTAGATGTTATAACTTGAACTTACGGTGAGGGACGGGGGATTGATACGACAATCTGTCTTCAAGTATGTTTACTTTAGTATTCGTTGGGTACACATCCAAAATAAAAAAAAATAAAAAAAAACAACGGAAATTGTATAAACTTCTGTACCTCCTATCATTTTAAAACGTTCAGAGGTACTAAATGAAAAAAAAATCTGGTAACATCATTTGAAGCACAGATGCTTAAATCTGAAGAAGTGGTATGTTCTAGAATTTTATTTTGAGCTAAGAAATAGCCTGTATTTAGTTTTTACTTTCCTTTATTTCTTCTCTGCACAAATGTAGTTTTGTTTGGAATAATCCATTTTGAAGGGGTATTAACAGCAAATAAGATTACGACTTTGGAGTTTAGAATGTCTAGAGTGCTAACTTTATCAGCAGGGGTACTGATATTTGGCATTTTGAAATCAGAAATTTAGATTTTTGATTTTTAAATTTAGAATTTAGTGGAATTTATGCTTTTGCAATGTATAGCATTTTATAGTATTTTTGAGAAAGTTTGGGCTAATTTTATTAAATAATGAATATTAATATTATTTATATGAAATTTAAAGCACATTTATGGAGGGTTATTAATGACGGTGAGTTAAAAATGCATAAAGTGGCAGTTTATTTCACATTAATATAGATTAAATAAATACACAGAAATATAGAACAATCTGATACAGACTAAAGCATACTGCATAACTCAAAAAATATAAATCCATAGTGATTTAAAACTAACACAACCAAAAGAAAATGCACTAAATTATCCTAGTTTATGATTCAGTAATCCTATTGAATGAAAGCATTGAACATATTTGAACATTCTGTTCTGTCATTTGAGTCCTCCTGTTACCCACAATCAAATTATTTTTACTGAAATATCTTTCAGTATCATCGTTGTTTGTAGGATCCCAAATACATTGCAGAGCTGCTCGGGCAAACTGTGGGTATTTGAGCTTAACAGCCAACAGCATTTGCAGGCTGTCTACATCTTATTATTCTGCATTGTATCTATTATTTGTGAACGAAAATATTCTTATTCCTCAACAAAACAATGCATTTTAACATCACGAAAAATGGAATCTTACTTCTACTTTCACTTAAAATCGCATAATTTATTTAAGTTGCTCTGACAGCAGTGACAGGTTTAATAAGCTTACCAACGGCTTGGAGAAAGATATCTGTCACATTTTCCACCTCTGTCCGCTGTTTGATATTTTACCTCTCACCATCTTCGCACTTACTGACGTGACGTAAACATGGAATGAATGAAAGTTGCGCGTAAAACTGAACAGAACAATGAAAATCGGAACTTTGGCAACTGAGAACTCCAACTGGAATTAACATGTGTTTATCACTTCCTTAAAATTAGGGTTTCTATTGGTTTTCAGAGACAAGGATTGAACTTTTCCGTTAACTGGGTTGTGAAGATAGACTTATGACAGTCATTAGGCGTTGTTAAGAGGTGTCTCTCTTGTGAAACAACTGAACTCGCTTCATGTACAAAACATTACCTAATATGAGCAATGGGGTACAATAAGCTAATTTAGCGGGAAGGGTTGCTTTCCACATTCCAGTCATTTACTTTATAGCTTTCTAAACATGCAAAGGTTCTACAGACTCTTCAATTAAAGTTTCCAGAAGAAAGAGCATTGGGGAAAATCTTTGATTTCGCATTTATATCGCATTTTGAGTCAACTTCGCACTTTATCGCGCTATATCGCATTTGCGAAAAATTACCACCCCTAATGAATAATGAATTATGAATGAATGAATTAAATGGTCATAATATTAATTCCAATATTGAAATTGTGAGATGTGGGGTTCCACAGGGTTCTATCCTGGGACCACTGCTTTTTCTAGTATATATTAATGACCTTCCACTTAATATTTCCCATGCAGAAACTATTCTATATGCTGACGACACTAATATAATTATCAAAGGCTGCAATAATTCTGAATTGCAACATTATGCTAATACTGTGATGACAAATATGATGCATTGGCTAACTAATAATAAATTACTACTTAATATTAAAAAGACACAAAGTATGCATATTTCACTATCAAATAGAAATAAAGCTAATATAGCTCCTGTAATCGCTTTTGGCAATGAGGTAATACAATATACCAATGAAACAAAATTTTTGGGGGTAATTATTGACAAATTTTTAACCTGGAAGTCGCATATTCAGTATATTACTGCAAAAATTAATAAAGCCCACTACATAATATCAGTGCTAAGGAAAATTTGTAATACACAAACATTGAAGCTGATTTACTATTCATATGTGCAGTCTTATCTTGCATATGGTATCTTTATCTGGGGATCAGCTACCGAAATAAAAGATTTATTTGTAACACAAAAGAAAATAATAAGAACAATGTTTAATCTAAGTAAAAGGACTCATTGTATGAAATATTTTAAGGAAAATAATATACTAACTCTGCCATGTCTGTATATCTTAGAAACCGTATGCTTTATAAACAACAACATACAATATTTTCAAACAAATAACACTATTCATGAACATTATACTAGGAATAATACTAAATTACATATACTGGGATCAAGATCAAATAAAAAACTTAACTCAGTACTTCATAAAGGGGTTCACATGTATAAATTAATCTTAAAGAAAATAAAAAACAATGATAAGAAAAGATTCAGAAGAGATGTGAAATCATTTTTAATAAATCAGTGCTTCTATAGTACTCAAGAGTTCTTTGAATATTTTAGATACCAGATTAAGTAGAGTAAATGATTACATGAGAATAATTTTATGATACTAATGGTTGACAATTCATGTAAGTTTTCTGTATTTGTTGACATTGATACAATTTAATCTGATTATTGCATGCAGAATTAATTCTGTATTTTCTGAATTTCTAGTTTGTATTGTTTGTACTGTATCTTGAAAAAGCAAATATTTCTGTACAGAAATTAAATGCTAAATAAATAAAATCAGTGTTTAATTATGAGCATTTCAAAGAACTGTTAAATCCACTGGAGAAAGCAGCCTGGCAGTCTTTCAAAAGCTTATGTTTCAATTTTCTTGGAAACTATAAAGCAGAAAACTATCGTGACATAGTGACTGATCTTCTGCATTCTTATAAAGCTATGGGCTGCAACACGTCTTTAAAAATTCACTTCTTGGACTCTCACTTAGACTTCTTCACCGAAAATCTTGGAGCTGTCAGCGATGAGCACGGTGAGCGTTTTCATCAGCAAATTTCTACTACGGAAAAGAGATACCAAGGCAAGTGGAGTTCCAATATGCTGGCTGACTGCTGTTGGACCAAGAAGAGAGACGTTCCAGATGTAAAATATGTCCGAAAATCACCATTTGTCACTTTCTAGGTAAGTCAGAATGAGTAGTAATAATTTTCAATTAGATAGCTAGTTACGGATTTTTTTTAGAATATTATAAAAATTCAAATAAATATCACACAAAACGCCTGCCCTATAAGGAAAAAATAAAATTATATTTGAATTCAGTACGAAAAATAATAATGCCATTTTAATTCTTGTGAAAGAAAAAAGGTTCATTTTTGCCGACTAGTGTAACCAAAGTATAGAACAAGAATGCATACGAAAGTAAATTCTTATAGTTTAAAATGAAATAAGATGAAACATTTGAAGATAAGAATAGGTAACCCTTGGTGATTTGTTTTTAATGTTAAATATTTTGTCGTATGCAACCGTACGGCAATCATAAACGTGTTTTAAATTTTGTGTCGATGTCTTTAATATTTTTGATAAGCAGATCATTTCTATATATTCTACTAATTAGTCACGTGGTCCACACGATACAGCAACCATAAGTGAAAAAATAAAAACCTCTTTCATATAATTTAAATGCTAATACACAAAACTCAATATAGACATTTTCATTTTGTTTGAACAAAAAATGGTTTACATGTGGTTTCCTTCAGTGGTCACTTTAATTGTGTTATATCTCAAGCAATTTAACAATGTAGGAAAAGTCTTTCAGTTATTTTAGCTTCGTTCTCTCCGAGTTTCTGCGGAACATTTAACTAAGATTTCTTGCAAACTCCATGGCGTGGATATGCAAAAGCGCAATAAAAGTGAAATTCGCGTAAAAGGCATAAATACAGGATTTTTGGGCATTTTAGTGTTAAAGCTTTAGCCTACTTGAGAGCAAAAACCATAATTGGAGCTAGAAATAATAAAAACTTAACTTTTTTATTTGGTTAAATTTCAGTTTTGAGTTCTCTCAAACGAGGCCCATTAGATATTTTTTCTGAAGTCACACTTAAGCAATAGATCACGAAATGAAGCATCTGGTAAATGGCAAAATATTCGAAGAAGATGGGTAGCTACTTAGAAAACGAAAGTGTCGAAAATGGTCTTTGTTGCGGACGTAACACTCAAAAGAACAGTAGATAATCATTACGGGGCGGATTTTGTCCTATTTGTCTATTTTATTCCTTTGTTCAGAAACGTAGGCTTTTAAGTTATAAGCACGTTTCCTACAATTATTAGCCTAACTTCTAATTTTGATAGTGCCTATAAATGCCTATTTCATACATCTGTGCCTATTCTGCTTATTAGTGCCTAAACTGCCTTTTTAGCCAATTTCTTCTGCTTGTAATTTGTGACAACAGCTTTTGAATTTGTTGGTTTCAACGTGAAGTTTTCGGGGAAGAGAAATTTCTTACTGCTGCACATTGGATATACAAAAATGAGTTTATTAAGGAGACACATCTGTGCAAACTGGCCCAAAACTTACAACAATACCAAATTTAGTTTTTTTGTCTTAAAATTAATATAGACATGCTTCAATAATATAAAGCTGTTTATTTTTCTAGCAGCACTACAGAAAACGTCACATGACTATTTAAATAACCCTAAACCTGTATCGTAGCTGCTATTACGTAATTTTAATCTCAGATTTCTCAGATTCCATATTTTCTACATTTTCCTAACTTCAAAATGTTCCACAGGATGCAGTTTTCTATTAATCTGTATGAAATTCTAAACATGTCTGTAAGGGCAACTGCATATTAAGTGTACCCATTTACATTTGATGTGTTTTTGTTATTTGTATTGAAAAGGATTGTAATGCTTACTTCTTACTGAAAACACTTAGGAAAATAAAAATTGTTAAATAAGTATGATTATTTTTACCCTTCGTTGATATGGCGAAGACAAATATTTCACATAGGTACAGGTCATTAATAAGTTAAAATGGGTGCAGAAAAGTATACCCTAAACATTAATTTATAAAATTAAAATATGTGGGACATTTTGAAAATCGTCTGTAATTTAGACATAAACTGTTGATTCCTCAGAAACTACTGTAACTAGAAAGCTGAAATTTGGTATTATTCCATTCTTGATTGATCACAAAAATAAATGGTATACAATTGAAACAAATCATCTAACAAAAGCTTCAGATATTTCAATTTTCACCCCCAAACCCTAGTTAATTACTTCACACCTTTCTGCAAATTATGGTTCTAACTTAGTGAAGTGAATTTATATGTATTTTAATTATACGACAATATCTGTTATTTTAATTTGCTGTGGAGCCATTTATGAAATTTGGAATAATTGTAGAACTATTTCGCTTAGGGAACCATAACATAGAATTTGTTGCAGCATATGTTGCGATGATTGTCATTTTGTTATAGTGCATTTTAAGAGCCATTTTACTAAAATTATGTATTCCTAATTTTTTAGTTAGCAAATTTTTAGTGCCTATTTAAGTGCATAATTTGCTCAATTTTAGTACCGTTTTGCCTGCCTATTTCACACATTTTTAGTGTCTATAAGTCCGCTCCTTAATAATCATATAAAAACTAAACGCATAATTCTTAGGAAACATAATTCCCTATCGAATGACATAAATTTCATAACATAAATTTCGAAACATTTTATTTTGCAGAGAAAACTATCATTTTAAAAGAGTACGTCTGCGACTCACGGGCCAAGCCATTAGTTGCAGAACAAAATTACCATTGTATGACACCTGTTGCGACGTATTATTTCAACATGCAAAATGCTTGAATATTTGACCCCAAAAAAGAAGAAAGCATCTTCCGTATTCCCTGAAACTAGTTCGGCTGGTGACCAGCTCCTGCAATCCAGCCCTACCATTTTCGTATCGTTGGCCTTTTTGCTGCCCTTCGCTTGTAAATCAACAGAGCATAGATGTCAAAAATGGGTCACCTTTGAGCAGAGATGGGACATGATGATTATTTTAATAATCTAAAATGTTCCAAAAATGACACAGAATTATTTTAAAAGGTTGACCTAAATTTAGATTTATCTACGTTATAAGAAATAGTTCACAGAACATAATAAATTAAACTTTATATGATTATAATTGTTATACAAGCAAAAAGGGGTAGGTAAACGAATGATGAAATAATTTAGAAAGTAATTTGGATTAATTTGAACAATCTGAAGAGAAAATTATGCAAATGATTTTGAAGCACTTCTTGCAAAAATGTAACCTTATTACTTTTGAGTTCTCAGATTATTCAAAGCTCATGGGTGCATTCATTTACACGAAAATGAGAAAACTAATTAGTCTCACCCCTAGTTTGGGACATGACTTCATGACTAATCATATTTCTCCCGTCAACTTCATTTCCTTCACCGAAAGAGCGATTTTTCCCCATGAGTAAGAGTACAGACATCTTGTGTAAATGAAAGAAAATGGATAAACAAAAACATATAGGGAAAGAAAATCAGAAAACAATGCAGCAAAGCCTGCAATAACTTTCTAAAATAGAAAACTGTATAGAATGAAAAAATTACGTGCATTCTAGAGATAGGTATAGTGCAAAAATGAAATGATGTCATCAGAAGCTGGACTCTGATTAGGACGACAGTTATAATTAAGTAAATTTAACCTTCTGAATATTATTTTATTGCATTTTATTGCATGTGAGGTATCAATTTACTCCATATGCTAATCGGATATGTTTCATTAGTTTCCAATGTCCTGCTATAGTACGTTGAGCTTCAACATTGTGCATGCACAAAGAAGCCCTGCTGTAGCAGCATCTCAGTCCCCTACGGAAGATGAGGACGATAAAGCATTATTTGTAGAACCGGAATCTAGGTTTTGCATAATGCGAGAGGAAAAAGGGGATAGTTCCCACGCAATCTCACTTCTTCCCCTTTCTTTAGGTACGTACACGTGCATCTTGAAGGGGGAAAACCGACCGGAGGTGTTGGGTGATCTCCCCACTACCAACACAATTCCGTTGGACATCGCTGTCTTGTCAACACAATTTAAAGCTATTTTTTTAAAGAAATTCAAATGCATAAATAAGCTCCATTGTTTCCAAATATGTGTCACATAATACACGCAAACTATAAATATCCCCTACCCAAAAAACAGCTAAACACAGGAGTAAAGCACAAAAAAGGAAATAAAATGACAAAAGTAAGAAAGAGATGGAAGACCAGTTCAGGTTTTCTTTTTTTCTTTTCTATCCCCTCCCCCCACACGCACGCACGTACGTAATGCACGTAAGATGCATAGATATCTTAGACGGTGAACTCCAAATGAAATAAATGAATTCAGTACCCAAGAATTTCTCGTAAGTTATCTAGGTTAAATTAAATTACCCTAAAATCTGCATTGTTGCTGGCTAGATTATATAGATCAAAGGATTTATTTATGTAGCTAACCCTTAATGACAGTTTTGTCCTCTTGAAGTTCTTTGAATCGTATGATATCATAAAGGAAAAAATAATAAACAATATATCCATCAATTGAACAATTCTTACTCTCATTACACAAACATAACTATTTGTAACAAAAAAAATGCACTTATCTTAAGAAAAATTATGTTAAATTTTTCCTTTTTAATTGAGATTTCACAAACAAATTATTTGCATCATCAGCCCATTAACACACTTCGTTGTCAAGGAGTACGGATACCATGTTATTATGTTTTTTCATTATTACCAAATTCTGAAAACGAAACAAACTTAAGAACAGAAACAACTGCTGGTATTTCAAAATTCATTACACGATGTTTATTTTTTAAAATAAATATCTTTTCCCAAACCATTAAATCTATCGGACCATTTAATTGTTTTAATAATTTATTTCATGGTTAAATGACCAAAAATGGCTATGGCCGATTTATCAGTTTGTTTATACTTAATGTCACGAAAATGTTCCTTCGTTCTGGTTTCCAAATTGCGTTTCGTCTTTCCAATATAAATCTGATTACAATCTAAACAATTAAATTGATAAATGCCAGATTTTTTTATTATTAGGAATTTCATCTTTTTTAGAAAAATATAGTAAATGTTTAATACTATATTTTGAGGAACTAAAGTTATACCGACTTCTTTAAAAGAAAATTTAAAAATGTTCATTAACCCAAGCATGGTAAGTAAATTTTTTAAAATTATAATCGTCTTTTATTTTTTAAGGGTAGAAATATCATTAACAATTTTTGATGTATAAAATGTTTCAATCTTATTTTGTATAACGCCTTTATTAAAACCATTAATTAAACAGTATTAATAATATGTTTATATTCTTTATTAAATTCTTCTTTATTAAGGGGTATGTTTATTAATCTATAAATCAAACTATTAAAAGGAGCAAATTTATGTGAAAAAGGGTTAAAACTTTTATTTTTATGTAATTATCAATATGAGTAGACTACCTATAAATACCAAAATCTAATTTATTACTATTTCTTATTATATTCAAATCTAGAAAAGGAAGAAATCCATTAATTTCAGTTTCTAATGTGAATTTTATTGCTTAATCTCGTAAATTTAGTAATTTTAAAGTATCGTTATTTTGTTTATCAGGAGCAGTAGCAAAAATATCATCAACATATCTATACCAGGTTTTAAAAATCAAAGGAAATGCTTTAGTGACTTGCATCTCGAAAAAGCTCATAAAAATATCAGCAAGAAAAGGTGAAAGAGGATTACCCATTGCTAAGCAAGAAGTTTGTTGAAAAAATTCACCATTAAAAGTGAAAAAATTTTGATCCAAAAGCCAATTTTGACTACGAAGTGTGTTGTGTGTATGTGTGTGTGTGTGTGTGTGTGTGTGTGTGTGTGTGTGTGTGTGTGTGTGTGTGTGTGTGTGTGTGTGTGTGTTCATGGACTGACTGACGATGCAAGCAATTTGTTTGTGAAATCAATCTCAATTAGAAAGAAAAATTAACATCATTTTCTTAAAATAAGTGCAATTTTTGTCACAAATAGTTATATTTGTGTAATATCCATTGCTTCACTGTAGCTAGCTTCACTTTCTACGTAATCATTACTCTTTTTGCTTGTAGTGTAACGTCATGTAGATCGAATAGAAGGATGAACGAATGAAATGGTTGATTTGATGCTCAAATGAGCATGGATTACCATCGATTTTTCTAATGTGACGGCACTTAAAGCGAGTTAAGAAAATCTGCTAATTGGAATGCACTTAACCTAAAGGGAATGTCTGATTGGTAGATTTAATTACTTCGTACCTGTTTCACGCTGTTTGGTTCTGTCAGATGACAGACACCAACTTTTAGGTAACGAGCAGGTAAAACTGGACATTGTCAAAATTAACTCAACCATAAATAGCTCCATTTAGCCCTTAGTTGGTAACGTGAAAAATTGGCGCTTACGTTAACATCCGTCTGTGAGACTAACATGATCAAATTTTGCATTTTAGATGCATCAAAATGAGTATGGAAGATAAATAACCTTATGGAACTATTATTTATGATATTTTTATGTCATTTAAAGATTTTTTCTATAAAATATGCAAAAACTACAGAATGAAATATTGTTCTTTCACATGAAATAGTTCCTGAAGTTGATTATATTTACGTAAAAGCCACGAAATTGTATATTACTGTTTCAAATAAAATAGTCCTTAAAGCTGACATTACTTTTGAGATGCAAATAAGGTAAACCATTACATACTTGCTACACATAATTTACATATTGTCATGGAGCTCTGTAAGCAATTGGGTTTATCATACTTCACGCACTTGTATGTCGTCATTTTATTCAGCGTGATGTGACTGTAACGACGTTTTTTTTCTGTTTTCTAACTTGTCGCTTCTTACTCTTTTAGCTGGAGAATCAACTCAATGCTCTTCACCCAGAAGAATGTCCGAAATGATTTTTCTGAGATTATCCGATAAATTTGGAATCTGGAGTCTTCTCTGCATATGCTCTCTGACTAGATTTATTCCTATACTTTACATCTTACCTCTGTGGAGATATATAACACAGGCATTAGCACAGCTCAATGATATTAGAAAGTAAAATATTTCGAGTGGCCATCTCCTTGTTCTTCGGATAGCTGAGTAGTTGCTACACTTCATGTCTAGAGCATCTACTCCAGATTTTGTGGCATTATATGAAACAGTTCATCTTGCCATGATAAATTCTTTCAATTTCGGAGTCATTTTTCCTATTTTGAATAGTCAACACGCCCTCTTCATTCTCTGATATGCTGAATCTATTTCTGTAATGGTCTGAATCTAATACGTGATCTTCTTCAGGAACATAAGCACCCTCTGAATAAGTCATCACCGCTCTCAATTTAACTGCTCTAAAGCCAACTGTACAATTTTTTGTCTTTTTCTGAAATGTGAGGTATCTCCCCACTAGTAGACATTTAAAATAATTATTTAGAAAGTAAGAGGTATAACACAAGAAAACGTACTTGTTTAAAGTACCAGAGCTGTTCAATAAAGAATGGTCATAAGCTTTTTACGGTCATAATTTTTTGCATTAAAATTCAAATTAATTATATTCTGTTAGCTTAATGTGAAGCAAACACGCCGTAGTATTTCATTGTTGGTACTCCTGGTTCCCGCCTGTGAGAACCAGGCAAGTTCAGACATGTTCAGTATCGCCTACCGCTGCAATGGAGATAACACGTAGTTAAAGTTGATGTTAGAGGGAGATCCGGAGTTTCTTTCAAACGTAATCACTGCTGATAGAACTTGGCTACATCATTTTTATCCTGAGAGCAAACAGCAAAGCTCAGTGTTGAAATCTCCTTCATCACCAACCTCCAAAAGAGCAAAAGGGTTGCTTCTGCTGGGAAAGTTATGGTCATCTCACTCTTTGATATTCATGGAATGGTTTATCAGCATGTTGTACCTGCATACACATCAGTAACTGGACAATACTACAGGAATGTCCTGAAAAAATCGCTAGTCCATATCAGGCGCAAAAGACCACATTTCCTAGAAGCAGGCTGGATGCTGCACCACGATAATACGCGGCCGCATATTACCAATGTTGTTGCTGAACATCTTGCAAAAATAACGTGAAGTGCATCCCTCACCCTCCATATAGTCCGGATTTAGCCCCATGTGACTTTTTTTATTCCCTAACTTGAAGAAACGCCTCCGTGAAAGGCATTATCCATCATCAGGGGCAGTGGCGAAGGCTGCGGAGGCGATGTTGAAGGATCTGTCAAAAATGGTTTCCATCATGTCTTTGAAGACTGGCAGAAGCGCTGGGACAAATGCATCACATTCAGGGGAGACTAATTTGAGAAGGACCTCAAAATTATAGTAAAGGTATTTCTTTTTAATTTACGTGCGCCCCAACGTTAAGTTATATCGGACTTATAAGATAAGTGAACCTTTGTTACAAATAGTTATATTTGCGTAAAATCTTTGTTTTATATTCAGGGAATTTAACAGGGAAGTCATTGAAATTTAGAACTCGAGTACTTAGTTAATGCAACCTTTATATATGTTGAAATATACTCTTTCAAATTGACTCCAGTAACTAATATCTGAATAAATTATATGAAATAAATAAAAATAATTAAAAAATCTAATTAATAAAAATAATTACTAAACTAAAGTATAGTAATGTGACACATTGAGTTTAACTGTTTCCCTTCACATTATAATTTCTCTCAGTAAAATCAATTTTGAGGTTTTCGACATTGTTATACAGAACTGAGGTGCTCCACATTCAGTGGCATTTAATGAAACGAAACAAAAATATAGTTTGGAATTACCAGACAGTTATTGCGTTATAAAACAAAAGCACGACATGAATAAATGATACCTGATAATAATAACAAACATCTCCCAATTACAAATGGCGTTAAATTCTAAGAAGTTAAACTACACATAGCACAACAGTCGTGGAGCCGCCCGAATGTATTATATGAAACTGTTATGGCGATTTTTCAAGCTGCAGCATTCTGAGGATTTCTTATTAACGAGTGTTGGTATCTTGTAACTAGGGGTGGATTCTGCCCTATTTGCCTATTTTATTCCTTTGTTCAGAAACGTAGGCTTTTAAGTTATAACCACGTTTCCTACAATTATGAACCTAATTTCTTAGTTTTATAGTGCCTATAAATGCCTTTGTGCCTCTTCTGCTTATTAGTGCCTAAACTGTCTTTTTAGACAATTTCTTCTGCTTGTAATTTGTGACAACAGCTTTTGAATTTGTTGGTTTCAACGTGAAGTTTTCGGGGAAGAGAAATTTCTTACTGTGACACTTTGGATATACAAAAATGAGTTTATTAAGGAGACACATCTGTGCAAATTGGCCCAAAACTTACAATACCAAATTTAGTTTTTTTTGGCTTAAAATTAATACAGACATACTTCAATAATATAAAGCTTTTTATATTTTTCTAACGGTACTACAGAAAAGTCACATGACTATTTAAATAACCCTAAACCTGTATCGTAGCTGCTATTACGTAATTTTAACCTCAGATTTCTCAGATTCTATATTTTCTACATTTTCCTAACTTCAAAATGTTCCACAGGATGCAGTTTTCTATTAATCTGTATGAAATTCTAAATATGTCTGTAAGGGCAACTGCATATTAAGTGTACCCATTTACATTTTTTGTGTTTTTGTTATTTGTATTGATAAGGATTATAATGCTTACTTCTTACTGAAAACGCTTAGGAAAATAAAAATTGTTAAATAAGTATGATTATTTCTTCCCTTCGTTGATATGGCGAAGGCAAATATTTCACATAGGTACAGGTCATTAATAGGTTAAAATGGGTATAGAGACTTATACTACAAGCACTAATTTTTAAAATTACAATATATGGGACATTTTGAAAATCGCCTGTAACTTAGACATAAACTGTTAATTCCTCAGAAACTATTGTAACTAGAAAGCTGAAACTTGGTATTATTCCATTCTTGATCGATCACAAGAATCATCTAACAAAAGCTTCAGATGCTCCAATGTTCACCCTTAAGCCCTCCAAACCCATGTTTCTATTTTTTGACATAGTTAATTACTCCACACCTTTCTGCACATTATGGTTCTTACTTAGTGAAGTGGATTTATATGTATTTTAATTATACGACAATTTCTGTTATGTTAACTTGTTGTGGAGCCATTTATGAAATTTGGAATAAATGAACTATTTCGTCTAGGGAACCACAAAATGGTATGTGTTTAGCGAATTTGTTCAGTATATGTTGCGATGATTGTCGTTTTGTTATAGTGCACTTTAAGAGCCATTTTACCAAAATTGTGCATTTCTAAATGTTTATTTAGCAAATTTGTAGTGCCTAAGTGCCTATTTTATTTCTAAGTGCCTATTTCACACATTTTTAGTGCCTGTAAATCCGCTCCCTACTTATGACACACTCCAAAATAAATAAATAATAAACTTTTAGCCTGAGTTATTTATTTTTCATTTCAGTTAAGTGTCGTATAGACAACTGAAACCCATAATGGAGCTTTGAAAAATATTTATGGCTTATTTAAGTCTAAATACAAAAGATAATTAATTTCATTTTCACATTTTGGAAAATATCATAGCGTGGCTTTTGCTCTTTGGTAATGCTGAGAGACGGTTTTGTAAAACCGTGTCAGTGGAATAATTAAAATGTTAACTGCACTTTCAATAAGTTGTTACAACGTTGCCATGCTGAACTACATCGATTTCTGTATGTTCCGTGTTAAATATTGCGTGGAAACTTGGACTTCAAGTAGAAGTGAATGCTAAATTACGAAGTTGGATACGCCTACCGAACTGCTCTTTTATTTAATACGTGCACCAACTTCTGCTGTGCCCGTAACCTTTTTCAAACTCGTTGAAACTTTTTTGCTGTCGTTTAAATATAGCAAAAGCCTCTGAAATATTCAGGTAGCATGCCTCATTGGAAATCTTCCTCCTTAAAGTAAAGTTAACTCTAAGTACGTTTTCATTGTCCCAACATACCGACCTACGTTTCTCCTGCTTCTTCTGGAAATTGAAATTTTTAGTTTGCACAATACCTTCTCGGGCAGCAAGCCAGGTGAAAAGACGACTATAAATCGACGTTTTGGGAGTGTGCATCTCTCCCATCATCAGGATATTTATTAAATGTTATAACCACAAATGAAGCACTGGATCTAGCACCAATATAAACAAGACAAAACACTATCAAAATTCGCATTACTGAACAAAAGACTGTTTTCAGTAAATTAAATGTCAGGTCAGGAGATGGCGTGAGTATAGAAAATTGTGTCAAAGAAACGGAACTGCTTAACTTGATTATCAAGCTGTATTGAACTTTGCTTCTTAAATCGACGGATTTCCATTTTAAGGACGGTTTCCAAGAGGAGCTGAACTGAAATCCAGCATCACGATTAAGCGTGCTCCTTTAGGACGAAATTGCCTAGCCTCCTTAATTACTGGGAGCGGAGAATTCTGTGGGCTTTGGTCATTTTTTTTTCAGTCTGGCTCTACCCTTTCATAGTGCGTCCTCCACATGGCTAGTGTGAAAGAACAATTAATTTCCATTAATTATACCTAATAGTGGTCCGAACTATCAAGCCCGGGCCTTAAAGTACTTACAGCATAGAAAGTCGCCATTAAGGTAGTTGTCTAATGTGTTTATGAGAACTCCTAGTGGTTTACCGGGAAAAACACGAGTCAGTTGTACCTAATAGTGGTCCGAACTATAAAGCCCGGGCCTTAAAGTACTTACAGCATAGTAAGTCGCCATTAAGGTAGTTGTCTCATGTGTTTATGAGAACTCCTAGTGGTTTACCGGGAAAAACACGAGTCAGTTGTACCTAATAGTGGTCCGAACTATAAAGCCCGGGCCTTAAAGTACTTACAGCATAGTAAGTCGTCATTAAGGTAGTTGTCTCATGTGTTTATGAGAACTCCTAGTGGTTTACCGGGAAAAACACGAGTCAGTTGTACCTAATAGTGGTCCGAACTATAAAGCCCGGGCCTTAAAGTACTTACAGCATAGTAAGTCGTCATTAAGGTAGTTGTCTCATGTGTTTATGAGAACTCCTAGTGGTTTACCGGGAAAAACACGAGTCAGTTGTACCTAATAGTGGTCCGAACTATAAAGCCCGGACCTTAAAGTACTTACAGCATAGTAAGTCGTCATTAAGGTAGTTGTCTCATGTGTTTATGAGAACTCCTAGTGGTTTACCGGGAAAAACACGAGTCAGTTGTACCTAATAGTGGTCCGAACTATAAAGCCCGGGCCTTAAAGTACTTACAGCATAGTAAGTCGCCATTAAGGTAGTTGTCTCATGTGTTTATGAGAACTCCTAGTGGTTTACCGGGTAAAACACGAGTCAGTTGGAGAATTTAATGTCATGTCGGCACGTTGGCCATAGTAGCTCAATGGCTTAGAGCGGCTGGACGGAGACCAGAAAATCTGTGGTTCAAATCCCAGCTATGGCATTGAAGTTTCCAGTCTGGCTCTATCCTTTCAATAATAATATTGGTTGATAAAATCTTTGCTTAGCCCTTGAATGAAATCATCTAAGGAAGCATTGAAAATTATTACTTGATAAAGCTTTACTGAATGCGAAATTTGATAACCTGAAGGAAGCACATCAGAAGTGTCTTTACTTTTCGAGGTCCTTTCTAGATTAAACTTCAAATAATATTCCTAGCTCTCACTCTATTGGCTTTTTTTTCTTCTACGGTTTCAAAATTGCTTCTTAAGGGTACCCATCTGTGAAAATCCTAAAATCTGCAATTTTGCTAGGATTGACTTGAAACTTTAACACAATTACTGTAGTATTAACAATAGTTTACAGACCAATTCTCAGACCTTTGCCCAAAATAGTTCTATTGTTTTATTGTTATTTAATTAAACTGTTCCACGTGATGCAATTTTAGTTTCAGAAAAATAATACTTCGCGTTTATACTCATACAGTATTAGTAAATTGATGAGATGAAATTTTAATCTGACCCTTGGTTTAGGATACAAAAATATTCAATTATCTTTTTATTAATTTTTAATGTTTGCTTGTGTAACGTTGCTCTGTTATATAATTGCAGAAACACTGGTGACATAAAAAATCATCACATCCATTTCCTTTGGTACTGATTTCATCCAAGCAAAAAAATTTTCAAACTTCTAGTTTGAACCCTATTTCGTGTAGAGCAATTTATGTTCTGAAAAGTGCTGAAAATTAAGAACACGAGAAAATCACCAAAATAGCACTGTGTGCACTTGCAGTGACCCCTTAAATACTCATATGCCACATTTTTAAAGGATTGTATGGCATTAAAAATAATAGGAAGTTTAAGTACGCGGATTACTCTATTTAATTAGGCCCATTTTTTTCCTCAAGTTATCCACTTTTTGACTAATTTTCACAGATGTGTATCCATAAGGAGATCAAGTTCTCTCTTAAAGTCTGAAGAAGTTGAGGCACTCTATGATGATGATGATGATGATGATGATGATGGTGATGATGGGGATGGTGATGGGGATGGTGATGGTGATGATGGGGATGGTGATGGTGATGATGGGGATGGTGATGGTGATGGTGATGGTGATGATGATGATGATGATGATGATGATGATGATGATGATGATAATAATAATAATAATAATAATAATAATAATAATAATAATAATAATAATAATAATAATAATAATAATAATAATAATAATAATAATAATAATAATAATAATAATAATAATAATAATAATAATAATAATAATAATAATAATAATAATAATAATAATAATAATAATAATAATAATAATAATAATAATAATAATAATAATAATAATAATAATAATAATAATAATAATAATAATAATAATAATAATAATAATAATAATAATAATAATAATAATAATAATAATAATAATAATAATAATAATAATAATAATAATAATAATAATAATAATAATAATAATAAAGGATTTTACTGTCATTAAGCTAAGTGTAGCAATAGACAACGTCAAAAGAACTTACAGTGATCTATACCATGATAAGGTATAAAATAATAAACATGGAATACAGCATTCACGAACTTAAGCTATATATATATATTGTAATTTACGTCCTCCAACATTTATATCGGACGATGAATGAAATGGGTGAAATGTTGCTCAATGCGTCCGGGGTCCATGGAGCTTAGAGTTACCAGACATTCGTCTTTCAGGATAAGGGAAATCCCGGGAAAAAACCTTATCCAGGTAACTCACCCAGAACGAGATTCGAACTCAGCACCTCTTGAACGTGAGGCAGACATGCTACCATCTACGCTACCGAGGTGGGCAAATATGGTAATAAAAGATACATACATAGCAATTACAGTTAAGCATAGATGCATATTGGTCATTCAGTAAAAGAGTGTATATGTGTATCAATACAAATCGTGAATCATTACAGACTGTAATTGAATTAAGGCAAATATTTCCTACAGCTTTTAAGGCATATTTTCAAAGTATTCTTGTACAGAATAATAGGGATTGGCTAGCAATTTGTCCCCGAGTCTACGTTTAAAAGCTGTGTATGGTAAATAAATTAAGTCAGTTGGTAATATGTTGAACACTCTGATGCCTAACACTTCAAAACTGTTGTGCGATTTCGACAATCTATTCGGTTGTTATTCCTCGTATTATAATTGTGAATATTTTTCCTAAATTGGTAATGGGCTTAATTATTCTTTAGATGTAATAGGACAGTATAAATGTACAAGTTTACAATGGTCATCATTCTTAATTTAATAAAGAGAGGCTTACAGTGTGCTAATTTGTCTGATACGCACAATTTTTTTCTGCAATAAGGGGATTTTGTTGATATGGATACTGTTACCCCGCAGTAAGATACCGTATGCAGTAATACTGTGAAAGAAAGCGAAATACACTGCTCTGATATATGTGTCGGGTACAGAATTTTTTTTAAATTTCTTATAAGATATATTACTCCTGAAAGATTGGCAGTAATGTAGTTAATATGAGGCTCCCATGACAGTTTACTGTCCACCACTACACCCAGAAATTTTACTTCATTTGCCACATTTGATTCTGGGATTTCTCTTAAACTAAACGAAAGATGCTGTGTTTTGATTTCATTCAACAAGAAACCATTAGCTCTAAACCGAGATCTGCATGCAGCAGGGTATCTTCTACTATAGTTTCAAGGTTTTTATAGTCAGAGCTGGTACTGTCTGCATATAATAAAGGCAAATAATAAAGACCCGAGAATGGAACATTAGAAGACTACAGTAGTTTCAAAATTAGGGTAGTATTAAAAAATCTTACTTTGAAATACGATCAGTGGGACAGTGTTAAAAATATTCATCCTCTCTCTCTCTCCCTCTCTCAAATCGCTTTCCTCTCTCTTGTCCCCTTACTACTTCTATTTATACAGGATAACGGCTGCAAAATGTATATACAGTTTTTAGTGATTCATTAAGTTTGCCAGACTATCTAGATGGGTTTAGACCTTTTATAATCACTGTGGCACGTCTATAAAGTGCAGGAATTTTATTTGTTATCAAATCGCAAAAACCACTAAGAAAATATAAATTGTTTGTATTGTTTCATTAAACTGTTGCAGTCCGCCCTACATTCACGGCGAAGTCATTTTGCACCGAATTTAGGTTATGCGCCGAGCACTCGCACGGGACCCGTCCTTTAATTCTTGACTCAATCCCAAGTATTTGCGTAGCTCTATCGTGTCCTTGACCTTTGCGCCTATTCAGTTTTATACCCATCTTCTCCAAAGCTGTTGTTATTTATTCTTCGCAACTCTCCACACCACGGTCTACTATCTAAAAGAATCTCAAGAATAATTCCATAATTAAATCTGCTAATATCATATCACATACATCTTACAGGAAGAAAAACAAGAGAATGATAATCCGCTCTAAAACATGTTTAACAGATGAGGGGCTCAAATGTTTAATTTTAACTTTTAATTTCTGTACTACATCCAATATTGTATTCACTAAACAATTATATAGTGATATTTCACCATAAATACATGTTTTGAAAGTAACTGAATCCAAAAAGGTGGCGGAGGGGGAGGTCTGCATGTGTATGTGGTATGTTTGTACCAAACATACTTTTCTCAAAGGAAAAATTGGTTAAATACCAAACTTGGTATTTAAGTTCAGAATTTTGGAAGAATGCAACATGAACATATTCAAGAAAATCCCCTATCCCAAAATACCTTTTACCTGGAAAAATTTTCTAACATTTTGATTCTTTTCTAAGTGATTTTGATTAAAATACTATATAATATTTAAAATATTTTGATGCCAAATGAAATTCGTATCTTGAATTTTCATCAAAATGTCCCCAGAAGCTCTCTTTATTCAGGAAGACTTTTAACAAATTGATAAACCATAATTAGGGGTACTGATATTTTGTATTTTGATTTTTACATCTAGCATTTTATAGCATTTATAAGAGGGCTGTTCAATAAAGAATGACCATAATTTTTACGGTCATAATTTTTCGCACTAAACTTCAATATTATTATATTCTGTTAGCTTAATGTGAAACAAACACGCCGTAGTAGTTTCATCGTTAGTACTCATTGTTCCCGCCTGTGAGAACCAGGTAAGTTCAGACATGTTCAGTATCGCCTACCGCTGCAATGGAGGTAACATACAGTTAAAGTTGATGTTAGAGGAAGATCCGGAGTTTCTTTCAAACGTAATCACTGCTGATGAAACTTGGCTACACCATTTTTATCCTGAGAGCAAACAGCAGAGCTCAAGGTGGAAATTTTCATCACTAACCCCCCAAAAAGCAAAAGTGGTCGTTTCTGTTGGGAAAGTTATGGCCATCTCATTCTTTGATATTCATGGAATGGTTTAGCAGCATTCACACACATCAGTAATTGGACAATACTACAGGGATATCCTGGAAACATTGCAAGTCCATATCAGGCACAAAAGATCACATTTCCGTGAAGCAGGCTGGATGCTGCACCACGATAATGCGCGGCCGCATATTGCCAATGTTGTTGCTGAATGTCTTGCAAAAATCAACGTGAAGTGTATCCCTCACCCTCCCTATAGTCCGGATTTAGCCCCATGTGACTTTTTTCTATTCCCTAACTTGAAGAAACACCTTCGTGGGAGGCATTATGCATCATCAGAAGCAGTGGTGAAGGCTGCGGAGTCGATTTTGAAGGATCTCTCAAAAATGGTTTCCTGCATGTCTTTGAAGACCGGCAGAAACGCTGGGACAAGTGCATCGCATTCAGTGGAGACTACTCTGAGAAGGACCATCAAAATTATGAGGATGAGTAAAGGTACGTTGTCAAAAAAAATTGTGATCATTCTTTATTGAACAGCCCGCGTATATAATATTTAAAATATTTTGATGCCAAATGAAATTCATATCTTTAATTTTCATCAAAAAGTCCTCAGAAGCTCTCTTTATTCAGGACGACCCTTAAAAAAATGATAAACCATAATTAGGGGCAGTGATATCTAGCATTTTGAAATCAGAAATGTAGCATTTTGATTTTTAAATTTAGCATTTTATAGCATTTATGCATTTTTAATTTAGCGTTTTATAGCATTTTGAAATAAAATGTTCAATTTGAGTTAATTTTATAAATTATGAATATTAATATTAGTTATATGAGATTTAAAACAAATTTATGGAAGGTTATTAATGACAGTGAGTTAGAAGTTTATAAAAATGTCAATTTATTTTACATTAATATAGGTTAAAGCAATACACATAAATATAGAAGTTGATACAGACTAAAGCATACTACATAACACAAAGAAGATAAGTGCATATCTACTGATGTAAAACTAGCACAATAAAAAGAAATTGCAGAAAATTATCCTCGCACTTACTGACGTCACCTAGGCTTAGAATGAATGAAAGTTTCGCGTAAAACCGAACAGAACAATGAAAATCGGAACTTAGACAACTGAGAACTCCCAACACGTGTTTATCACTTCCTTAAAATTAGGATTGCTGTTGGTTTACAGAGACAAGGATTGAAATTTTCCGTTAACTGGGTTATGAAGATAGATTTATGACAATCATTAGGCGTGATAAGAGGGGTTTCTTTTGTGAAACAACTGAACTCGCGTCAGGTACCAAACATACCTCATATGGGTAATGGTGGGACAATAGGTTAATTTAGGGGGAGGGTTGGTTTCCACATTCCAGAAGAGTGGTCACTTACTTTATATCTTTCTAAACATGCAAAGGTTCTACAGACTCTTCAGTTAAAGTTTCCAGAAGAAAAAGCGTTTGAAAAAAATAATTACTTGGGAAAATCTTCAATTTCGCATTTATATCGCATTTTGAGTCAATTTCGCACTTTATAGCGCTATATCGCATTTGCGAAAAATCACCTCCCCTAGTAATAATATACAAAAACCTTAGTACACACAAATATAGATCTCGTTAAGACATTTATGTCAAGAGAATTGCCTTTCTTTTGGGGTGAACCATTTTCGAGATATTTGTTTGAATTTTCTGATACTTTACTTTCTCATAGGAAGTCATTTACTTTTTTAAAGTTGTGTATCAGGAAAGAGAGTGGAAGGTCAAACCCATCCCATGGCAAGTAGCTCTTAAGTGATTTGACTATAATCTTAAGCCTACTGTATCCTCTTATTTCCAATGATCTCACCAAAGCGGCCCGGGTTCGATCCCAGGTGACCGCAAAGTAAGATTTGTGATGGACAACATGACGCTGGGGCGGGTTTTCTTCGGTATCTCCGGTTTCCCCCGCCAACTCGTTCCACCGGTGCTCCATCTTCATCTCATGTATCATCAGTATCACCGCCTGCGGTGCCGTATGTAGTAAAAGCGGGCGTTAAACACTACACATTGTATTTCATTTTCCAATGTACTAATAAGTGAATATTGTAACGGTAGTTTTTGTTTGAAGTGAGTTGTTTTGTTTTCTGATCTGACTATTAGTGGGCCATGTAATGACAATATAAAAATAAATGATGAACTGTTTCTAGGGAAAAAGAAAATCAATAATCTTCAGAGCTATATGTTCTGTAATCTTGTTTCATCATGATAAAAAAAATGTTGCGGTGAATATGTATGTATGTATGTATTTATTGACTGAATTGGGTATAGTCGCCCTGCTGGAACGCTTACCATGGATTTATCTCTGGTAATAGATACCTCTCAGATAACGCACTGATTACTCCACGCGGAGTAAACGTATATCTGTCTTTTGTGACTTCTGCTAATTTCATTGGCTGAAGTGATGCGTTCATTGGTGCTTAGCACACGACCGGGAGGCCCTTCAGTTCCCCTCTCACTCTTACAAGAATAATCAGTGCCTTATCTGAGAGGTATCTATTACCAAAGATAAATCCATGGTAACCGTTCGAACAGGGCGACTATACTACCCGGTGGCAGAGTTAAGAATACAGATCAAATTACAAATACTAGATTTACAACAATAACACAGTAAACAATACAAACATGATATTATTTTACTTTAGTCGCTTAAAACATATCTAATTAATTCTCTATTTACATATTATATACCATTATAATTCAAAAGTTAAACTATAAATCATCTAGATTTTTTCTAAATTTCTTCAGCGACAGGGGACAGCGCTGAAAGACTGCTACAGGCAATTCATTCCATTCTTCAATGGTTCTATTAACAAAAGAAAATTTTCCTACGTCGGTTCTGTATCTTCTACCCTTAATTTTATACCTATGATCGTTTCGTCCATAATAATCCGGATTATCTAACCTTACATTAACGTCCACCCATGCCTTTACACCAGCATTAGCTTTGAATAACGCTACCAACCTATGTTTTTTACGCCTAATTCTTAATTCCTCCCATTTAGTCTCATCTCCTTTTATAGGCCCAAAATACTTGCCTCTTTTTATGAATTTTATTGCCCTCTAATGGATCGATTTGGTTAGCTCTATACGGGTCCCAGCACGCTACTCCATATTCCATAACTGGCCGCACTAAGGCCTTGTAGGCAATTTCACTGGACCTAGCGCTCCCCTTTTTCAATATTCTCATTACGAAATGTAATGCCTTCCACGCATTCCTAGATGTGCAATTTACTTGTTCGTCCCATCCAGCATTACTTGCCAGGTACACTCCCAAGTATTTGCAGCTGTCCACCTGTGGAATTTGCACCCCTCCCATGTGATGGTTAACAATAATTTTGCCCTTAGTTCTACTAAAAACAATGGACTTACTTTTCTTGGCATTAATTGACATTTTGTTAGCCGCAGCCCAATTACAGATTTCATTTAAATCATCCTGAAGAGCGGTTTCATGCACTGTATTCCGAATATAAAAGTTTTGTAACAGAAAATGAATAATCTTCAGAAAGAGATATTCTGGAATCTTGATAGTGATTAGTGGACGTGCAGAAGTGAGAAATTTTATGTAATTAACGGAAACTATTAAGGAAGTAAGGATGTATCGATATGCTGGAGGTAACCTGCAATGATTGACTAGGAAAGAAAGTTCGAATAAAATACAATGAAGATTATATACAATCAAATTATATATTTATCACAATTGCATTAGCTTATCTGATATTTGTGAGTAATTATTATTAACTCTTTATATACATTGCACCGAGACGATGTTTTAGTTATGGTAATTGTCCGCCAGGAGAGAGGTATCGCTTAAAGCTACTCCTATTTTTGAACTTGTCAAAAGTTGAAAATTAATTCGAAACTCTACAACTCTTTTCCCCATAAAGGTTTACTTCAAATTTGCATCAGACGGAAAATAAACCTTTGTGGAACGGTTGGTTGTTATATAGCAGACAAATTTGCACATATTTGTGACGACGAAAGAAAGCCCGCTTTAAAATTCAATCAGGACGACACAATTGGTGACCTGAAGAAACTGTCACGAGATGGGAAACAACAACATAGAAATACTGCTACATATTGCGCCCGAGCGTGTGGCTGATTAAGATGGAGAGAAATTAACTACGGATAAAAATTCCTGCTGCAATATTATAAGATTATTTACACAAATATCTTATGTTGATTAACATGAAATGTATAGAAGAATATGAGTTTTAAGAGTGAATAAAGGAAGGCTCTTTCACTCAAGGCTGTACTTTCAAAAGAGGATTACATCTGGAGAGGAAGTATATTAGTGTATTTAAGAAACGGCCACCATAATCTCCTATTTGAGATTATTATAAATTACAGTAGAAAACAAGTTTTTGTAAAGTAAATGTCTTAGATACATCTAGAATTCTAGAAATTATCGTCTTTATTTATTCCTGCCGTACATGCAGTAGTGCATTACCTTGCTTTCACTTGCTGGAAGCAATGCCCGCCTTTAAATCTGCAGAGCAAGTTTCAAACTCAAGACTTGCTAAACTGCCCATCACTCCAAGCATTTTGTTCAGCCCCATAGAACCGCCTTGTTTCCGGTACCAAGTAGCTCAAACATAAGTGATATAACCCGTTAGCAATTTTTTTTTGGCAATAATTGAACTGGTATTTAGTATTGTCATAGATCTATGGCACCACATTGTTGCAAGTGGAGTTACTCCTAACACTACAGTTATAATACCTTCAATAAATTCCGGCTAATTCTTAGAAATGTGGACTACGAGAGAAGAATACGGGATGGCGCGCTAGGTCTCAAAATGATCCGTAGAAACTGTATCCAATGTCATCCGGGGCAAGGTAAGAAACTTATACATTACACTACAATTGCTCCTTTACGATATCTGCTTCTAAATGCTACCAAACTTCATTGGAAATATACGTTTGTGGCTTCTGAATAATAATAATAATAATAATAATAATAATAATAATAATAATAATAATAATAATAATAATAATAATAATAATAATAATAATAATAATAATAATAATAATAATAATAATAATAATAATAATAATAATAATAATAATAATAATAATAATAATAATAATAATAATAATAATAATAATAATAATAATAAAAATAATAATAATAATAATAATAATAATAATAATAATAATAATAATAATAATAATAATAATAATAATAATAATAATAATAATAATAATAATAATAATAATAATAATAATAATAATAATAATAATAATAATAATAATAATAATAATAATAATAATAATAATAATAATAATAATAATAATCATTAATAATAATAGTAATAGTAATAGTAATAGTAATAGTAATAGTAATAGTAATAATAATAATAATAATAATAATAATAATAATAATAATAATAATAATAATAATAATAATAATAATAATAATAATAATAATAATAATAATAATAATAATAATAATAATAATAATAATAATAATAATAATAATAATAATAATAATAATAATAATAATAATAATAATAATAATAATAATAATAATAATAATAATAATAATAATAATAATAATAATAATAATAATAATAATAATAATAATAATAATAATAATAATAATAATAATAATAATAATAATAATAATAATAATAATAATAATAATAATAATAATAATAATAATAATAATAATAATAATTAATGATGATACCCGCCTCCGTAGCGTAGATAGTAGCGCGTCTGCCTCACGTTCAAGAGGTCCCGAGTTCGAATCTCGGTCAGGGTGAGTTACCTGAATAAGGTTTTTTTCGGGGTTTTCCCTTATCCTTGAAGACGAATGTCGGGTAACTCTAAGCTACGTGGACCTGGATTCATTTGAGCATCATTTTAACCAATTCATTCACCGTCCGAGGACGTAGATTACAAAAAAAGATGATGATAATGATTAATAATAGTCGTGATGATGATAATAATAATAATAATAATAATAATAATAATAATAATAATAATAATAATAATAATAATAATAATAATAATAATAATAATAATAATAATAATAATAATAATAATAATAATAATAATAATAATAATAATACATGAGTAGAGCCAGACTGAAAGATTCAATGCCATAGCCGCAGGCATGTATTTAGAAGTCAATTTCCGGGGAGGTCCAAAAAAATCTACGTTGAATTATTTCAGTTTAATAAATAATTAATCAGGGATGTGTTTTATCATGTTAGTAAAACATGAAAACACATGTAATATATTATACTCACATGACTTTCTCCACCCAAGCTTCTACAAATTGTTCCTAGAAAAGTTTGTTTCTGTCTTGTTTCTTTGAGTAAAGTGTGTACAAACGCCTTGCACATTGCAAATGTTTTGTTCTTATACCTGGGATAAAGTGATATAAGCAGTAATCAGATATTTAAAACGTGATTTTTTTTGTTTTTTTTGTTTGTAATTTACGTCCTCCAACGTTAAGTCATTTCGAACGATGAATGGAATGGGTGAAATGATGCTCAAATGTGTCCGGGGTCCATAGAGCTTAGATTTACCCGACATTCGCCTTTCAGGATAAGGGAAAAACCCGGAAAAAACTTATCCAGATAGCTCACCCTGACCGAGATTTGAACTCGGGACCTCTTGAACGTGAGGCACACATGCTACCACTACGCTACCGAGGCGGGCAGTGAATCATTGATTGATGCATTTGAAGTATTAGTTCTGCTTGAATGAAAAAGGGAATAGTTAAAAACTATTAAAAAACTACATACCTTTAAGTAAGTATCTGGGAATTCTCATCAACAAATTATAATATATCGGAATTGTTTAACTTTGCAATACATTATTTGTGTATTTTAACGAGTTCTACAGCTGCTGCGCAGTAACTTTTCGTTTATCTCTTAAATAGCTTCATGTCTGCCTGACAGTGAATAGAGACGTTAAGATGAGAAGCTTGAATAAACCCCCTAGAGTCCCCCTTAAATACGTCCCTGCATAGCCGGGATTTGAACCACGGATCTCCCGCTCTCCGTACGGTTGCTCTAAACCTCTGAGCTACTATGGCCAACATGCCGACATGGCATTAAATTCTCCAACTGACTCGTATGTTTCCAGTTAGACCACTAGGGGTTCTGATATGCTATGAGACACGCAACTTTTGTGGCGACTTACTATGCTATAAGTACTTAAGTCCCAGGCTTCATACTTAAACCACTATGTTATTATTTTAGGAAAATTGATGGAAATAATCATGTCTTTCACACTAGCCGTGCACGTTGGCTATAGTAGCTCAGTGGTTTAGAGCAACCGCGGGAGATCCATGGTTCAAATCCCGGCTATGGCATTGAACTTTTCAGTCTGGCTCTACACATTCAAACAGCCTACACAGGGCTAACGTGAAAGAAATGATTATTTGCAATAATAATGAAATTAAATACATCTGTACGTAGGAGTGTGAATAAGTATGCGTGGCCCGCCTCTGTTGCATAGGTGGTAGCTTCTCTGGCTCACATATAGGTTTATCCCGAAGGTTTCCCTTATTCTGAAAAGGTGAATGTTGTGTAACTCTTAAGTTCTACGGACCGTGTGCTCATTTGAGCATCATTTCACCCATTTCATTCATCCTCCGATAGGACTTAGTGTTAGATGATGTATTTTTCTTTAAAGTTGGTGTGTGTGTGTGTGTATTTTAATACAGTGTGCTCCATTATGTTCAAAGAAATATTATATGTGAGAAATCGCCTCTAGAGCTTTAGGTTCAATAATTATTTCTTATAAGATTTCCTTATGCTGTTTTAATGGCTACCCATATATACATTCGATACTTCTTCTGACGTCAGTAGATCATACTATGCTTTTGAAAGCCGTGCAAAAACAGATTATGGTTAATATAACTAGTACACTTGTGTGTATAAGCTAAAAAAAAAGAAACTTTATCACTGGGGCCCGGATTTTGATGAAAAATCATCTTTTTTCTGAGTAGTCCCAGACGATTCTTAAGGGAAACTAAGTACATTCTGGAACAAATACGTTATATATATATATATATATATATATATATATATATATATATATATATATATATATATGTGTGTTTGTGTGTGTGTGTGTGTGTGTGTGTGTGTTTATAGGTCATGAAAATGCATTTTTTCCACATTTTTATAATAGTCATTTTTCAACATTTAGATGCATTTCCGGTCATTTTCTTTCTTTTCACGAATTTATAGGACATTTTCATCTGTAGCCCGCATTCGGGAGTTCCGGGTTCGATTCCCGTGGTGGACCTCGCCCTGACCCATGACCTTTTTGGTTTTTTTTTTTAAATAATGTGATTGAAAGTTCATTTATATATCTTTTATGAAATAGTAACTTTGTAAGAGTGGTAAACATGTCATTAACACAGGTCAGCGTCCTAACAGTGCTGGTGAATTTATGACGCATCAATTCCAGGAATAGCCGCTTACGTAATGCAATACGTGTAGATTGCATCAGTCAGGACTTCAGGAGCTAGCAGTTTCGAAGTAAGTAGAGTAGTTTGTGAGGTGTGTAAATTTGTTGTGTTGTGGAATTGAAATGCCGAAACAAAAACAGTCAACTGAATCCCGTTTGAAACAGTACATTTCAGGATTTGACGTATTCTCTACTGATGGAACTGTATTGTTCTGTAAAGTGTGCTGATGCATTTTGAATTTATTTAGTAGCAATAATTGCATTATTTACTAAGAAAGTTAATTTTAAAATGTGGTTATTCGAACCTTATATTCATTATTTCTCTGTGACAGTTATTAATTTATCATTATGAAAGCAGTTGTTAATTTTTGATCGGTCATTTTTTTATATTTTAAGGGCATTTTATACCTCATTTGTACAGAATTGTTAGGTCAACAACTTCCGGGCCCTAATTGTTACATTTTCTGGACCTGACAAACGCAAGACATTCACTTTTGCTTGAATTAATTTGGTTCCCTCTGTAATCTATTTGCACCACATAGGTTGTACATAACTAAGCTCTATGGACCCTGGGCTCATTTGAGCATCATTTCACCCATTCCATTCATCCGATATGACTTAACGTCGGACGTAAGTCACAAAAAAGTAATGTGGAACGGGTACTGGCATAATTTTAGAAAATCTATGCTCTGTGACAAAAACTGTGGATTTTGGCACTAATGACATGTTAACCCGCTTCCTATTTCTCGTAGATTAGATTGTTAGGATTAGGATTAATGCGCAGGAGATTCGGCACCGAAACCTGTGGTTCAGTGTACCTAAGCCCCAAGTCGGACATCCCCGGGAGGAAGGATGAGGTGAGAGGGGTCACAATAACGCTGGGATATCCACCGACACTTCTACCCTGAAAGGGACCAGCAGATGAGAGTTGATGAGAAATGATAATGGAGCTGAAAATGAGGGACAGGAAATTCGGGAGATACGAGGGCTGTTCAATAAAGAATGATCATAATTTATTACGGCCATAATTTTTCGCACTAAAATTCAGTCTTATTATATTCTGTTTGCTTAATGTGAAACAAACACGCCGTAGTAGTTTCATTGTTGGTATTCCTGGTTCCCGCCTGTGAGAACCAGGCAATTTCAGACATGTTCAGTATCGCCTACCACTGCAATAGCAGTAACACGCGAGGAACAATATGCGGCTTTGAAATTCTGCTTTCGTTTCAACAAATCTTCAGTTGAGACCTATACAATGTTACAGCAGACCTATCGAGAGTCTGTTCTTCCCTACAAAAAAGCTCGAAGGTGGTTTAAAGTTTTTAAAGAGGGGAGACAATCAATTTCAGAGGAAGGTGGACCCGGTGCTCCAGTTACTGCTCTTACGGAAGAAAACATCAACACTGCTGCTGCCATTGTGAGAGAGGATCGACGAATCACCTTAAGATCTCTTTCTGAAATAATGAACATTTCATCGGGTGCCAACCACACGTTGGTGACAGAATCATTACACATGAGAGGTGTTTATGCGCGATGGGTTACAAGACTGTTGATTCCCGAACAAAAGGACATTCCCATGCAGGTCTGCATGCAGTTACAGTTGATGTTAGAGAAAGATCCGGAGTTTCTTTCAAACGTAATCACTGCTGATGAAACTTGGCTACATCATTTTGATCCTGAGAGCAAACAGCAAAGCACAGTGTGGAAATCTCCTTCATCACCAACCCCCCAAAAAGGCAAAAGTGGTTGCTTCTGCTGGGAAAGTTATGGTCATCTCATTCTTTGGTATTCATGGAATGGTTTATCAGTATGTTGTACCTGCACAGACATCAGTAACTGAACAATACTACAGGGATGTCCTGAAAACATTTCCAGTCCATATCAGGCGCAAAAGACCACATTTCCGTGAAGCAGGCTAGATGCTGCACCACGATAATGCGCGGTCACATATTGCCAATGTTATTGCTGAATATCTTGCAAAAATCAACCTGAGTTGCATCCCTCACCCTCCCTATAGTCCGGATTTAGCCACATGTGACCTTTTTCTATTCCGTAACTTGAAGAAACGCCTTCGTAGGAGGCATTATCCATCATCAGAAGCTGGTGAAGGCTGCGGAGGGGATTTTGAAGAATCTCTCAAAAATGGTTTCCAGCATGTCTTTGAAGACTGGCAGAAACGCTGGGACAAGTGCATCGCATTCAGGGGAGACTATTTTGATAAGGACCATCAAAATTATGAGGACGAGTAAAGGTACGTTGTCAATGAAAGATTGTGATCATTCTTTATTGAACAGCTCTCGTATAAGTAAACTACCGAGCATTCGCTGTCGACCTGGGAAAGCTCCCGAAAAAAACTCATGGATCAAGTAGGTCCGCTACGGGAATCGCACCCGGGTGTAACCGCCTGAGCTATCCCGTTTGGCTTGGATTGTCAAGATGCAACTCAAAACTGGCTATGGCCTCAAAAATAGTAAAAGCAACAAAGAACATGAGAAATGGGTAGAAATTAACAAAGAACAACGAACGATCACGGGGGTATTCTCCTTGCGTACGATGCAGCGCCCGCATGCTTACATTTTCTTCTAACTTTATGGAATAGGATGGGTAGAGTCAGACTGAAAAATTCAGTGCCATAGCCGAGATTTGAACTACAGATCTCCCGGTCTTCTTCTGGTTGCTCTTAACCATTGAGCTACCATGCAACATTAAATTCTCGAACTCATTCGTATTTTTTCGGGAGGGGGGAGTCGATGGGAGAAGATGGGGGAAGGCAAGAAACACAACAGATGAATCGGATCGAGGCTGGGACAACCATGATTCAAATCCTGGCCATGGTACTGAACTGTTCAGTCTGAATCTACCTATTCAAACTTGCCCTAGACACGGTTAGTGTGTAAAAACAGTTAATTTCTGAAAGGGTAGAGCCAAACTGAGAAATTCAATGCCATAGCCGGGATTTGAACCACGGATCAGTCTGGCTCTAACCTTTCATAGTGCGTCCTACACACGGCTAGTGTGAAAGAACAATTAATTTCCATTAATTGTACCTAATAGTAGTTAACTATAAAGCCCGGGCCTTAAAGTACTTACAGCATAGTAAGTCGCCATTAAGGTAGTTGTCTCATGTGTTTATGAGAACTCCTAGTGGTTTACCGGGAGAAACACGAGTCAGTTGTACCTAATAGTGGTCCGAACTATAAAGCCCGGGCCTTAAAGTACTTACAGCATAGTAAGTCGTCATTAAGGTAGTTGTCTCATGTGTTTATGAGAACTCCTAGTGGTTTACCGGGAAAAACACGAGTCAGTTGTACCTAATAGTGGTCCGAACTATAAAGCCCGGGCCTTAAAGTACTTACAGCATAGTAAGTCGTCATTAAGGTAGTTGTCTCATGTGTTTATGAGAACTCCTAGTGGTTTACCGGGAGAAACACGAGTCAGTTGTACCTAATAGTGGTCCGAACTATAAAGCCCGGGCCTTAAAGTACTTACAGCATAGTAAGTCGTCATTAAGGTAGTTGTCTCATGTGTTTATGAGAACTCCTAGTGGTTTACCGGGAAAAACACGAGTCAGTTGTACTTAATAGTGGTCCGAACTATAAAGCCCGGGCCTTAAAGTACTTACAGCATAGTAAGTCGTCATTAAGGTAGTTGTCTCATGTGTTTATGAGAACTCCTAGTGGTTTACCGGGAGAAACACGAGTCAGTTGTACCTAATAGTGGTCCGAACTATAAAGCCCGGGCCTTAAAGTACTTACAGCATAGTAAGTCGTCATTAAGGTAGTTGTCTCATGTGTTTATGAGAACTCCTAGTGGTTTACCGGGAAAAACACGAGTCAGTTGTACCTAATAGTGGTCCGAACTATAAAGCCCGGGCCTTAAAGTACTTACAGCATAGTAAGTCGTCATTAAGGTAGTTGTCTCATGTGTTTATGAGAACTCCTAGTGGTTTACCGGGAGAAACACGAGTCAGTTGTACCTAATAGTGGTCCGAACTATAAAGCCCGGGCCTTAAAGTACTTACAGCATAGTAAGTCGTCATTAAGGTAGTTGTCTCATGTGTTTATGAGAACTCCTAGTGGTTTACCGGGAGAAACACGAGTCAGTTGTACCTAATAGTGGTCCGAACTATAAAGCCCGGGCCTTAAAGTACTTACAGCATAGTAAGTCGCCATTAAGGTAGTTGTCTCATGTGTTTATGGGAACTCCTAGTGGTTTACCGGGAGAAACACGAGTCAGTTGGAGAATTTAATGTCATATCGGCACGTTGGCCATAGTAGCTCAAAGGTTAGAGTGGCTGGACGGGGACCAGAAGATCCGTGGCTCAAATCCCGTGTATGGCATTGGATTTTTCAGTCTGGCTCTACCCTTTCATAGTGCGTGCTACACACGGCTAGTGTGAAAGAACAATTAATTTACATTAATTGAGCTAATAGTGGTCCGAACTATAAAGCCCGGGCCTTAAAGTACTTACAGCATAGTAAGTCGTCATTAAAGTAGTTGTCTCATGTGTTTATGAGAACTCCTAGTGGTTTACCGGGAAAAACACGAGTCAGTTGTACCTAATAGTGGTCCGAACTATAAAGCCCGGGCCTTAAAGTACTTACAGCATAGTAAGTCGTCATTAAGGTAGTTGTCTCATGTGTTTATGAGAACTCCTAGTGGTTTACCGGTAAAAACACGAGTCAGTTGTACCTAATAGTGGTCCGAACTATAAAGCCCGGGCCTTAAAGTACTTACAGCATAGTAAGTCGTCATTAAGGTAGTTGTCTCATGTGTTTATGAGAACTCCTAGTGGTTTACCGGGAAAAACACGAGTCAGTTGTACCTAATAGTGGTCCGAACTATAAAGCCCGGGCCTTAAAGTACTTACAGCATAGTAAGTCGTCATTAAGGTAGTTGTCTCATGTGTTTATGAGAACTCCTAGTGGTTTACCGGGAGAAACACGACTCAGTTGTACCTAATAGTGGTCCGAACTATAAAGCCCGGGCCTTAAAGTACTTACAGCATAGTAAGTCGTCATTAAAGTAGTTGTCTCATGTGTTTATGAGAACTCCTAGTGGTTTACCGGGAAAAACACGAGTCAGTTGTACCTAATAGTGGTCCGAACTATAAAGCCCGGGCCTTAAAGTACTTACAGCATAGTAAGTCGTCATTAAGGTAGTTGTCTCATGTGTTTATGAGAACTCCTAGTGGTTTACCGTGAAAAACACGAGTCAGTTGTACCTAATAGTGGTCCGAACTATAAAGCCCGGGCCTTAAAGTACTTACAGCATAGTAAGTCGCCATTAAGGTAGTTGTCTCATGTGTTTATGAGAACTCCTAGTGGTTTACCGGGAAAAACACGAGTCAGTTGTACCTAATAGTGGTCCGAACTATAAAGCCCGGGCCTTAAAGTACTTACAGCATAGTAAGTCGCCATTAAGGTAGTTGTCTCATGTGTTTATGAGAACTCCTAGTGGTTTACCGGGAGAAACACGAGTCAGTTGGAGAATTTAATGTCATATCGGCACGTTGGCCATAGTCGCTCAATGGTTAGAGCGGCTGGACGGAGCCCAGAAGATCCGTGGCTCAAATCCCGTGTATGGCATTGAATTTTTCAGTCTGGCTCTACCCTTTCATAGAGCGTCCAACGGACGGCTAGTGTGAAATAACAATTAATTTACAATTAATTTATATTATGGAATGGTTATAATATTTATTAATTGTTATTACAATAGTATAGGTGCAAGACAGATGGGCCCTAGTGACACACATCCGATTTGTAGCTGTAATCTCAACGAATTCATTGCATGCTCTGACCACTTTTATTGTGGAAAGATAGAGTTCGACTGAAAATTTTAATGCCATGGCCGTGATTTGAGCCACGGATCTCCCAGTCTCCGTCTGGTTGCTCTAACCACTGATCTACCGTGGCAATTTGCCGGCACCACATTAAATTCTTTAACTGACTTGCATTCTTCCCGATAAATCACTAGCAATTCTCTTTTACATGTGAGACACCTCTTTAATGGCGACTTACTGTGATGTAAGTACTTAAAGGCCCAGGCTTTATAGTTCAGATCACTATTACCTCAGTTAATGGAAATTAATTATTCTTTCACACTGGCCGTACGTAGGGCAAGTTTTGGAAAGGTAGAGCCAGAATGTAATGGGGTGGTGGAACCTTGCCGTGGTAGCTCAGTGGTTAGAGCAACCGAACGGAGAACGGGAGTTCAGTAGTTCAAATCCCAGGTATGGCATTGAATTTCTCGGCCTGACTCTACCTTGGCAAACTTTGTCCTACACACTGCTAGTGAGAGAGAACAATTAATTTCCAATTTTTATTGTGTTTTATTTCATTATTTGCATCTTATATTTTACATATATTAATTTAATTGTTATACACTGATAATTATTTTTGTTGGTATTATTTCGGTTAACCCAGGCATCATTATGTGATATGAAATATTAAACCTATATAGCAATATGGCAAAAATGACAAGAGAGGCATTATTGGAGAGGTTTCGATCACTCACAAAAGCAAGTAATAGTTGTAATTGATCGCCATAATGTTTAATTAGTTCGTCCACTAAACTTAGGGATAAGCTACTTACAGCTTTCAACGTTTGGACGAATAAGAATAGACTGCAATTTAACTTGCAAACGAAAATATCTCTTTTAACTTCATAATGAGGCTGTGGACAAAGAGAATTTTGTAAAGATGGATAGACTGCATTTACTTTTCCAATTAAATAAAAACTCCTATTAGGGGACCGGGATGTGACTGCTGCAAGGGCGGTTCTCTCTTGAAGCGTTTGAGTCCCCGAGTCACCTACTTGTTTTTGAATAACTTAAATAGTTATGTTTTGTCTTCTAGCATTTAATTCTCATTTATAAACGTTCTCTAAGTTGTATTTTGTAATGGAGCCGCTCTCTTGGCACCCGCGCGTCGATAATGCAGCTAACTTACTTCCCACTAATGATTCGTTATTAAAAGGCCAAGGTGACCGTAACATATGCGGCGGGAGAGGAGAGGTTGGAGGGGTGGAATGTATTGCTGGTTACCTTGGCTACGGATTCGATTCACAGAAGCCGTGTATTCCGCAACAACTCGTGTGGCCAACACAATACAGGATTTTCTTCCTACTTTTTCGTATATTTCAAATGAAATGTGTTGGCATAACCCTCCTTCTCTTCTGTCTCCTTCCAACTCCACAATTCAGTGAAAATATCACTCTTGTTACATGATGCAATATGCCGTGTGAATTATCTGTCCCCCTAACACAGTAGACTGTAAAGTACTGTGACGCTGTCATATGTAAATCATTAGATGTAGGATTCCGCGCAAACATGATTCACAATACAATAGACACTTTACACAGAAAGAGAAACAATGAATCTTTCAATCAATTTATTAAATCAACTTCATTTAGAGTATACGAAATCTGTCCTTAGATCAGTACAAACAAAACCTGAAGTCTCTGTTTTATGAAATACTGGATAATGTAATGACCGAAATTACCTAACGATTTGAAAACATGCAAAATTTACAAGTTCTAAAGCTTGCTGAAAGTTCAAAATTTCAACATTACTCCAAAATGTACTCCCAGTACTCCTTCGAAGCTTTGAATAATTTAAGGTTGTGCTACCCGAAACATTTTTCAGGTACGGAAAGACTAAGGAACGAACTCACATTAATTTACCAAGATAATGCTAATGAAGGTGTTAATCTTCAGGCATTATTGAAGCCTTTAAAAATAATAATATGGACGACGTCTTTACTGATCAATACAATACAATACAAACTGTTTAGCCTAGTTCTTACACTAGTTGTTCTGCAGAACGAAGTTTTTCGTGCTTAAGGAGAATAAAAAGGTATCTCCGAAACCGCTTAAGCAATAGCAGATTGACATCGTTGACTACTATTTCCATTCACAAGGACGTACTCAGTGAACTGATGAAAACTCGGCCCTTCTAGGAGAACATCATAGATGCTTTCGCAAGGATGAAAAACAGAAAATTCGACTTGATATTGTGACTTTGTGGGTTCGTGAAATTACAAGTCCGATTGCACCACTCAAAAATGTTCTTTATTTCCACCGAATTACAGTTGAACACTTGCCGATTACACAGAATTACGTAATGCACACAATTACAATTCATTAGTTCGTCCGTTACACTTCCACTTGCACTCGCAATTACGTACACTCCTCCGACGCACGTACGCAGTCTTCTCGTCCGTACACTAGCACGGCGCTCCTACGCTGCTCGCCAAGAACTGACTGAACTCACTCACTGCAGCCCCCTTTATAGGGATATCACTGTTTCTCGAAGTCTCTCGTTTCAGTGAATCACCGCGAAGGTTCCAGACAGCAGGGGAAGGGGGAAGAGGCGGCCAGCGACCAGTGACACTTCCCTAATCATCCCCTCAGTTAGTGACTGAGATAAATGGGTGGCGTAGACCGGATGCCTCTGGTCCCCTACTCAGCTGCCGTTGGTCGTGCTTTCCGATAATTGGGTGACAATATATAAGCGCTGAGGTTAGTCTTATTTTAATTAACTAATAAGTAATGCAGAAAGCAATAGCACCTTTTCTTTTGTTTGCGGTATTGTAAATTTTGTTTTCTGTTTTCCCTCCCGCTCGAAGTTTATCAGCCACTTATTATCGTCCCTATTACGAATTTGTACGCCACCATTAGCCTACTTTAAAATTGTCACATTGATCATATGACAGTAATTTTGCAAATTTAGGTTAGCCGATTTTCCGAGTCACTTAATCAATTCGCCCAGAGCCGCGCCTAGATTGCTGTATCCTTAAATTACATATTATTGTTAAACCTTCTCAGGGAACATGTTGTTAAGCTTAAAAGCACCTAAAGGATCGATACTGTTTTTCCTGTGACGTCTTCTACAGATCAAATTCATATAATAAATTACATTTTGTAATTGGCTGCGGACGCTATGAAACAGGTAGTTGAATTCGTTGCAAATTTTCTAGATGAGACAACAGAATCTATTAGTAAGTCGCAATTGCCTGCATGCCTAAGATACGTGAACCCTAAGATAGAACACCAAGAAAGAGTTAATTTGTTTTATTGTTTCAAGTTTATTGATTCAGCAATATGCTGAAGCTTAATGAAGACAACTGTGATGTTTCCAAACATTGTTATTTTCTATTCCGTTTATGTTTGGCTTTTGCTAGGGTTTTTATTTTATTTTTTAGTAAGGGCGGCCCCACATCCGCCACCCCCGGTGACCATCATCCTCTGAGGCTACATCGTCTACCCATGCATATGCTGTTAGAGACTAAACATACAACATGCAGGGACGGGTTCCGCTGAAGCACCCCCGTTAGTAACGGTCATGCAATTCCTGGCATCCGAGGGTTGCGAGTGTGTCACAGATACTCGTATATCCAGGGGTCCACATAAGGCTAGGCCCTGCGTGGATCGCCAGGTTTAAGCGCATGCTTTTGGAGGATAAACGCTAATAGCGATGGATCTGTATAATTGGGTTAGATTATGCTTAGAGGTTAGTGGGTGTCTAGTGTTAAAACATGCATCAACGTATGTACAAGGTGGGGGCAGAGGTTGATAGTGCTTACCGTTCGTCAGGTTGGTCAATGAGATGAAGATGGAGCACCGGTGGAATGAGATGGCGGTGGAAACAGGAGATCCCGCAGAAAACCCGTCGCAGCGCCATGTTGTCCATCACAAATCTCACTTTGCGGTCGCTTGGGATCGAACCCGGGCCGCCTTGGTGAGAGCCAAGTGGTCTAACCACTGAGCCATGGCGCGGCCTTAATCATTGGGCTTCGTTGTTTGGTGATGCGGCGGCGGTGTCTAGTTGTAACAGTTGTAACAGATCTGTAACATAAATCATAGAGAAGACGGGAGATGGGAGTCTGGGAATTTAATTGGTTAAACGGGGAAGGTGGATGCGGGTGTTTATGGCGTGAGTGTTGGGTATGAGCGTTCGCTCGAAGAGGGATAAGGGACGTCTGTGTTTGTCATGTATATCTTCGCACGTGCCAAATGTTTGGATGAGAGGGTTGGCGTTGGAGGGCAGTTGGTCATCCATGTGTGATAAATTCCTCGATGGTATAGGTCCTGAGTTCGTAGCGTAGACTACTAGCTGGGTATGTGTGGGAAACTTTGGATATATTGCGGAGTGCTTTGTTTTGGAGCCTTGGAGGCTGGTGATGTATGTGGGGTCGCATATCCCCAAACGGGAGCTACGTACGTCAGGATGGGGCGGATAAGTGTTTTGTGTATGAAGAGACCGGCGTTTAGTTGTAGAGCATTTTTATGGTTGACTAGTCGATAGTTCCGGAGCGAGCGGATGGAGTCTTTCCATTAAAATCCCTGATCAAATATGTGCCGAAGGCCTACAAGTGATATTCTGGCCATACATTAAGAGCGGTGGGATTTGACCTGCGGTATAACGATGGGCTTTTCGGCGAGTGAAGGTAACACTTGGATCTTGTCTGTTTACTTTGATGCTACAGTTGGTGAGCCAGGCTGAGAGGGTGTCGAGCGTGCATTGTAGGTAGCAATGAATGAATTCAGGCTCAGTGGAGTGGGCCCTATAGGCGGTTTCGTCCGCATAGAAGAGTTTGATGGTAAGGGGAATTTGGGTACGTCGTTACCATAAATATTAAATCGGATTGGTACGAGTAGGCTAACTGGAGAGACGCCTGCCGAGATGGCTCTTGGAGTGGAGTGGCTATTATTTACTATTGATTTAAAGAAGCGACCGTGAGGTAGTTCTCAGTGAGTTCAATGAGGGTGTCGGGAAAACGTAAATCTGTTAGCTTGCGCAGGTGACCTGGTTATCAGTCCCGGTCAAATGCGCGTTCTGTGTTAGGGAAAAGAGCCCTCATGGAGCGGTTCGTATTGAAGCTACGATAATGAGTTCCTTAGCGCGGAATAATTGAAGTGTGATGGAGTTGTTGCGGCGGAAGCTAAATTTCTTGCTGATTCGAATATTGTGGTGGTGGACGTGTCTGTCGCTTCTTATGAGGAGCTTGTTAAATGAATTGAATAAGCTGATTAGCCTATAGTTGTGAGGGTTGGACAGATTTTCATTATTTTTTGGGAATTGGCGGGTGAGGGCTGTTTTCCAAGCAGCCGGAAAAATGTCATGGTATAGTGCGAAGTTAAATGTTAATGTGAGAATTTCAATGGTTGGGGGAGGGAGATGTTTTAATACAGTGTTTGATATTTTATCTGATCCGGGTGCCCCGCGATTGGGTAGATGCTGGATGCTTTAATTTTATAAGCGTTGGTACGCCGGATTCTGTTGTGGATAACGCGTTCGCTGATACACCTTGTGTTCTGTTTCGGCGGAGAAGGCTGGGGAGGAGGTTTCCTCTTTTGGTTGGAGTGTCCCCTGTAGAGCGTCGGCTAGAACTTCAGCGTTGTCTGGGTCGCTAGATGCGGTGGTGAGGTTGCGTTGTAGGGGGGACGGACTGTGCTTCTCGTGGCAGACATTTGGCAATACGCCTGAGGGAGCCGTGTTACGGATTAAGTACGGCAAGTATTTGGAGCCACTAGTAGTAACGCGTATGGTAGTGGCTTCAATGCGCGAGAGAGACGGGATTTGTGCTTGGTAGTTTGCTACGTATGACTTAACTCCACGGCCGTTGCGATGAACGACATAGGAGGTGAAACCTGAATGGGGGGAGGGTGCAGAGGTGTGCATCGGAGAGGAGAGATGTCTATTTTATGTTTTGATAGGAACTCTGTCAGTTCGGTTTTCTGTCGGCATACCCCGTTCGCATCCAAGGTCATTAGCCATATTAAGCGGTTGTCATCCACCAGGACTTACATGAGGGGGTTGTGTTTAGGTCATTATATTAAAAATAGCTGAGACTTTTCCTTAATCTACCCAGCTACGGCTTCTGCTAGATTGCTTCGATGGCCTCCGTATCGGTGAAAAGGGATAGGAAGTCGGTATATTCTAGTATGGTATGGGGAGTCATCAGGGTAGGTTAACAGGCTTTTTATGAACGTCAGTGCTTGCTGTAGCACCTTGTGTCAAGTGGTGGTGCCATTTTTGACGCTGTCGCATATGAACCGCAGCTAGGGTGTTGTGTGACAGCATCGCGTGTGCACGCACCGCGTTTAAGCTTGAGTTGGATCTCACCTCTAAAGGTTTGGGGACTGTGTAAGCAGGTTGTGAGGTGAGGGAGTAGCGCCTGAGAGCCGTGAGCGTGGTCTGCGTGTGTTTGAGCTGGAGTGGCTTAAGGTGCCAGTTGTTTGGTGGTAAACCTGCAGACCGCTGGCCTTGATGTGGGGGTGGAGGTGTGGGCAGGTTGGCTTCAGTACTGACGGGTGTGGTGCAGAGGGCGCGGGCGTTGTTGGTTTTGGGTCCGCAGGGTGGCGGATAGAGCTTACGGTTACCCGACATTCGTCTTTCATGATAACGGAAAACCGCGGAAAACCCCGTATCCAGGTAACTCACCCTAACCGAGATTCAAACTCGGGACCTCTTGAACGTGAGGCAGACACGCTACTACGAGGGTGAGTCAAATGAAAACCTTAAATAGTTTCAAAATAGTATTTACTGTGCATAAGTGGTGCAAAGCTGTATCACTTTTCAACATAATCTCCCCCACGCTCAATGCAAGTCCTCCAGCGCTTACAAAGTGCATAAATGCCTTTACAAAAAAAATCTTTTGGTAGCCCGCGTAATCACTCATGCACCACGTGGCGTACCACTTCATCGGAGCGGAACTGCTTTCCTCCCATTACGTCTTTGAGTGGTCCAAGTATATGGAAATCATTTGGGGTAAGGTTTGGTTAGTATGGTGAATGAGGAAGACACTCAAAATGCAGGTCTGTGATTGTTGCAACAGTTGTACGGGCAGTGTGGGGCCTTGCATTGTCATGTTGCAAAAGGACACCTGCTGACAACAATCTACGCCACTCTGATTTGATTGCAGGCTGCAGATGATTTTTAGGAGGCCTGTGTATGATGCACTGGTGACAGTGGCCCTCTAGGCATGTAATGCTCCAAAATGACGCCTTTTTTGTCCCAGCAGAGTCAGCATAACCTTCCCTGCTGATGGTTCTGTTCGAAACTCCTTTGGTTTTGGTGATGAGGGGTGGCGCCATTCCTTGTTCGCTCTCTTCGTTTCCGGTCGGTGGAACTAAACCCAGGTTTCGTCCCCAGTAACGACACTTGCAAGGAAGCCATCACCTTCCCGTTCAAAGCGCCGAAGAATTTTTTCACAAGCATCAACACGTCGTTCTCTCATTTCAGGAGTCAGCTACCGTGGCACCCATCTTACAGACACTTTGTGAAACTGGAGCACGATACACAATGTGGTGTCCTGACCCATGGCTAATCTGTAAATATGCTGCAATGTCATTCAGTGTCAGTCGGCAGTTTTCCTTCACTATGGCTTCAACTGCTGCAATGTTCTGTGGAGTCACGACTCGTTGTGTCTGACCTGGACGCGGAGCATCTTCCACTGAAGTCACACCATTTGCGAACTTCCTACTCCATTTGTAGACTTGCTGCTGTGACAAACATGCATCACCGTACTGAACCTTCATTCGTCGATGAATTTCAATAGGTTTCACAACTTCAATACGCAAAAACCGAATAAGAGAACGCTGTTCTTCCCTGGTGCAAGTCGCAAGTGGGGCGCCATCTTTGTTCTGGTACTGCGACGCTATGTGCGTATCTGCACTATGCTGCCACCTACAGGCCATTCTGCACGCTGTTTGTAGCACGCTTACCAACTTACAGGTAAACGGCGCGAAATGTTGATTTGTTATTTCAAATATAAAGTTTTCATTTGACTCACTCTCTTATCTACTCTTCCGAGGCGGACACAGTTTTTAGAGAACGATAAACCGGTGCATACCACTGCAGATTTCCTTCCATGGTTCACAGTTGATAAAAGCAGACCATGTTCAACAAATAAATATATAAATGTTATACATATCCTGAACGAAATGCTTGATGCAATAGCAAGCTTCTGAAGTATAAATATGAATTACGCATAAAGTATTTCATGACGTGTATATCGCAATTATTAAATTGCCAGATTAATCAACTTTAATGCCAATCGATACCTGAATATATCGCCCAATATGAGCTACGTTGGAGGACGTTAAGTTAATAAAGCATTGTTAATCTGAATGATTGAGAAGTAAAATTAAATACTCAAAACTGATGTTTTACGCCAGCTGAATTCTTATTTCCATTCATTAGGATTAAGAAATAAAATAATGAATGCAATTAAACGTATCTTTATCATTAGCAGGGGTAAGCTTTTAGCCGTTTTCAAGTTAAATTGTTTTGACTAAATTAGAGAAATACAAGTGCCCTCGTTGTTCTTCTTAAATCTACGACATTTTAAGTCATCACTACCTCTTAACTCGCAAATTAGTATCACCTTATAATCTCCGAATAGTTCAAGTGAAACATGTGAAAGTTATTTATCGTGAAAATTGACTTATACAAATTTCTTGCACACAAAACATTTCTCAATAACTTGTGTGAATATTAACGACCCAGTTGTGTTTCTAACAAATTAATATATTCTATCCACAAAGTAAATTAAAAATTATATATCCCATTTTATTTGGTGCTTCTGTAAATACGAGGGTTGTCTGAAAAGTTTCTCCGACCTCAACATGAAGATGGTCAGTTTCGTTGTTCATTTGTTAACAGTTACTCACCAAAGTTTCAGCCATTTTGGACGCTCAGTTGTTATGTAACAGTGGGTTGAGTGTTTTGATATGAGTGTTTTTATGAAAATGGACAAAATCGAGTATCGAGCTGTCATTAAATATTTGTCTTTGAAAGGCAATACGTCTACGCAAATCAATAATGAGTTGGATTCTGTGTATGGGGACACTGCACCATCATTTACCACAGTGAAATTTTGGGCAGCTGAATTTAAACGTGACCATAAGAGCTTGGGAGACCATGAAAGTTCGGGACGTCCAAAAACTGCAACTACCGTCGAAAACATCGCCTAAGTTTACCAAATGGTGCTAGACGAGACGCCCAATTAAAGTGAGAGAGATAGAAGAGGCTATGAACATGTCAAAAGAACGCGTTTGTCACATATTAAATCAACATTTACACATGAGAAGCTGTACGCGCGGTGGGTGCCGCATTTGCTCAATTAGACCAACAACGTGTTCGAATGAACATTTCCAACGCTCTGTTGGCGCTTTAGGTGTAATAAATCCACATTTTGGCGCCGATTAATTACTGTAGATGAAACTTGGATACACCATTATATGCCCGAAACAAAAATACAGTCCAAACAGTGGACTACAAGGGGGGAACCAGCTCCAAAAAGAAAGCAAAGCTGATTTAAGTTCGGCTGGGAAAGTGACAGTCACTGTTTTTTTGGGGGGGATGGCCATGGAGATATTTTAATCGATTATCTTCAAAAAGGAAAAACCGTTATAGGAGCATACTACGCATCATTGCTTGACAAGCTGAAGGCAGAACTTGCGGAAAAACGGCCATATTTGCAGAAAAAGGAAATCCTGTTTCACCAAGACAACGCACCGCCTCACACCTTAGCGGTTGCAATGGCGAAAATCCACGAATCACGGTTTGAACTGCTTGACCATCCGCCTTACTCGCCAGATCTGGCCCCAGGCGACTTCTTTTTGTTCCCTCATCTGAAAACTGCGCTCGGAGGACAGAGATTTTCGTCAAATGAAGAAGCAATCACCCTCGTGAACAATTATTTTGCAGGGAAAAACGCCGAGTACTATTTGGACGGGTTACAGAGATGGGAACATCGCTGGGAGAAGTGTGTAGAGTTACAAGGAGACTATGTTGAAAAACGCCGGGTACTATTTGGACGGGCTACAGAGATGGGAACATCGCTGGGAGAAGTGTGTAGAGTTACAAGGAGACTATGTTGAAAAACGCCGAGTACTATTTGGACGGGTTACAGATATGGGAACATCGCTGGGAGAAGTGTGTACAGTTACAAGGAGACTATGTTGAAAAACGCCGAGTACTATTTGGACGGGTTACAGAGATGGGAACATCGCTGGGAGAAGTGTGTACAGTTACAAGGAGACTATGTTGAAAAACGCCGAGTAATATTTGGACGGGTTACAGAGATGGGAACATCGCTGGGAGAAGTGTGTAGAGTTACAAGGAGACTATGTTGAAAAACGTCGAGTACTATTTGGACGGGTTACAGAGATGGGAACATCGCTGGGAGAAGTGTGTACAGTTACAAGGAGACTATGTTGAAAATCGCCGAGTACTATATGCACAGGTTACAGAGATGGGAACATCGCTGGGAGAAGTGTGTAGAGTTACAAGGAGACTATGTTGAAAAACGCCAAGTACTATTTGGACGGGTTACAGAGATGGGAACATCGCTGGGAGAAGTGTGTAGAGCTACAAGCAGACTATGTTGAAAAAAAAAGTTCTGAAAAGTGTCTTGTACCTTTATTAGGTCGAAAACTTTTCAGACCACCTTTGTAGTGCTTAAGCGTGATTCACAATGATATTACATAATGGAAACCAATTTTGAGACGGTAGAGGTTTACATATTCAGTTATAAACTTTTCGATCCTATTTCTAGGTAATTACTTCGCAAACTTCATGCATTATTAGCAAAGTAAATATTTAATTGTAGTATTCGATAGATCGTGCAGTATCCCACTTTGTAGCATGGATTAAAGGAAACCAACTTCTTTGAACATTTTAAATGTGCTTGAGAAAGTTGCCTAATGTATGAGAATTACCTAACCCAAGCTGCTACAATATTAATTCACAACGAATAGATCAACAGCGGGCAGAATATTTTAGCTTTAAAAATCAATTTCTTTGACGTGACTCTCTCTTCTTGCTACATCTACTACCAGAAACTTCAACATTTTTGTTCGTTGGTTAGCGAGTCATCAGTAAATTGTCATTGTCTCTTGCCTATTATGACATTAGTTCCGAACAAAATCACTCAAATGGTCACTATAACAATGCCTTAGTATGTATAGATAAACCAGTTCCTTTGTTGGTGGTCCCAAAGCCAAGATATTGCCCAATTTACAATAAACAGTGCGTGCATATGCTTCAAAGTCTGAAAGTTCCATCTCTCTAATGGACATATGCCATAAAACCACAGTTGTGTGCACTTGTGTATGTGAAGCCATGTGGATAATGCAAGAAGAAGCACCTTTCACTAAGCAGATGCATGCGCCTTTGTTCTCTCCACCCCACGTACGGCTGTCGGACCCAATCGCATACCACGCAAGTAAAGCAATAATACGAGCCTTAAAAACAAAGCCAACGAAAACAAAATTAAGCTGTGCGAGGTTTTTGATTTCCCGAAAAACATTTCAAGTATATTTTTATGAGACGGAAAAAGAGAGATAGGCAGGGATAAAAACAGAAAGAAAGAAAGAAAAAAGAAAGAAAGAAACAAACAAACAGACAGACAAAGAAAAAAGAATTATTCTTAAGAAGCAAATACCGGTAAGAACACCTTTAAGTACAGTTAAAGCCACGAAGAAAAATCTGATACAGGCAATGCTTCGTGTCATTATTTCAGACTTTTTGAAATGATAATACACGTCGTAACTGCCATTTTGAGATTATTATTATTATTATTATTATTATTATTATTATTATTATTATTATTATTATTATTATTATTATTATTATTATTATTATTATTATTATTATTATTATTATTATTATTATTATTATTATTATTATTATTATTATTATTATTATTATTATGAAGGGGTAGAGCCAGACTGAAAAATTCAATGCCATAGCCGGGATTTGAACCACGGATCTTCTGGTTTCCGTCCAGCCGCTCCAACAATTTGAGCTACTTTGGTCAACATGCCGACATGACAATAAATTCTCCAACTGACTCGTCTTTCTCCCGGTAAACCACTAGGAGTTCTCATAAACACATGAGATTAATGGAAATTAATTGTTCTTTCACACTAGCCGTGTGTAGGACACACTATGAAGAGATAGAATCAGACTGAAAAATTCAATGCCATAGCCGGGATTTGAACCAGGGATCTTCTGGTTTCCGTACAGCCGCTCTAACCATTTCATAGTGCGTCCTACACACGGCTAGTGTGAAAGAACAATTAATTTCCATTATTATCATCATCATTATCGTCACCATCATCATCATCATCATCATCATTACTGGGAAGAACAAAATACCTGAGCGACGCTGTCGATTTTCTGATGCTTTGGTAACCAATACACTAATTAAAAAAAAAAAATTATCTTATTCTTGGATGTGCAGTGAAATCCGAGAGTTATTATAGTCAATGTTTTAAATCAAGTGAATCCTTTCTCAAAACAGAGAAGCTACTCTCATTTTTAATTTGTTCCGACGTAAACTTTTCAAACCTTTTCTACTTACTTCCCATTCACAAGAATGCGACGCATTCTCTATGATTGTACACTTCTATCTGCTTCCAACTAAGCGAGCAAATGTTTGTATAAATGCTTAAGTAATGCTTTCGTTGTAAAAAGAGGCTGAAGCCGTAATCAAATGTTTAAAAGAATCGGACTATGTGCTCTTACTATTCTGTATACATCACGATAATCGCCAGATTTTTTAGAAATGCGTTCATTACCTATTTCCTTGTACCTATTTCATAGAATAGAATAGAGTAAGGCAATAGTCAAACCATTTTAGAGCTGGAAACTATGTGAGGGCTTTGATATTCCATTAACTTTGCATGTGCAGGAGGTAAACAACAAAAGAATAACGACTACCTATTTGAGAAAAGTATGAGTATTTCAATATTTAAACAAATAATAAAGAATATCACATCTCTGAAAAAACGTGCTTCAAAAAGACCGACATTTTTGGTGTAGGGGGTTTTTATCATTTCTTATACCGAGCAGAATGGATCAGGCGGTGTTGTCTGTGGTTCACATTCGGAATGTCGGGGTTCAATTCCTGCGACCGACCTTCCTCACCATGGGTTTTTACGAGGGGTTTCCCGAGTCACTAGGCGCATGTTGGGAAGCATATAAATATCTAACATCCCTCGTTTCTTCAGGAAGCAAGGGTGAACGAATTTGCCGGTGGTGCTGCACTCTGGTAGAGTGTGCAATTTGGAAATACGGTGTTCCGCCGAGGGGAGACGCTGCAATCAGTCAGCCGAATGTAGCTTGGTGGTGGCGGCCTCTCTATACCGAAGTAGAACTCCGTGGGGCGGAAGAAATAGCCTTCACTTGTTACAGACCCTCCGCGGGTACAGTGCCGCTTTTGATCTGTTCTAGCGCTTTTTCATCCTTCCTCAGGGTGATCTGAAGCATAATAAGCTAAAAAAGAAAGGGCTAAAGCAGGGGCGGTTCCTCCTTGATGCGTATGAATCGCCGAGTCACCTCCTTTTTTTTTTTTTTTCAATAACTTTCATGGCTCTGTTTTATGTTCTAGCATTTAATTTTCATATATAAAAGTTCTCCAAATTATATTTTGTAATGGAGGCGCTCTCTTGGCGCCCGCGCGTCGATAATGCAGAAAGCTTACTTCCCGACTGTAGTTCGTTATAACGCCAAGACCATAACCAGAGGCAAGAGTTTTTGTTTTTAACGAATTTTTTGTCTCGAATTTTCACGAATTTTTTTTTTTTTTTTTTTTTTTTTTCGAGAGTAATGTTTTTAGCGACAAATGAGAAAATTTCTATTATTATTATTATTCTGCATAGAACATTTTACATTTATTACAAATTGCATATATATACAACTGTAATATAATATTCATGTCTTCATAACATGCAGCTAGAAATCGTGAACAAAATGTTTACAAATTTAACGTAAGCAAGATAAGATTTAAAACTTAACAAAGCCAATAAAGTGCATCACCATGCGTACTGAAATAACAGCTAAGTGATGCAACAATTAACTGACACCACAGCATCCGACTGGTCCGTGATACTGAGAACTGTTTGTCGTATGCAAATCTCCTATTGTTCTAACTAAAGGTACTGTTTGGCGATGTCTGATGTGTGATATTTGATTTTATTCATGTTACCTACTAACTGCCGATTTCAAATAAAATATTGTAATTTGGAAAAAGGGGTTTTAACGGTTGTGTTACTCTAGTTAGCTGTTACTTTTCATTTCAGCCACGTCATTACTCATTAATTCTCCCCGAAAATCTGCGCGAAATTAATGCGAATTTATGGTAAAAACACATAACATCACCAATTAAAATTACACTGGGCTACAAAAAATAATTTTTAAATGTTTCGAGCACTTCATGAGGCAATTCCTACTAATTTTGGCTTGAGGAAAACAAATATGACAATGAAAACAAATTTTATTAGCTCTAGTTTCTATGATATACACAAGGTGGAAGTATTACATATTAATGGATTGAGACAAAGACAAAGTAAACCGGAAACATTACTTCATTCCAACGGCCCTGATATCTTTGTTCCATAACAGAAATGTTCTGATGGAATCTCTCCCCATGTTCATCACTAACAGATCCACAACTAGGAGGGAAAAAGTCTAGGTGGGAGTGGAGAGAATGGATCTTAATGGACATGTTGCATCCAAGGTTACGGTATTTTTGCAGGAGCACGGTCACCAAAAGCTTGTAGTTGTCATCTCTTTTGTTGCCTAAAAATCCATGCACAACACCCTTGAAGGCTTCCCAAGCTTCCTTTTCTGTCCCCTCCAAAACTTGGTCAAATGTAGGATCCTTTACAAGTTCTCTTATTTGTGGTCCGACAAAAATGCCTTCCTTAACTTTTGCATCACTTAAGTTCCCAAATTTCTCTCTGATTGTTTTTTGCTATTTGGCAAGTGTGCCAACTCCCCAAAACAATTCCCCCAAATATAAAATCTTCACTATAAAAATGCAATGTCACTTTATCTTCAAAACAAGAGCTAATCTATAATTTTATGGTGATTTTTGGATTCAGCAGATGGAAATACATGTAAATTCACTATTTTTAAGCCCGAAACATTTTCATTGTTGTCCAGTGTTATTAATGCGAATTTTATAAATAATTGTCACCACAAATCTTGCCTCTGACCATAACACATGTAGTGGATCGAGGGGCAGAATGTATTGATTATTGCCATGGCTATGGATTCGATTCATAGAAGCCGTATATTCCGCACCAGCTCGTGTTACCAACACAATACAGGACTTTCTTCCTACTTTTTCGTTTATTTGAAAGGAAGTTTGTTGGTAGAAGTGGTAACCGGCTTGAAGCGAGTCCCACATGTCATGTACTACTGTTTATTATCAGTTTGCATCCTGTGTAAAAACGTAACGGACGTTGTTTGAGTTTCCACCTCGGCCTTTTTGATTCTGCCTTGTCGTAGCTTCACAAATTTATGGCACTTGTGATGTACTGTTCTGGGTTGTGTTTCCGCTTAGGCGTCTTTGATTCTATTGTTCTGGTAACTTGATACATGTATGACTCTGCTTTACATGGTTTTTTGTTTTGTTTTGCTTAACACTTTGTTTTGAGTCATGTACATATTGTTCCTATCAAAAGTATATGATGAAATCTTTACAAAAGAGATAGTAAAAGTGTCATTTTGTTAAAAGCTAGAAAGACTATTTTCGCTTGAACTATACTTGAGCGTTTTTTCTAAAACATTTTCGCTTAAGACGACAACAAAACATGCATAAAAAACATATCTAATTTTTGAGTGGACTACTGTAAAGGAATGCAGTACTCGTTTTTTACTACAAAGTAAAAACTTGAGGTATTACATTTACATGAATTATTTCTTTCTTTGTCACCTGCCTATAAAAGACAAGCGGAAGTATTGTATTCCACCCAACAATTTGATGTTGGTGTTGCACCTGAATCCAGAAACAATGTACTAATATATACCCTAGTGCTCAAAAGCGTTATTAAAGACAATACTGAAAACAAATCTATGTATTCAGTCCAATTGAAACAAAATCGGTAACGTTCTATGACTGTACTACGTAATGTAGGTATATGATGTTTCAGGTGTGGCATGTGAAGACAAAGGCTTAATGTAACCACTATGCCGGTCCGTAAGTATTGTTTAAAAACGAAACAGGAGCAAAATAAGGACAAATGATATCTTCTGATTCTCTTGGCTTAACACTTACGTTTCAAATGGGAAGACTTGTCGCCTGTAGCGAATCAGATGCGTTAGAGCCTTCAGCGTTGCCACCTCGTTATCCTCACTCTTTTTATATTTCCCTCTCTCTCGCACACTTGCCAGTGTTCGTGGAGAACGCAAACTGAATTTTCCAAAGTTTTATAATAATGCAGTTGTTCAAATCACAATTGCAACATGGATATTCGTATATTACGCAAATGTTTTAAGTATTTAGTTTAAAATTAATTATAGTTTAGGAATTACTTATTTCTATAATCTAATGAAAATACCAGCGGGGTATCCGTAGAGCTGTGAATGTTACTTACGTTAAGAGATAATTCGTCATTGTCATTGTCTTCAACGTCTGAGTACTGCAAATTTATGATGATAGCTTCCAAAATCTCGTTACGTGCTACTTCTTTCCATAAGTCGTCTTCCTGTAGTTTACCTTATGTCTCACGCAGTTTTGCCAGTCTTGTTCTGTTCCTTGTCAATTTCTTTGTGAATAAGTCGTTCAACGTCTCTCAGTTTAAAAACATTATTTCTGTTTGCAACATAATTTGAGCCCACATTAACTCTATTGGATTGTTCTAGCAGTAGTAAGAGGGGGGATGTAGATCGCGTCTCATTGATCCAGGTGATACACTTTTTCATGGAAGAGTAACTGAATAATACTGCGTTGAACTCTCTAGAGTAAATAGAGATTATGAACCATTCATAAACAAAGATATAATGTGACCTGACACGTTCTGCCAGACCAGCAGGAAGTGTATTGTTCCCTCTCATCGAATTTAACAAACACGTTGGCTTATTCAAAGTACACATTTCTTTTATCACGTCATGTCAAATGTTTACGTTTCAGTTCTGAGTAATTTCAAATATACGTTCAAACCAATAATGATATTCATTACAGTGCTTATATCGCAATGCATTGTTATAATATAATGGTATATGCTTTATTTATTTGTATTAGGAAAACTATTTGAGCTAAAAGTATGGAGTTTTTACGGTTACGTTAAATACATTACTCTCTTCTTCCTCATGGATCAGTTTTTGCAAAATATGAATTTTTGTCATAGCGCGAATAGTATTTATTAGAGAGTGATTGGTTTGGCGCTTGTCACACACCACATAGGGGGAATTCAATACGACAACACCGCAGGACTCCGATTGGTTGCTCATCTAGTAGCGCTCAAGGACAAAAATCATCCCATTTGAAACATATAATGATTGCTACACATCTCAATGGCAAATAACAAGTTTAGCCAAGTGAACCTGTAGATTTTCTTCATTACTCACATTATGTGTGAAACTCTGTCCTACTGGTGTAATTTTTATGGCAAACATGGTCGTTTGGTCTAACTTTCAAAGCTGTCTCCTCACTCAGTACCTACTGCCACTTAAAAACTTTGTGGCTGAGTGGTTAGACCGCTCAGCTATCACCGACGCGAGAGCTGGTTAGATCCCAGGCGACCACAAAGTGAGATTTGTGGTGGACACTACGGTGCTGGGACGGGTTTTCTCCGGAATCGCCGGTTTCTCCCACCATCTCATTGCACCTGTGCTCCATCTTCAATTCATGTATAATCAGTGTCATCGTCTGCGGTGTCGCATATAGTAAAAGAGAGCGTTGAACACTACACACTTAATGACTTTAACATATTGTTCCTATGAAGAGAATGTAATGAAATCTTCACAAAAGAGACGGTAAACGTGTTATTTTGTTAAGAACTGGAAAGCCAATTTTCGCTTGAACTATACTTGAGCGACTTTTCTAAAAGGTCATGGCTTAAGAGAACAACAAAACATGTATAATATCGATATCTAATTTTTGGGTGGATTACTGTAAGTGCTGTGAATTCGCTAGATGACATTGTCCCTTCTCTAATGTTCCACTGTTCACTAACACTGCACTTCGTTTTCTCAATCACTTTGCGAAATAGCACAGTAATGAAATACGCCTGACGTAGCCTCCTTTTGCGGGGGGTTGACTCACTAGAAGTCGATCACAAGACGTCCCTAATCCCTTGCAGTAACGATATGTAATAACAATCGTCACAAACTCGCTCGGAGAATAGCACTTTACGACGCACCAGAAACGCACTCCGTAGCTCGTTGACTAACTTAGCCATCTCAGACTCTAGTACTGATTCCCTCCTTTCCGAATGATTCGCTTCGCTCGCTTATATAGCTTTAGGAAATTTTCAGGACGTTCGACATTGAGAAACCTTTAGAAGGGTCTAATCCTTGTTTCACATAAGCTTGCCCCGTATCTCTTAACCGTCACGTGACGGTTGGCTGCTGTTGTGTATAGACTGTTGTGCGGTAAAATTTAATTCGTTATTTAACATGGTGATATGTCTTTATATGTTGGAAGAGAATAGTCAAATTTATATTTTCGTAACTGTTTCAATTAAATATATTACGCAACAGAGTTGATTTATCTGAAATGCATGTTAATTCTTTAACAGAGTAAAGAGGAGGTTCCTTTGCTCTCAAGCACATGGCACGATAGCACGTGCTTTAGCGGTAGTGATGATATATTTGTTTATATGACTTCTATCACTGACCTTGTTTTGAACTGGATTAGTCATATATCGCCGTTCGACGGTGTGCTATGCCGAATGCGAAAGCTAAATTATGTTATTGATCGTTTATTGCGCGTGTACTTATTATATGTATAATGACAATGTCTACCGCCAGTTTTTCGCTGAAGCATCACTAGGGAAAACCTTTACAATGCGGCGACAAAGAATTGTGGTGTATGTGTTTAATGCACTCACAGAGAAAAATCCGTCTTTGTCAGTGACAGAAGTCGAATAGCTATACTCTGAACTTACAGGTGTGTTAGATGCGTAGGAACATCGCGACATGAAATTGAGACAACAGGAAAACTTACGACTCCAGGGGCGATATTGCTGTGTGGCGAAGACGTTATTTAAGGACAATTAAACAGTGCCGAATTACAAGTCGCAAAATATGCTACCTTGACGAGACTTGGGTGAATGAAGGACACACGAATAGTAAAGTATAGCGTGACAGAACTTTTAAGACAGAAAGACAAGCATTTTTGCAAGGTATGTGTGCTGGTTAAAAAAAAATCCCAGTGCAAAAGGCCGAAGGGCTTTCATTATAAACTTGTTCAGTTTCACTGCATATTCATTCAGTTCAACTTGCTCAGTTTCATTATAAACTTGTAATTTTGCATGCCTTCATATTCTTATTTGTATGATTTTATCTATCTTCCTGGCAATTATTATGACGTTTACTATAGGTTATAAATGTGACGGGATGGCACCGCCTATGGCCTATGGCGCGAAAGCATTAGCCAATTAGGGTGAGGGGGGAATGAAATGAAATGTGTAGTGTTTAACGCCCGCTTTTACTACATACGGCACCGCAGGCGGTGACACTGATGATACATGAGATGAAGATGGAGCACCGGTGGAATGAGATGGCGGGGGAAACCGGAGGTCCCGGAGAAAACCCGCCCCAGCGCCGTGTTGTACACCACAAATCTCACTTTGCGGTCGCCTGGGATTGAACTCGGGCCGCCTTAGTGAGAGCCAAGCGGTCCAACCACTGAGCCACGGCGCGGCCGTGAGGGGGAAGGTTGTTGCACGCGGAGTGATACATGTCAGCGGGGCAAGGTTATATGAAACAGAGATTAGTTATCTGGTGAAAGCACTTATCACGTTTATGTTGGGCCAGACCGTAGCTTATTCCTTTACGACTGCATCTTCCTGGCGACTACCTCTTGATACCTTTGTGACATAGCCACTGCGTCGCAATATATATGCAGCATCTTTCAATGATGCAAAATTGGGTTAAAATCCGATCACCCTAAAACGTTTTTCTATGCCTCTAGGAAACTTCTTTGACATGACCAGTTGAATGCTTAGGATCAGTGATTTGAAATTTCCAAACCGGCGTGACATCTCGTTTTCCACGAGGAACCGTGTTGTTCACGACTAACAATTGATACTAATCCTCAGGGTGCCCACTGTTCCATCAATTTCAATCAGAGATTCAACAATACTTCATGAAAAAAACAACCCTACATTATGATACTATCACGTGTATGCTTCGTGGTGGATATTTGGTGCTTACGTCATTTCTCTTGTTGGTCGGGCTTTGAACACAATATGCAGAGAAGTCATCTTGTGACATCTAATAAGTGCAGATTGCACTTGATTCCATCACTCTAGAGAGTTTTGGTCCTCGTAAAACGTTTCCAAGCGGGTCCCCTATTATTAAGATCTAATTCTAATCTCTCTTTAACCTAAGCCTGTCTTCAAGATTATCCACTATTGCTCTAGTTGACTGATCTCTTACGAATGATGCCACTTCCTTTTATGGCAATTTTCCTAGACTGGAATGAGGAAACAGACTTCAGAGGTTATTTTATACCCTCCTTTGTCCTTTGTGAAGTTAACACCATACACTCAAGTTACTGAAAGCCACCAAACTCAAGAAATGATTCAGTCTGGTTTTCTTCGATGGTATTTCAGACAACTTGTCTGAAATAAGCTAGATATGCTTTGGTTTTACGCATTGCTATTGCAAATATATTCAAATTACTTTAATTAGCTCTTTATGTATTTTAATGCATTACTTCCTTCAAATTGTACAAAGGGCTTCTAAACTACCATGAAATTAATCCACCTCATAAATTTTATGTTTTTCTGCTCTCAACAAGCACACATGTAATCAACGTGAGGTACTGTAATCTTCTGTCTGAACCAACAATTTATTTTAATTCAGTATGCAGGAAAACACTATGTCAATGGAATATGATAACACCTAAAAATTTCGTGGTGAGCGTTATTAATTAAAGCTTGAACGGATTATACTCCATCCATGTAATTTCAATAGAGATTCGGGAATTCAACTGAGTACAGCTGGGGCTCTTCTTTGTAGGAGTAGGACGATCATCCTCTGGGACCACATCGTCTACTCATGCACATGCTCTTAATAAGACTAGACATGAAAGGCAAGGAGAAGGGTACAGGTTAATACTATTATTCCTACGGTGCAATGATCGGGTTTCGCCAAGAGAACCCTTGTTGGTAACGGTGGAGCTTCGTGCAAGCATGCGATGCATGCAAGCGGGGAAGGAAATGCAGGCCAGGGCAGCACCTGACCGAGGTACTGAGTAATGCCGTGGAACGTGGAGAGGCCTCAAAGGGTCTTGGTATTAGATGGGAGTACTGATATGCTTAGGATTGGGTGTTAAGGGAGTAAGGCTAAATGAAGGGGAAGTGTATGTATGCGCTGGTGGGCAATACTACTTGTGTTAGTCTACGTCGTGCATTTGGTACTTATCTTATGTGCGAATAAATTTGCTATCCATATCGTGTTGTTGAGCCGTGCTTGGAGCGAGTAGTTAGTGTTGTCCAAAAATCATATCCGGATTCATAGCCAGGTCTCGAAGGGTTACTGTTCAAGGGGCCGTCATCCACCCGGATCCACCCTGCGAGGCAAAGACTTGGAAGGCAACCTGGGGGAAGTAAAGAAGATGTGTATATTAGTAATTGTAGGGTCTATGATTTTGGGTGATGGTATATGAGTTAACCAGGGACGAGTAAATCCAAATAGTCTTCTAAATCGTCGCGCGTGATAGTCTCAGGGAGCTTTCTGTCGAAAAGTTAGAGAGGGGGTTTTTGTGTGTTCTGAGTGGTTGTGTATTTTCCTGTATGAGAGTGTTGTGGCAGTTCGCTGACCTGGCGTATAACTAGAGGAAAGTTTCTTCATGAACTCCTCGTATATATCTTGAATTATTGTGGAGTATGTTGGCAGGTGTGTGCGTATAGTCAGCTCGATATAGGAGGTAGTGAGGATTACTGAACCGGCCCTGCGATGAAAGTCTGGTCTCAGTTATGAGGGCAGCGTGGTGTTGTAGGTGAATAGAAGGTCGGATATTTCACTTTTGCGTCTACGTAGTCTGTAGGCGTTACAGCCCACGACTTTTGGGGACTCACGCCATAGAAGTGGACAGAAATTTTCAAGAATAGGGAAAAGAAAGAGTTGTAGTCCCTGATGATATCCAGGTTGTCGTCAGGTTGGACTAAGAGCATGGAGAAGACGTAGAGTAGGGTCTATGTGGCAGAGCATCTCGGCTTTAAGACCCACCCTTATGAGCTTTCAATGAGGCAGTTTGACTCTCCGTTGGGCAGTCATCGGTCTGGTTGGGCATTAGCCCAAAGATTGGAGAGGTTAATCCATAGGATTAGTAGCGATGCTGTTGGTGCCTGATTGGAAGGTGCCCCTGATTGCTGTCGTTGGTGATAGGGGCTGATGTTGGAACTGATGTTAGTGTGAATCAGGTGGCGGAGGTTGGTGACATTGCTGCTCTGGTGCAGCAGGTGCCGGAGATTGTTGGGTTGCTGCTGTTGCCCCACTTGGTCGATTGTCATGGTGGCTGCGGCTCGGAGACGGGAGACCGTGGTCTGGTACACCGGGCAACTCCTATAGCGCACCTTGCGGCCCCGACGTGGCATAAGGTACACTGGCTCATCTCCGGCGGTGCCTGGCAAGCGGTCGACTTAAGGAAGCCGGCACACTTGGAGCACGTGTGCCACTCGTGGTTGCCCAAAATCTGAAATCTCCGGGACTGCAGGGGCACTGCCGGTATTGTGTAGGCCTCCACCTGTACCCTGAAAAGCATCACTATAGGTATGTCATACAGGCATATCATAAAGTCGTCTTCAGAAGACGGCTAAGGCAAGTACATGGGAAGGGTTGTGCTGTTTCGTTCAAACTGATGGTGTTGGTTAACTCGGGTGACTGAGACGTCCGAGGACTTGAGTTCCGCTTGGACCTCCCGTTCAATCCCGTCTAGAGGGAGACGTTTTATCACAATCCTGTAGGTCCTCTCTTCTGGGTGGAGGGGTGACGTGAAAGTATACACCATGCTGTTGTAGGGACAACTTGAGGTTTTCAGAGCCCACAGGGAGGGCAATCGCACACAGTAGTCGTGAGTACACTGTCTGCGTGATGTGCTACGGTGGAGTTCACTGTAGAGCCTTCTCAGGGTTACAGAGTGCCGTTATCTTACGTAAGTAGGGGGTTGGAGGTTTGTCTTGGCAGCCTTTGCATAGGTTCGGTAGTCGGGACTGTTACTGTCAGGGGGTGTCGGGGCTAGCTGGTGGAAGTAGGGGGATGGATTGAGGGGTAATGGATTGACTGTGGAGGGGGAGCCGTGTTTTGAGCGCTGGTAGGAGCACTCTGGGCCTGGCTGTAGGAGGTGGAAGGAGTGAGCTGGGAGGGCGTTTGAAAGGAGGCAGGAGGGGGGCAGTAGGTTTGGTGAGCTGCTAGTGCAGGTTAGTCGTCGGACCAGGGGACGGAAGAGTAGAAGTCCTCGATAGAAGATTCAAGCAAAAGTCTAGTGAGCGGACCTTATATACTAATGGAATTAGAGGAATTAAAATAACATAGGTGAAAGAGAAGAGCTGGTGTAGGCGCTAAAGAGGTGATCTCGGGGGTGAGGGGGCACCTAGAGACCAGTCCGGGAGACAGTTGGCTTAGGCCTTGTTACTCTACACAATTACAAAGCTGTGGTCTCGTGAGCGGGCCGGTACTTCGGATAGCTGCTGTATTTCCACTTCGTTGTCTGTGATCCCTTCTTCTCACCAAAAGGCTAGTCGGGCTCTTCTGCTCTTGTAATGTAAATATCTTCCTGATTATTTTGTCTTTTTTAAGAGGCAGTTCCACACCTGCCGCCCTAGTGACCATCATCCTTAGATCTACATTGTATCCCCATGCTCATGCTGAATTAATCTAAGCGAATAAAGAATCTTTCATCAATAGTGCCCTGGCTTAAAGATGTGATAGCTGCCGTTGTTATTTAGTTACAGCAATCATTTTTTCATGTGGTTACAGTTGTTATTAGCAAATACCCGTAGAGCGCTCCAGTATTCAGCACGCGTAGAAATTGTTAAAATTCATTATCAAAATGGATCATCTGTTCGCCAAACCTTCCGCATGTTGAGTGGTACTGGGCTCCTTATATTGACTATTTTTGGCCTTAATTGCATGATATGGATCTCAGAAATATATGGTTCCAGCTAGGTGGTGCCACATGTCATACTGCTCTCGAAACAATCGAACTTTAGAAGGAGATACTCAGAGGTTCCATCATTTCCGGTGGTGGTGATATTAACTGGCCCCCGAGATCATGTGATTTAACGCCGTTGCATTACTCTCTGTGAGGTTATGGTAAATTTGGAGTTGATACCAACAATCCAAAAGGAGAAAATTGCCTTATGAATATCACCACCGGTGATATTCGTGAACCGGGACCTAATTTACGTTCTTCTGTCATTGAAAATTGGGCCAACACTGAAGCCGCAACCCAATGAATTTGCAGCGGTCACTTAACTCATGTTCTGTTATACACGTAATGATATTAATTATGCTCCAAAAATTATGCTCGATCACTTAGTGTTTTATTTAAGTTCCAACATAGGACACTCTTGTTGAAAGACCCTCTACATGCATGGCCAGGGATGCTTGAAAGTAATACATGCGTAATTTAGACAGCTTCCGCTGAGGCCCTGGAAGGTACAGAAGGACATAATGACTGCGTGCAGCAGGCATGCAGCGTGAGTATGGTGACGATACATAAGTCTGAGCACCACCATGGGCAAGTGAAGGTGAAGAATGGAGGTGGAGATACTGACAGACAGCCAAAAGTTGTGCAATTAATAGTAGTTTACTGGGGTAGACAGACAGTAGTTGGGATCTACGAATAGATAAAAGACGGACAGACACTGTAACCGGGGTAGTCACAAGTTAGGAATGCCATGGTGGTGGGGGTATTTGCTACTGCTGACCTTGAGGTCTGTATTTACAGTTGTGAGTATTACATCAATAAGTTGTGAGTATTACATCAATAAGTTGCGAACAATCAATCCAATGATGTTGACTTCAAGTTGGCATGTCCTGCAGTGGTGGGGCCATTAACTATAGATGAACTATCCACGGACTTGAGGTGTTGTATTGCTGGAGATGTGTAGTTATGAGTGCTACATCTTAAGCAATCAATACAGCGAAGTTCACTTCAAATTTTGTATGTTCTGTGGTGATGGGGCAGTTAACTATAGAGCATAGTAGGATGTCACAAAGCTTATCAACATAAGGAAAGCTATAATTATTTGGGGATGGTGGGCCGGCTTTCTTTTCGTCCAGTTCATGAAAAAGGCAATGGAGCTTGGAATGGTCGAAAACTTGATTTTAGTTATTTTGACACGTCTGAACACCCTTGAAGCTTTAATCGAATGGAATAGCTGCTATAAAAACCTTTGAGTATCATTTACTTACGGTATTCCACCCAATAATTTGATTGATCTAGAACTGAAAGGTGTCTGGTGGACAGCTACGGGAGTGTAGAGAGGGATTTAGGGATTAATGGGAAGCGGATGGGATGGACAGAGGAGAGGAAGTGGTACTTGCACCGTGTTGGATGCATGGAGGAAAGTTGGGGCTTGTGGTGAGGGTACGGAAAGAGGTTGGGAGATGGAGGTGCTAAATTCGGTGAGCAGGTGATTCGGGGTCCACAAAACGGGGTATCTGGGAATGAGTAGTGGTGTTGGTTTGGGAGTGTTTGATTTGGAGGGGACATAGTTTGAAGGTGTCTTCATGTCAGTAGATGGTTTAGTTATAACAGGTTTAGGTGAACCACTGGTTGAGGGGAGAAGGCTACAGAGGCAGTGGATAGTGTGGACGGAATGAAGTAAGAGACGTAAGGTCTGGTGGTGGGGTGTAGAAGTGGGCACCGCCAACCGCCGCCATAATGTTCCTGACAGCTACCTTGCCTAAGGGAGCAGTTTCTTCCAGTGAGTGGACAGCAGGCCTCCCGTACTTCTCCATGGAAGAGGAGAAGACCTGGAGAGAACATTCAAGCGGAAGTTTAGCGGGGACATTATATACTAATAATATTAGGGAAAGTAATAGAAGATGAATGAGAGGAGCTTGCTTAGGGCGCTAAAGAGTTCGAGCAACAGAGCACCATAATCTGCGGGAGGGAGCGTCTAGAAACCAGTCCGGGAGACAGTTGACTTAGGTCTTGTCATTCTACACAATTACAAAACTGTGGTCTCGTGAGCGGGACGGCACATCGGATAGCTGCTGTAATTTCATTTCGCTGTCTCTGATCCCTTCTTCTCGCCAAAAGGCTAGTTGGGCTCCTCTGCTCTTCTTATGTATACCTCTTGAGCTTTTTAGTTTTTTTAAGGGGCGGCCCCACACCCGCCGCCCCTGGTGACGATCATCCTTAGATCCACATCGTCTCCCCATGCACATGCTAATCAATGGTCCCTTAACAAGGGTGTCATATCTTTAAGATCTGATGGCTGCCGTTGTTATTTAGTTACAGCAGTAATTTTCTTCATCTGGTTACAGTAGTTATTGGCAAATAGCTGTGGAACATTACAGCGTTAAGCAATGTCTAAAAATTGTGAAAAATATTTTTATCAGGGCTCATCTGTTCGCCTAACCTTCCGTGTATTGAGTGATACTGGACTCTTACAATTGCCTTTTTGGGTCTCTATTGGATGGTAGGTATTTTGAATTTCAAAAGCATGTGGTTCCAGCAAGATGGTGCCACATTTCATTCTGTTCTCGAAACAATCGAACTTATGAAGAAGTTCAGGGGTTTCGGCATTTCCCGTGGTGGTGATGTTAACTGGCGCTCGAGATCAAGTGTTTTAATTCCGGTGGACTACTTCTTGTATGGTTATATTAAATCTCGAATTTATTGCCAACAGGTCAGAAACAGTAGAAGATCTTATGAATAACATCGCGCGTATTATTTGTCAATTTGAACCTGATTTACCTTCTGTCATTGAAAATTGAGTCAGCCATACACGCATAACCCAACGAAATCACGGCGGTTACTTAACTAATGTTCTCATATACACGTGATGATATTAATTATGGAAAGATAGTCAGACTGAGAAATTCAATGCCATATCTGGGATTTGAACCATGGATCCTCCGGTTGCCGTCCAGCCGCTGTAACCGTTGAGCTACTATGGCCAACGTGCCGACATGATATTAAGTTCTCCAACTGGCTCGTGTTTTTCCCGGTAAACCACAAAATAGGAAAAACACGAGTCAGTTGGATAATTTAATGTCATGTCGGCACGATGGCCATAGTAGCTCAAGGGTTAGAGCGGCTGGACGGCAACCAGAGGATCCGTGGTTCAAATCCCGGCTATGGCATTGAATTTTTCAGTCTGACTATCTTTCCATACTTTAACCTACACACGGCCAGTGTGAAAGAACAATTAATTTCCGATATTAATTATGTTACAAATTAAAAATGAAATAAGCATATATCATTTATAGAACGTGTTTATTTAAGTTCCAACATAGGGCACTCTTGTTGACGCACCCAGTAGATACAGGGACGGGGACGACTGAAAGAAATGCATGCGTAATTTAGCCGGGTTTTGCTGAGTAGCCCGGAAAGTACAGACGGGCATAATGACTGCGTGCGGCAGGAATGCAGCGTGAGTGCGGTAAGCATACAGAAGTCTGAGCAGCACCATGGGCAAGTGAAGGGGAAGAATGGAGGTGGAGACTGACTGACAGACAAGTCATGCAATTAGTAGTAGTTTAATGGGCTAGACAGACAGACAGTAGATGGTGTTTACGAATAGGTAAAGTACGGAGAGACAGACGCTGTGGTGGATGTAGTCACAAGTTAGAAGTGCCTTGGTGGGGGAGGTGTTTGCTGCTGCTGCTGCTGCTGCTGCTGCTTACCTTGAGGTGTGTACTTACAGTTGTGTGTGTTAAATAATGAGCAATCAGTCCAACGACGTTGATTTCAAATTGGCATGTCCTGCAGTGGTGGCGCCGTTATCCCTAGATGAACTACTCACGGACTTGAGGTGTTGCATTGCTTGAGACGTATAGTTGCGAGCGTTTCATCTTTAGCAATGAATCCAATGAAGTTCACTTCAATTTGGCATGTCCTGTAGTGATGGGGCAATTAACTATAGATCACAGTTGCCCTTGCCACATGATGAAGGCTATGTATGTAGGCATGGTCGGCCAGCTTTCTTTTCATCCAGTTCCTGAAGAAGGCCATGGAGCTTGGAATGGACGAAAGCTCGAATATAGTTATTTTGATACAGCTGATTACTCTTGAAGATTTAATCCAATGGAAAAGCAGCTATAAAATTCTTTGAGTATTATGCACTTGCGGTATTCCATTCAAAAATTTGATTGATGTAGAAGTGAAACGTGCCTGCTGGGCAGCCACAGGGATATACTGAGGGCTTTAGGGATGAATGGGAAGCGGATGGAATGGACGGAGGAGGGGAAGTGTAAGATGCAGCGTGTTGGGTTACTGGAGGTAAGTAGGGGCTGTTGAGGGTAACGACAGAGATTTGAAGGACGGAGATGCTATACTCGGTGAGCAGGTGGTTCGGACTAGTAGGGGTCCACAGAGCGGGTTATCCGGGATGGAGTGGGGAGTGTTGGATTGGGAAGTGGGGGTGACTGATTTGGAGGGGACAGGGATTGTAAGTGTGTTCATGTCAGTGAATGGTTTAGTTTTATAACTAAAGGTTCGGGTGAATAAGTGGTTGATGAATCAGTGGTTGAGGGTAAAGGCTACAGAGGGAGAGAATGGTGTGGATGGGATGGAGTCTCGTGAGAGTATTAACATCTGGTGGATGGGTGGATGAGCGGGCACTGCCAGCCGCTATGATGTTCCTGGCAACTACCTCCGGTTAGTGGACAGTAGGCCTTCCGTACTTTTCCATGGAAGAGCAGAAGGCCTGGATAGAGCATTGAAGCGAAAGTCTAGTAAGGGGACCTTATATAGTAATATTAGAAAAGTAAGAGAAGATGAATGAGATCAGCTTGCATAGGGCGTTTAAGAGTTAGAGCTACAGAGCATTGTAATCTGGGGGAGGGAGCGCCTAGAAACCAGTCCGGGAGACAGTGGGCTTAGACTATATTATTCTGCACAATTGCAAAGCAGTGGTCTCTTGAGGGGGCCGCCACATCGGATAGCTGCTGTAATTTCATTTTGCTGGCTCTGATCTCTTCTTCTCGGCAAAAGTCTAGTCGGGCTCTCCGGCTCTTGTAATGTATACATCTTATTCTTTTTTTTAAGAGGCGGCCCCACACCCGCCGCCCCTGGTGACGATCATCCTTAGATTTACATCGTCTCCCCCTGCTTATACTGAATTAATTTAAGTAAGTGGCGTATCCACTTCCATCCCGTCTTGACGTTGTGCTCAGCGGGGGGGGGGGCTTTTTAGACTCAAGGTATTGCCCTATGGAAAGAACCCCGGAGTTTCCATCGCCCCCGGGTAGAAGGAGGCCCAGGTCCTTGGTCCTACGGGTCCAGGACTAATGGGAGTAGAGCCTCTGAGCTTAATTATAATTTCATCAAGAGTGTCCTGGCTTTAAGATGTGATAGCTACCGTTGTTATTTAGTTCCAGTAGTATTTTTTTCATGTGGTTACAGTTGTTATTGGCAAATAGCCGTAAAACACTTCAGCATTCAGCAAGTGTCGAAATTGTAAACAGTTATTATTAAAATGGCTCATCTGTTCGCCAAATCTGTCGTATATTGGGTGATACCGGACTCCTATAATTGACTATTTTTGGCCTCAATTGGTTTTTATGGATCTCGTAAACATGTGGTTCCAGCAAGATGGTGCCACATTTCATACTGCTCTCGAAACAATCCATCATTTAAAGGAGAATGTCTGAGGTTCCGGAACGTCCCGTGGTGGTGATGTCAACTGGCTCCCGAGATCATGTGATGTAACGCCGTTTGATTACTTCTTATGAGGTTATGTGAAATCTCCAGTTTATGCTAACAAGTCAGAAAGAGTAAATTATCTTACGAATAACATCACGCGTGCTATTCGTGAAGTTGGACCTAATTTACGTTCTTCTGCCATTGAAAATTGGATCAACTGTGTAGCGCAACCCAACAAAGTCGCGGTCACTTAAATGAAGTTGTCTTACACACTTAATGACATTAATTATGTACCAAAATGAACATAAAATAAACCTCTTATCATTTATAGAATGTGTTTTATTTAAGTTCCAACATAGGACACCCTAGTTGTAAGATCCTGTACATGCTTAGACGGGGATGTTTGAAAGAGGTGCATGAGTAATATAGGCGTGTTTAGCTGAGCACCCCGGAAAGTACAGACGAACATAATGACTGCGTGCAGAAGGCATGCAGCGTGAGTGTGGTGGCCATACATAGATTTCAGCAGCACCATGGGGAAGTCGGTGCTAAATGGAGGTGGCGAGACTGACAGACATACAGACAGACATACACACACACGGACAGAGAGACAAAGGTCATGCAATTAATAGTAGTTTACCGGGGTAGACAGACAGTAGTTCGAATATACGAACCGGTAAAGTACGGACATACAGACCCTGTGACGGCTGCAGTCACAAGTTAGCAATGCTATGGTGGGGAGGTTTTGCTACTGCTTACCTTGAAGTGTGTACTTACAGTTGTGTGTGTTAAATCATGAGCAATCAGTCCAACGACATTGACTTCAAAGTGCTACATCCTGCAGTGGTGGGACTGTTAGCTCAGGATGAACCACTCACAGACTTGAGGTGTTGTATTGCTGATGTATAGTTGCGAGTGTTACATCTTCAGCAATCAATACAATTACGTTCACTTCAATTTGACATTTCCTGGAGTGATGGGGCAGTTAGCTATATATCACAGTAGCTTGAAACAAGCTCTTCCCACATGATGAAGGCTATATATGTGGGCATGGCAGACCAATTTTCTTTTCATCCAGTTCCTGAAGAAGGCAATGCAGCTTGGCATGACCGAAAGGTCGAATTTTGTTATTTTGACACGGCTGATCACCCTTGAAGCTTTAAACAATGGAATAGCTGCTATAAAAAGACTTGAATATGATGTACTTACGGTATTTCACCCAAAACTTTGAATGATCTAGAAATGAAAGGTGTCTGGTGGGCAGCCACGGGAGTTTAGGGAGGTGTTTAAGGATTAATGGGAAGCGGATGAGACGGATGGAAAAAAGGAAGCGGTAGTTGCAAGGTGTTGGGTGCCTTGAGGTAAGTAGGCGCTTGTGGTGAGAGTAGGGAAAGAGGTTTGAGGGATGGAGGTGCTGAGTTCGGTGAGTAGATGGTTCGGATTGTTCGGGAGTTCACACCCTGGAGTAGCTGGGATGGAGTGGGGGTACTTAATTAATTTTTTGGAGTGCTTGATTATGAGGGTACAGATTTTGAAGGTGCCTTCATTTCAGCAGATGGTTTAGTTATAACAGATAGATGTGAATTAGTGGTTGAGGGTAAAAACTACAGAGGGAGTGGATGATGTGGATGGACTGGAGTCTGGGAGAGACGCAACATCTGGTGGTGAGGTAAAGGAGCGGGCAACGCCAGCCGCCATGATGTTCCTGGCAACTACCATGCCTGACGGAGCCGTTTCCTCCGGTCAGTGGACAGTAGGCTTTCCGTACTTCTCCATGGAAGAGCAGAAGGCCTGAATAGAACATTGTAGCGAAAATCTAGTGAGAGGACCTAATAGTATTAGGGGAAGTAAGAGAAGATGAATGCGAGGAGCTTGCATAGGGCGCTAAAGAGTTCGAGAAAGAGAGCACTGTAATCTGAGGGAGGAAGCGCCTAGAAACCAGCCGGGGAGACAGTTGGTTTAGGTCTTGTTATTCTACACAATTACAAAGATGTGGTCTCGTGAGCTGGCCGACACATCCGATGGCTGCTGTAATTTCATTTCGCTGGCTTTGATCTCTTCCTCTTGCCAAAAAACTAGTCGGGCTCTTCTGCTATGTAATGTATACCTCTTGAGTTTTAAGTTTTCTTAAGAGGCGGCCCCACGCCCGCCGCCCCTGGTGACGATCATCCTTCGATCTACATCGTCTCCCCATGCACTCGCTGAATTAATCTACGCTAATAAAGGGTCTTTCAATAAGGTTGTCGTATTTTCAAGATGTAATGGCTGCCGTTGGTCTTTAGGTGCAACATTAATTTTTTCATGTGGTTACAGTAGTTATTGGTAAATAGCTGTGGAACATTAAACTATCAGCAACGTCTAGAAATTGTGAAAAGTTTTTTTTATACGATGGTTTATCTATTCACCTAACGTTCCGTGAATTGAGTGATAACTGGACACATATAATTGACCTTTTTGGCTTAAATTGTATGGTGTGGCTCTCTAAGACATGTGGTTCCAGCAAGATGATGCCACATTTCACACATCTCTCGAAACAATCAATATTTTGAAAGCGAAGTTCAGAGGGATCAGAACTTTCCGTGGTGGTGATGTTAACTGGCGCTTGAGGTCAAATGAAATAACGCCGTTGGATGACTTCTTGTGGGGTTATATTAAATCTCGAGTTTATTGCCAACAAGTCAAAAAGAGTAAATAATCTTATGAAAAACATCGCGCGTGTTTCTGTAAATTTGAACCTGATTAACGTTCTTCTGTCATTGAAAATTGAGTCAACCATACATGCACAGCCCAGCGAAGTCACGGCGGTCACTTAACTAATGTTCTCATACACACGTGATGATATTAATTATGTTACAAAGTAAAAATGAAATAAACCTCTATAATTTATGGAACGTGTTTATTGAAGTTCCAACATAGAGCATCCTTGTTGAAAGATCCTGTACATGAAAGGACGGGGACGTCTAAAAGAAGAGCATGCCTAATTTAGCCGGGTTTTGCTGAGTAGCCCGGAAAATACAGACGAACATAAAGAATGGGTGCAGACGGCATGCAGCGTGAGTGTGGTAAGCATACATAAGTCTGAGCATCACCATGGATAAGGGAGTGTGATGAATGGAGGTGGAGACTGACAGACGGACGAAAGCCATGCAATTAGTAGTAGTTTAATTGGCTAGACAGATCGACAGTAGGTAAAGGACGGACGGGCATACGCTCTGGCAGGTGTAGTCACAAGTTAGGAGTGCCCTGGTGGGGGAGGTATTTGTTACAGCTTACCTTGAGGTGTGTACTTACAGTTGTGTGTGTTAATCATGAACAATCAGTCCAACGACGTTGACTTCAAAGTGCTACATCCTGCAGTGGTGCGGCTGTTAGGTGTAGATGAACTACTCACGGACTTGAGGTGTTGTATTGCTGATGTATAGTTGCGAGTGTTACATCTTCAGCAATCAATACAATGAAGTTCACTTCAATTTGACATTTCCTGGAGTGATGGGGCAGTTAGATCACAGTGGCTTGAAACAAGCCCTTCCCACATGATGAAGGCTATATATGTGGGCATGGCCGGCCAACATGAGACATCCTTGTTGAAAGATCCTGTACATGCATGGACGGGGATGTTTGAAAGAAATGCATGAGTAATAAACGCGTATTTAGCTGAGCACCCCGGAAAGTACAGACGGACATAATGACTGCGTGCAGAAGGCATGCAGCGTGAGTGTGGTGACTATACATAAGTCCGAGAAGCAGCATGGGGAAGTCAGGGTGCTGAATGGAGGTGGAGAGACTGACAGATATACACACAGACAGACACACTGACAAAAGTCATGCAATTAATAGTAGTTTACGGGGCTATACAGACAGACAGTAATGTAATATTTGAAGCTTTCGCGGTGGGCGTTATTCATTAAGGCTTCACGGACGATCAGCCGCGTCAAATTTAAGAAGATCGAGCTTTTAGCCATTTTACACCCCATGGCGTTCATCAGGAACTCAGTTGCTGATGAAAGCCATGGAGGGAAAAATTGCCGAAAGCTCGATCTTATTAAATTTGACGCAGCTGATCACCCGTGAAGCCTTAATCAGACAGACAGCAGTTGGTATTTACGAATAGGTAAAGAACGGGCGGACAGACAGACGTTGTGACGGGTGTAGTCACAAGTTAGGAATGCCATGGTGGTGGAGGTGTTTGCTACTGCTTACCTTGAAGTGTGTACTTACAGTTGTGAGTGTTACATCAATCAGTTGTGAGCACTCAATCCAATGATGTTGACTTCAAATTGGCATATCCTGCAGCGGTGGTGCCATTATTTCTAGGTGAACTACCCACGGACTTGAGGTGTTGTATTGCTGGAGATGAGTAGTTGTGAGTGTTACATCTTAAGCAATCAATCCAATGAAGTTGACTTCAAATGGGCATGTCCTGCAGTGATGGGGCAATTAACTATAGATCACAATGGCATGGCGCAAGCCATACCCACATGAGGAAGGCTATATATATGGGAATGGTCGGCCAGCTTTCTTTTCATCCAGTTCCAAGAAGGCCATGGAACTAGGAATGGCTGAAAGCTCGGAGTTAGTTATTTTGAGACGGCTGATCACCTGTGAAGCTTTTATCCAATGGAAGAGCTTATATAAAATACTTTTCAGTATTATGTGCTTACGGTATCCCACCTAAAAATGTGATATTGAGTTTACATCTATGTACATGTATCTTTCAGGCCTCGGACTCTGCCCCCCGAAAGCTTTTCTAGACCAAGTTCCATAAATGAAAGCTGAAAATTTGGGTAAATGTGAAAGTCAGTATTTCAGTTCAAGGCCTTCAAAATTTACAGCACAAAAGTTTCGGGAAAAATTCTTCCTCCTCCAACTATTCTTTAAACGGAATATTTTAAAGCAATTTGATGTTTATAAAAATGTCACTAACAGTTTTGAGTAATATTTCATATGTTAAACTGTTTTCGTGACAGATAAAATGTGCATCTTGAGTGTTATATGAATGTTATGAAGTATAATTAGTACACAATAAGTGGTAGAAGAAAGCTTATTCAGCAAAAAGCGGTAGATATCGTACATAATATGTACATAATATGTGTCAAATAATTTCTTGTTGTGGTGTTAACCATTTTCGAGATAATTCTTTTTATTAATGAGAGATTTAAAGCTTTCTCGACGTTGATACATTAGGATAGTTTCTCGGGTTTGCAGCTAAGTGATGTTTCCTTCTACCAAGCTTTCAGCCATCCTAACTCTGTGACCTTCTTCAGGGATATCACATATCACATATCCCTGAAGAAGGCAACAGAGTTAGAATGGCTGAAAGCTTGGTAGAAGGAAACATCACTTAGCTGCAAACTCGAGAAACCATCCTAATTCTTTTTATTAGTTTGATTTTGAAATACCTTACTCTTCTCTCAACAGCAATATATTGTCACCCAATTATCGGGAAGCACAACAAACGACAGCTGAATAAGGGACCAGAGGCCACGCCACACCCACTCATTTGTCTCCTTCACTAACTAAAGGGATGATTAGGAGAGGGATTGCGAGCCACTGTGCCGTCTCTTTACTCTCCCCCTAGGTTCTCGAACGTGCGGGTTGTTTCGTCTAATCTGGAAACTTCTAGATTGGCCAGCTGACCCTATATAAGCAACACGTTGGGCTGGAAGTCAGTCAGTGCTTGACGAACAGCTGTGAGGAGCGCCCAGTGAGGGGACGGACTGCGTACGTGCGTCGGAGGAGTTACGTAATCGCAAGTGCAAGTGGAATTGTAACGGACGAACTGGTGGATCGTAATTGTGTGCATTACGTAATTCTGTGTAATTGGCAAGTGTTTAACTGTAAGTCGTTGGAAATAAAGAACATTTTTGAGTGGTGCAATTGGACTTTTCATTTCACGAACCCACAAAGTCACAATAATTTTTCTGCACTCATGTAAAGCAAACGGAATCTTAAGGTCATCACATAACGATCCGTTCTTAGATGATCTGAGTATTACTTAAACTTATTGAATGCGTCCAATCCTTTAACAGCTCTAAGCAAATATTCAATAATACTGTTTCTGCAAAGTTTTATATTGATGTACTGAAGTATGTAAAGCAATCAACTTGAACATGGGTGGAGAGAAGCATGTAAATATAATAAATCACATTTTCTAAATAACAGGTCCATGTGTCTAAACTGTATATCTGTAAAGCGAAAAGTCAGATAAATACCAAATTTGGTATTTAGGCTCAGAGTCTTCCAAGAATGAGACACGAAGAAATCAACAAAATTCCCCATCCCCCTTGCATAGAAGATTTTTCGAAATGTTAGCAGAACATTTAACTAAAGTTTAGCTTTGTTTTCAACAGCTCTACTGATTTTTATTAAAACATATTTTAAAACGATTTACGTAACAAATAAAATACTTACCTTGAATTTTCTGAAGTCCTTTTAATCACGAGGAATTTTGTACGGAATTGAATAACTGATAAACATAAGTGACAGAATAAAATGCATTACACAAAAAAGGTTTAGATCACTTGAATAGTCACAATTTTTTCCAGATGCATTAACCACTTCCAAGATATCCGTTATTAGTGATCGAATTGTTCAATAATTTATCATTAAAGTGCTGTCGAAGTGCAATTGTTTCTCCTGATTACATAGTCAGTTTAATAATTAGAGTCCAGGTGTTAAACATTTGACTATGGCACTGTTTCGGACTGCATAAGAAATGTGCAGAAGCTAATTTGGATTAAGATTACGTAGAAAAATATACTCGTCAAAATAGTTTGCCTAGCCACCAATAAACGATGCAGAGTAGAGAAATTAATCTGAATGTAGCAGACCATAATTCTTTGTGTAACTTCTATAACTGTATCCGTAACATTTACCAAAACATGTCCGAATAGAGGCTTTCTCGAATACAAAATTCCAGAATTTCCTATTTCCGAAATATTTGTTCCTTTTGCTTTAATATCCATTTTGCTCAATTATGATGTAATATAATACAATAAAATAATGAATATTTATCATGCAAATTTATCTTTCAGTTCATTTTTAAAGTTAAGTCACACTCAAGTCCAAGGTGTTATATTTCTGTTTACATTTTTACAACCTTTGATTTTAAAGAATTTGGAATGTGAAACAAGCGGGGAAAGAGGGGAACTTTTAGGAAGATGATAATGCATAGGTGTAAGAAAAGCATGCGTTGGTTAAAGGAGAGGATGAAAAAGTAGTACGAATATAGGGTAACATAGAGGATGAGGAGTTGCATACAAGGAGAATATAATATCATTGGTTGTGTAGTGTTAAACGCCCGCTTTTACTGCATGCAGCACCGCAGGCGGTGACACTGATAATGCATGCAATGAAGATGGAGCACCAGTGAAATGAGATTTCGGGGGAAACAGGAGATCCCGGAGAAAACGCGCCCCAGGGCTGTTGTCCACTACAAATGTCATATGCAGTCGCCTGGGATCGAACCCGGGCCAGCTTGGTGAGAGTCAAGTGGTCTATCCGCTCGGCCACGGGGCGACCAAATGAGTGTAGAGAAATAGAGTTGCGAAATGTTCAAGAAACTTAAAAAAGTGTGAAGAAGGAAGTAGAATTAAACATTGAATGATTGAAGGATTTAATATCTAAACCTGAGAAAGCCTACAGTGGTAGACAAGAAGTTTCTGTAGTATCCAGAATCCAATGACGATGCACAAGTAGAGGGTTTGGAAGTATAATTTCAACACTTTGAATACATCACAAAATAAGGTAAGACTAATGTATTAGTAAACAGTAAAAAGTTTTATTACAGTGTATTGAATTACAAATCATGGGTTCCTTGTAGACGATGTTAATGGTTGACACAATGGTTAACACATGATGATTACACTTTCTGCGTTATGCCTTTCTGTGATGTTGGAAAACATCGTACTTAAGTCTTAGATCACTAATATGATTTTGAACAGTTTCATTTTTAATATTTTAACTTTCAATATATTTTTAATGCCAGTTTATAAATTATTGGTGTATTCTGACCACACACTTGGAAGATAAAGTATATGCCGATGAATAGGAGAAGTTCAGAAGCTCTTGATCTGCCGGTGAAAGTCCAGGTGAAGGGCTGCTGTTCCGATGGATCCGGAATGTGGTGTGTTGATACTGCTGTTGCCCTGGTTCCATGCTGAAGGTGTGCTAGAAGGATTGGATGAACGCGGAAATGGCCAAATGGTTAGATGACCTTGTAAGCCAAAGACTTGAGGAAAGATGGTGATGGATAGCGTACAATGCACAATAAATCGCAAAAGTTTTCGGAGATATCATAGGTATAAGTAGCGCCAAATAATTTGGTATACGGATTTTTCAAATAGAAAACTAGAAGCGAGTCATATACTCTTATTTGATGCTGCCAATCCACCTCATACCCTGGCTCTTGGTTGCGCTGCAGCACTAGGTAAGTAATCTACCTACTGGTGTTTAATGAGGATGAGAGGCGTAAGATAAAAGACAATATTTAGAGCCCTGCTGGTAGAGGCTCGGCCACTAGCTCCAAATTATTTTTCACATGCCAGGTATTTTTGGGGATAACTATTGGTTTGAAGCGACGAAGTTCGAAAAGAATGAGAATTAGGCCATTTCAGAAAAAAGGAAAAGAAATGGGAAATAGGTTTCCAAAAAGGGCTCAGTAGGAAAGAAGTGGGGGGAAAAGAGAGAAATTAGAGTTTTCCTGAAAGATTTCGGTGTTGACAATGGAAGGCGGTTAGAGACGAGTGCCAAGATGTGTAAAATATAATGTAAAAATAAAGCAAAGAACAAAACTGCCAAATAATAGTACAAAGAGGAATTGCAGTTGCAATTAGACACTCGTAGAAGAGTGAACTTTACATTGCATCCAATGCTGAAAGGGAGTCATTAAGATTGCGTCCTGTGTTACAAAGGTTGTGTTACAGACTCCAGGGAATAACCAGGACCAACATTAAATATCAGCGGAATTCATCTGAAAACAGAAGGAAGCATAATTGATTGAAAATAACAAAACAGTTAACAATGCGATTAGTTGTATATACAAGAAAATGCGGCACTACAATACAAAAGTCGTCACCGATGGTAGAAAACTCTTGCAATTTGTTAAAGAAAGTGGGTGCTTCTAATATATTTGGCCAAACAATTACAGTTAAGGACATTGATTTAAAGGACTACCAAGTGTATAATCAGATGCCAATGGTACTTACACACACGAGGTGTTGCATTGCTGACATCTAAGAGAGCAACGGTGAATTAAAGATTCTGAAAGGAAGTATTACAACTAATGCGGTAGAGCACCATCGCAATGGAACTTATACCATCCACTAGCATAGTATAGCCAGTGACGTTGATTGAGACCATAACACATCGTATGTGGATGATAAAACCACAAAGGATACTTGGTTGTAAAGTGTATGTTCTCTGGCTTTCTCAAAGATACCTTATTTCTAATTTCAAATGCGCAAATGTGTTCGTCAAGAGCTGTTGGTTCATTAGAATAGCAAAATAACCGAAAACATCTTACCTTCCGGTGCCATAAAGGCTGATTGTAATCAATTGGTGTTGGAACAACGTCATTCAACATAAATTCAGAATTAAGGTGACATTTAGGACAAGTGATGCTGAAAGGCGCATTGATAGGAAACTCAAAACCGAGTTGCAAGTAAGACCCAATGTTATGAGTATGGAAATCACCTCTTATATCAGCCCAAGGTGGAATATAGGCTTTTTCATGTAGGTTAGTGATATGAGGCTTAAAGAAGTTGCCTGCGCATATCTTGGATTCACATAAGGGGCATGTGACTGAATAGCATGGACGATAGCCGTCAGGAACCGAACTCATCTGAAATAGTACAAAAGGGGATCATAAAATACACGCTACAGGAATAAAACTGTTTTGTACACCGATAGGCACTCCAATACTTACCTTTAAGAAGCAGCAGCACACAATAACGAGGAAGAGATCAAAGTTCAACAAGATGTAACACCACACCGCAGGCGTAGAAGATTTGACAACAAATGTAGCTGGCGCTGTAGGGGAAACAAAAGTAACGTAAAATGAAATGTATAGTGTTTAACGCCCGCTATTACCGCAGGCGGTAAGGTAGTGTAATTTTAACTTCAAGAAATGCATTTTGAAACGAAAACTATGGACACAAATTCAAAAATAGTAGCATTACACTAACACAAATGTAGAAAAAAGCTAATGGGCAAACTTTGAGACACAGTGAGCGGATACTGTGTAGGCAAAACTGTAGTAAATAGAATATGTTAGTAAAGAAAAACACAATTGCACATATACGAAATGCAGAGAATGTTTTGCAGAGGCGAGGTCGAAGTATACCACGATGACGGTATTGAAGATGGCTGTCCTATATACCGGTAAAATAACGCCATTGAAACAAGTGCACTTACTGACCATTAACATTCTCATTGCACTAAGAGAAGGACCTGCAGGTAAGCAAAATATAAGAAATGGCCCGCCTCGGTAGCGTGGATGGTAGAGTGTCTGCCTCACGTTCAAGAGGTTCCGAGTTCGAATCTCGGTCAGGGTGAGTTACCTGGTTAAGGTTTTTCCGGGGGTTTCCCTTATCCTGAAAGACGAATGTCGGGTAGCTCTAAGCTCCGTGGACCCCGGAATCCTTTGAGCATCATTTCACCCATTTCATTCATCGTCCGATGTGACATAACGTTGGAATATGTAGATAAAAGTAAATAAATAAATAAATAAATGCACTGTCTTTCGAGCACAAGGCAAGCTAGAGGAATGTGTAGCGTAATCACTTGCTGTCCGCACGGTGTTGTGCTCGCCTTCTGAGTATGACAAGGATGCTATAACTAGACCGCGAACAAAATACTGTTGGAGGCGTGGCTTACCGAGACTGGAGTCCTCTAGCTTCCCCCCCCCCCCCTCTACCGTCATTCTTAGATTGCTTCTCCTCCATCGCGCTGCACTGGTCATGTTTCATTCACTGTTACGTCCACTCTTTGCATTTCCTGCCTAATCACTGCGTTGTTCCTCAGGGTTTAAAGAAACTATGATTCTATTTGGTGGTCGATTGTAAAGTCATGTCTGAGATAACTATTTTCTGTTAACTTTGCAAATCAAAACACTATTAAAATGCACTCGTTTCGTGTGGTTTGCGCTCTGTCGCATGCAGAAAGGGAGGGGTGGAAGTCACGTGATGCTTGGATGGCGAGAAGGTTCTCATCGCGCATGCGCATACCAACCGCATTTTGTTTGCAGTCTACCTGTAAAATACGCAAGTGTTGTCACATACCTCTCCCATACATAATACCTATCACTGCGGTTACTGCAGCAAGCACTGGATCTGGCAACATGGGTGACTCATATGTACTCTCATACACTCATTTTCTAGTAAACAGATCCACTAACGGAGCAGATAAATAGTTCAAACCCCTCTACCCTTCATTCTTCTCTTACGTTCTTGTGGTGGGTAGACAATACGGAACCATACGTGGCAGCTCACGCTAATAAGCCATACATATTGTAATACGTGCAAAGGGAACAAACATAGATGCATGGTGGCGTAACAGTGTGCTTAGTAATCGGTACACCTGCGCAGTGTCTTTGTTGAAGGGTGGGCACAGCTGTTTAGGAACCCGGGAGGCTTGCAGGAAACTCTCTTCTTGTGTTGGGCACCGCGGAGAACGGCGGGGAATAAAAAGCCAATCCATGAATGTTAGATCAATATGTATGTGTTAATGAGAAGAGTTAACATTAGAAGAGAATTTAAAACAGGAGGAGGAGGAATTTGAGGATGACAGTAAAATATTTGTTCCCAAAGATGCAATATGTTACGATGACGATGTTGGATTGTCGATAAACTGTGAGTCTCATTTTGATATTGTTCAACATAGGCAGAGGTACAAGGAGAAGCTTTTCTCAGGGTATTTGGAAATGAATGTAGTCTTTCGGCCCACGCCCAGAAAGTGCACATACATGTGGTTGAGCTCGCAACATAATCCGGGAATTCTTAGAACTTTTAAACTATAATTTTTTAGAAAACTGCCCGCGATAGATGGGCTTGCCTATTCTGAATATGGACAGACGTGCGAAAGCATTTAATGTAAGTATTATAAAATCTGACCAGGTAAACACCTGGTTATCATGCATACCATAAAATGGGTTGAGCAGATCAACGATGAATTTTTGGTCAGTAGCCCCGTAAAGATATCTTGTGTTTGAGCGAAGCAAGGTGTGAGTTCATGTTTTAGGAAGCGCACCCTATGCGAGGGAAACAACGGCACCAAATGTATTAAAAACGCAGATCACTTATGTTTGTTAAGAGATATAGCCGTGTGTAAAGCTAATGTGGATGGCGATATGGAGTACCTATCCATTAGCTGCTGCCAATCCAAATTAAAGCAAAAAGCTGTAGGTTTGTGCAATACCAAAGAGAGAACGATGCAACATTCAGGCTGGATGATATGATAGGAAATGAAAATTAATTTAAAGAGTACTATTTCGCCGTGTTTGTTGATTACGCGGATCATGGTATTCTGTATAAATCTAATTCGACCTCCAATAAAAAAATTCGATCTTCCGTTTCACAAGGGACACTGTGATGCCTTTTTACACAGATGCTTTAGGTGTAAAACATAGGGCAGGCAATGTGATATGACCTTTTTGACCAAACCATAGAAAAGCAATATCGTAAGTGTACATAGTGTCACCAAAAAGTTCTTGTAACTTTGTATTCCTAACTAGAGTGTAAAGATTTTAATGGGTAACAATTTTGCGACCAAACACTTGTACAAACAGTTCTTAAAAACGCTTATTTTCCTATCCGGTTCATCTTATTTGAGATAAACTTTTGCAGAAAATATTACTTACTGCATTGTAAGTATAACGGGAATATGGGAGCAATATGGCTTTAAGCGATAGCTAAATCTATAAAGAGTTGAGTGCTACGTGATGGTTTTGAAAATCCATTTTCTTTCTATGGATGAGAAATAAAAATATGAATAAGAACTTTACATTTGCGAAAAGCATAAGTATTGAAATATTCAGACAAATAACGTGGAATATCACCGAAAGGATGGGTTCACTGCACAAAAATATTTATCAGAGATAAATGTGAATGACAACTTCCCATTTTAGAAAATTATAAGTACTCGAAAATTCAGACAAAACACGAGGAACATCTCCAAAGCGGTTTACTCCAGAAAATACGTAACAGATATAAATTGTTGGTTTTAACGAGATATCTATATTTGTGTAGGAAGATCTTTTTATGTTACCGTTTCCGAGTTACGCAAAAGTTATCCAATAATGAAGAGGACTTTCAAGAGATCGCCAGCAAATTCAACATATACATTTCCTCTGTCAGAAGAATATATTGAACATATGATGTGTTAACCAACATTTTTAGAACCCTTCCTGACGAACCAAAATATGTCGGAAAATGATCCATGTAATGGTTAGTGTGGAGTGGAGGATTTTCCTGAAAATCTTCCTTTCACATCCTTGGAAGATGCTGAACTTAGACAGCAAGTTTGCTATTTAACCATCCTTTCGTTTTTTGAGTCATGCTGTCAGACGACCTCATGCACAAACGGACGGACACATACACACACTCATATGCGCGCGGCTACTTTTATATCCTGGGGGTCTCAAAATATGTATTTTTGATGTAATCTCATTATCGAATTTTTTGATAGAATGCAATACCTTCCGTAGTTTCAAGTACGAGGGCTGTTCAATAAACAATGATCACATTTTTTTTTGACAACGTACCTTTACTCATCCCCATAGTTTTGATGGTCCTTCTCGAAATAAGTCTCCCCTGAATGCGATGCACTTGTCCCAGCGTTTGTGCCAGTCTTCAAAGACATGCTGGAAACCATTTTTGAGACATCCTTCAAAATCGCCTACGCAACCCTCACCACTGCTTCTGATGATGGATAAGGCCTCCCACAAAGGTGTTTCTTCAATTTAGGGAATAGAAAAAAGTCACATGGGGCTAAATCCGGACTCTATGTAGGGTGAGGGATGCACTTCACGTTCATTTTTGCACGATATTCAGCAACAACATTGACAATATGCGGCCGCGCATTATCGTGGTGCAGCATCCAGCCTGCTTCACGGAAATGTGGTCTTTTGCGCCTGATATGATCTTGCAATGCTTTCAGGACATCCATGTAGTATTGTCCAGTTACTGATGTGTGTGCAGGTACAACATGCTGATACACCATTCCATGAATATCAAAGAATGAGATGAACATAACTTTCCCAACAGAAGCACCACTTTTGCTTTTTGGGGGTTGGTGATGAAGGAGATTTCCACACTGAGCTTTGCTGTTTGCTCTCAGGATCAAAATGATGTAGCCAAGTTTCATCAGCAGTGATTACGTTTGAAAGAAACTCCGGATCTTCCTCTAGTATCAACTTTAACTGCATGCACACCTGCATGCGAATGTCCTTTTTTTCGGGAATCAACAGTCTTGGAATCCATCGCGCACAAACACGTCTCATGTGTAATGTTTCTGTTCACCAACGTGTGGGTGGTATCCAAAGAAATGTTCAGTATTTCAGAAAGTGATCTTAAGGTAATTTGTCGATCCTCTCTCACAATGGCAGCAGCCATGTTGATGTTTTCTTCCGTAAGAGCAGTAACTGGAGCATCGGATCCACCTTCCTTTGAAATTGATTGTCTCCCCTCTTTAAACATTTTAAACCACCTTCGATCTGTGCTGTAGCGAAGAACAGACTCTTCATAGGCCTCCTGTAGCACTGTATAGGACTCAGCTGAATATTTGAGACCAAAGCAGAATTTCAAAGCCGCATATTGTTCCTCGCGTGTTAGCTCTATTGCAGCGGTAGGCGATACTGAACATGTCTGAACTTGCCTGGTTCTCACAGGGAGGAACCAGGGTTAACAACAATGAAACTACTACAGCGTGTTTGTTTCACATTAAGCTAATAGAATATAATAAGATTGAATTTTAGTGCGAAAAATTATGATCGTAAAAAAATATCATTCTTTATTGAACAGCCCGCGTAAAAAGGGTAGCTACAATTTTAAAACGCAATCTATATACGGTTGGAAAAGGTGGGTTCTTTATGCAACAAGCGGTACAGCAGGAACAACAGGAAAACACCTCACAGGTCGTCTTCGAGCAGTTGGCAGACTGAGGGACAGCCCGTAGGTGCGTTTTTCGTGTACCTATCCTAGAAAGGACTAAAGCACGTAATGACAGGATTAAGGAGTATGCAGGGTGACGGGTGAGATTTAGGTGGGGGAAAGAATGCTCAACGGCTGAGAACCTCACAGGTGCTTGGGAGGATATTCTTTAAACATTAAAGACGCATGTGGATACAAACCACCAGAGATGTATACAGTATTGGAATGCTTCCAGGTTTAAAAAAACTGTATCCTTTCATATATTTATAACACACTTAAAATACTCCTTGCTGTGCAAATGCGGGGGAGGGGGTACCCTATCACCACCCAAACCTGTACATGATGTATCAGACATGTCCATTATGCACTGACGACCAAGATTTTGTGAAACAAGTAGTGAAACACAAGACTTACCCAAAGTTTTAAATCTAAGCTGTCATTAAATCGTTATTATATACCATAATCAAAAATGGTATAATAGGCAGTTTGTTTTGAAGGATTTAATGGAGACATTAACTGTCAAACTTATATGAATGGGATGCAGATTTACAGAATGGATGGTACCTTACATTTCTAGACTTCCTCAACTTCATTCCAAATGACGCTATAGCGTTTTCCTAAAACTTCTGAAGAGCAATAACGTAAGGTCGTTCGTTTACCCATATGTTAAATACGAAGGAAAACGAACATACTTAACAAACATGCCCCAGTGGATATATTACTGTCCCGAACCCGAAGATTTTAAAAAATTGTACGAGGAAATGTTTTCATCAGGTTATGTTTTAATATGAAGGAGAAATACAGAACTATAGCAAAATGGGCATACCTATATTAAGAATGGGTGTGAGTAAACTTCAAAAACGGTGTTTAGTAACAACGTGGTATAGATCAGTTTAGGGAAAGCGTTAAAAAAGGATATGTGTGCATGAATGTTAACAGGATTGTTGTTAAAAACACCAAGCCGATCATTCCAGTCATGCACTGCGCGCTTATGAGTAGTCGTGGATAGTACATTTGGAAAATGTTATTATCCAGTACGCCGATAGCGGTAGGAAAACTATGGTTATGGGATTTAATGTGAGTGATTATGGTAGTGATACACAGGTGAACTTTTATTGATTGCTGCTCCCTCCAGGACTGCAATAAGCGCTTTCCTAACATACCTACAGCGATATACAAGAGCAGAGGGAAACCATGGCCTTGCGATATAACTACAGAAGGAAAGCCTCGAGAGCAACAATTTCCCCAACACTTTAATCTTAGGGAAGCTTTCTTTGAGGGTTCGCACAAAATGTACCAAAGCATACCGCGAGTCTGAATGCAATGTAAACATGTATCACAAAGGTTGTAATTTCTGTTCCTTTGTAAACAAAGCCAAAGCACACTCCGTTGAACATCCAGAGATGTACGCTGATACCCGTTCGGGTCTGGACAGCCTGAAGGGTGCCTAGTCAAGTACTGTCTACCCACCACAAGAAGACAAGAGACGAATGAAGGGGAGAGGGGTTTGAACTGTTTATCTGCTCTGTTAGTTGATCGGTTTACTAAGAAATGAGCATGAGTCACCCACGCTGCCAGATCTAATGTTCGTTGCAGTAACTGTAGTGATAGGTGTTAGCATGGGTGAGTTATGTGACAACCAGGGCTAGGAAGTTCGTACCGATTTCCTTCAGCAGTATAAGAGCGGCCAGGCATGGCTATAACACGCAGTGCTACTAGCAAGGGCAAGGTTCATTGTAGAATGCAACTCATTACCGCAAAACAGGTGTAACTGCATGACACAGAGCATGTTGGTAGGAAGGAAGATATTCGAATAACAACTTTGTTGTGCTTCAAAAATGAGCGACTAAATTTACTGTACAACCATTGTATGTTTTCTATAAGTGTACTTTTTTATGTCCTTACTTAATTATTTACATTTATATTTCAGTGGGATACTTCAGCAAACATGGAACAAAGATCGAGAAACTAAATTAGCTGAAATCAGTAACGAATTTGCAACAGATTATCAATAAACTATATCTTGTTTTACGGGACATATAATAAGTTGTTCATTTGAAAGGCTTCAGAGGATATCATTGTTTAAGTAATACGGCCGCAGATGAGTAAATAAGTAAAATTCCTGTTTTGGCATTTTGTCTAGTAAGAGTTCTTCAGATATTTAAGAAATTAATTTTATTATTTGCATATTATTTTACATTCGATCAGGAAATGTTACATTCCTTGGGTGTTCCCACAATGTGCCTATTTGAATAATGAGATTAGCCAGAGACAAACCCGTATGTAGGTACAGATGTATTATTTTATCTTGACAGGAATCCTGCGCGGTAGGGATGAGTAGCAACTGTGGTGAGGATAGTGCACCTATCGCCACAATGCGTCACACGCGTAAGATTACGAGAGGGGAGGGCGGTGCATAAGGTGTTTAAAAACAAATTTCATTCTCGAAGCCAGTTTTGCAGCTCTTATAAACTAAGTTGTAATTCTTACTATGGTAATCTCCACGCTTTTGTTGGATGTTAAATAGTACACAGGCATTTGGAACAAAACCCTGTTCTCTCCAGCAGGCATGATAAACAACTGTCGGCCTTTCAATATCGCTGCAGAGTCCCTGTAACGTATTTCACTCCAGGCATATGGTCCAGTATGTGCTGTATTTACACTCCTGGAAATGGAAATAAGAACACATTGACGCCGGTGTGTCAGACCCACCATACTTGCTCCGGACGCTGCGAGAGCACTGTAAAAGCAATGATCACACGCACGGCACAGCGCACACACCAGGAACTACGGTGTTGGCCGTCGAATGGCGCTAGCTGCGCAGCGTTTGGGCACCACCGCCGTCAGTGTCAGCCAGTTTGCAGTGCCATACGGAGCTCCATCGCAGTCTTTAACACTGATAGCATGCCGCGACAGCGTGGACGTGAACCGTATGTGCAGTTGACGGACTTTGAGCAAGGGCGTATAGTGGGCATGCGGGAGGCGGGTGGACGTACCGCCGAATTGCTCAACACGTGGGTCGTGAGGTCTCCACAGTACATCGAAGTTGTCGCCAGTGGTCGGCGGAAGGTGCACGTGCCCGTCGACCTGGGACCGGACCGTAGCGACGCACGGATGCACGCCAAGACCGTCGGATCCTACGCAGTGCGGTAGGGGACCGCACCGCCAATTCCCAGCAAATTAGGGACACTGTTGCTACTGGGATATCGCCGAGGACCATTCGCAACCGTTTCCATGAAGTTGGGCTACGGTCCCGCGCACCGTTAAGCCATCTTCCGCTCACGCCCCAACATCGTGCAGCTCGCCTCCAGTGGTGTCGCGACAGGCGTGAATGGAGGGACGAATGGAGATGTGTCGTCTTCAGCGATGAGAGTCGCTTCTGCCTTGGTGCCAATTTTGGTCGTATGCGTGTTTGGCGCCGTGCAGGTGAGCGCCACAATCAGCACTGCATACGACCGAGACACACAGGGCCAACACCCGGCATCATGATGTGGAGAGCGATCCCCTACACTGGCCATACACCCCTGGTGATCTCGAGGGGACACTGAATAATGCACGGTACGTCCGAACCGTCATCGAACCCATCGTTCTATCATTCCTAGACCGTCAAGGGAACTTGCTGTTCCAACAGGACAATGCACGTCCGCATGTATCCCTTGCCACCCAACGTGCTCTAGAAGGTGTAAGTCAGCTACCCTGGCCAGCAAGATCTCCGGATCTGTCCCCCATTAAGCATGTTTGGGACTGGATGAAACGTCGTCTTACGCGGTCTGCACGTCCAGCACGGTCCAACTGAGGTGCCAGTTGGAAATGGCATGGCAAGCCGTTCCAAAGGACTACATCCAGCATCTCTACGATCGTCTCCAAGGGAGGATAGCAGCCTGCATTGCTGCGAAAGGTGGATATACACGGTACTAGAGCCGACATTGTGCATGCTCTGTTGCCTCTGTCTATGTGCCTATGGTTCTGTCAGTGTGATCATGTGATATATCTGACCCCAGGAATGTGTGAATAAAGTTTCCCCTTCCTGGGACAATGAATTCACGGTGTTCTTATTTCAATTTCCAGGAGTGTATATAAGTTTCATCCATATAAACTATATAAACTTCACTTCGAAATACTTAAGCCTTTTTGCACGTATGGTGCGATGTTCAATTAAAATTGTCTGTCACGCTTAGTGTTTTCTTTTTCAAATAATCCTAGCTTCAAAAGAACTCTTCTTAATGTTCAGACACTGCCTTGGAAGTCAGTAGAATTTTTAGCTTAATAAGCACTTTCTTCAAAGTTGGTCTTTGTTTTTCTCTGCTTTAAAAATTATTCATAGTTCGCCTAACTACTTCTGAATTAAAACATCCAAATTAGATTTTGTGCATATTCTTAATCTTTGTTTACTGGGTATAGAGCAGGAAGTTGTTGCACTAGCACCAATGACTTTTCTTTCCTTAACTCTCCTAAACTGCTTTCAGACACAACTGTTGCCTCAGATACCCTTCCCCAGAATTTTATAGCTGACCCAGACCATTGTTCCTTTTTTATAAATCTATGGATATTGGTTATTACTTCTCGTGTTTTTAAATGTAGCACTGTATTTCCTAATGTGCTGCTAGGAGGCGTCATTTATAAATGCTCTCTTGGAAGCAGGAGACAAGCACATTTTGAAACAAGCTGTAGGGTTACCGAGTAGCTCTGCACGTGTTCACTTGCTCGCAACTGTTACATAACTGACCCGCCCTCCCCTCCAGTTGCAACCGTTCTGAGGTGGACTCGTCCAGATACCACTGCGCATAGCTCTGCACTTTAAGATAAAAAAATACATCTTTACTATATAAGAATTTGTATGTTTTACATAATGATCTAAATAGATTGCATTTACGAATGTCTCATGAGTAATCTTTTTTTTTTCTCCGGGCAACCGGTTTCAATTACTCTCCGCTGTGCGCTCTTATCTGTGACTTGTTTGGATACCGGGAGGGGGTCGGTCGCAACCTGCATAGGGAACAGCGAGCGGTAAGAACTTCCTAGCCCTGGTGACAACACTTGCGTATTTTAAACGAATCTAGCATCCTTGTCATACTGGAAAGGCGAGCATAAACTGGGGACAGCAAAAGTGATTACATTACACATTCTTCTAATTTGTCTTCTTGTGTTGGACAGAGAGTACATAATTTAGCCTCTTACCGATTTATAACATCCTTCTCTACCTTCGAGAATAAACGGAAAGCTTATGTTTCCTTTATATCGCATGTGCATGGAAATCGAAACATGCGCACTTAAGATGTTTATTTCACCCCTGGGTGATAGATCAGGTTACAGCTTTTTAAATTAGGTGTTGTATTCTAAGATGCACGAGATATGGGAGCATTAAACGATTAGTAGGGTGTAAATGTAGGTAAAATAGTATTTTTGAATTAGTGTCAAACAATTTATTTAAACTAAAATAGAGGCCACTGGCTGGCCGTCACACCGCACACAGAGGATGACAGCTATTTACGAGTAGTAAGGGAGGGCGTTAATCTGGATCCTAAAGGTATAGCGTCAGACGAAACTTGGCTAGATTTGGCTAAAGTGATGCTCAATAAGTTTTGGGGAGATTCGTAGTGATCAAAGATTACTATACTCTATCTCACGCTAGTTGAATCCTGCTGTAAACAAGGCGGAGCTGACTCAACTCGTCAAGTGTTAGACGCTACTTTCACGCACATAAGTTTTGCAACACTAGCGGTATATATAGCAGCGCTAACTTCTAGACAGTAAATAAATAGAGTTAGGTTACACTTAACTTATTAAATCTACGAGTTGGTTCATTTCTGAAAAAAAATAATGCAATTTATTGCACATAGCACTTTTCATAAAATCGTCGTATTTCTCTACGCGCTGCTTGCATTTACGCCATTTTTCCAGTGTTCTGAGAGTTCCGGATGTTTGCTGTTCCATTCTAACACTGTGTACACTACTTGCGGAAACACTAAGGGGATCATCAGTTTCTTTCTCTTTTTTCCGCTTTTCTTTCTTTAAGAGCGCGAAACAAGGTGCGATCATTCGCCCCTCTCCACTTTTTAAAAGTTTGCCTCGATTGTGTTTAATTTCGGCTGAAGCACTGGCCAAGTGGAAGACTGTTTTACTGATGGCAACATGGCAGTACAATCCAATAATAGGCGAGTCCATGAATTTTGTGGTTATATTCTATAAAATTACACCATGCTTCCTAACCAATTTCTTTCAAATTTATGAACTCAGGTTTCTTTCTCTAGCATGCCTACAGCCATTGCATGCGAATCCTTTCATGCACATTGAAACAACCCACTGCCAAGGATTCGCTAAAATCATAGCCTTATCGAGTTGCAAAATCAGAAGTCCGATGTGTTAAATTTACATGTGTATATTAACCCCATAAATGAGTTTCATTTCTGTTCCACAATAATTATTCTTAAAACAGCTTGCTATACCATCTATTTCATGCTGTTTGGGGTAACATTTAAAAAATAATTCATTACAAATTTCTGTACGGGTACAAGGGGATACAAAATGCTTAAGTGATAGTTAGCCTTCATAAGAAAAATATGAAGGCATTGTATTATTAAGCAGCTATCAAAGAAAAGAACAAAGTAAAAAAGTTAAAAATTCACTGTGATTATGTGAACATTTACTACACCATTCCCAGAATTACTATTTCATCAGTTACGTACACTTACTCACAGGTTATATAGTCCCTGCCACAGTGCAGTGGGCTACAGTATGGCAGCTTTGGTCCCCAGCCACAGAAAGTCCCCGGGTTCAATCCCACGCATTGTCATAAGGCTTTTAAGCCTTGGCATTCTTCCAGTGTTCACTTCATTGAACTTCCGGAAATTAAATGTGCAGTGTTTAACACCTGCTTTTACTAAATACGGCACCACAGACAGACTCAACTTCTGGTAAGAGATAGGAGCAGCACCATCAGGTCAAGGTGTAAGAGCCATTGAGAGCTTTCTGAAATTCACTACAACTACCACTGCTGCAGGATATATATGATTTTTGGAATTTGGAAGATTGTTGGTGGAAGCTTGAGGAAATCAAAGAAACAACATCCATTGATATCTCATACACATTTTCAGCATTATCACAGATGATGTTCTCTCTTATTTCAATATTAAAGGGTTTTATGAGATTGCAGTCATAATGGGCTAGGAAAAGGATTCAGATAAAGATCTTTTAGATTATATACAGTGGCCACAACTGAAATCTTTACAAAAAACAAAAAATACTGACTTTACATGGTTTTATTTTGAACTTCTCCGTACAATTACTACTTGGTCATATTTCCCTTAACTTGTATCACCTTCATGAGTCTCCTGATCATCGAATCTGAAGATTTTCAAAATATTTTTGTCCATTTCTACCCATAATTTCTTCAACACCTCCTGCAGCTCCTAATATTTGATGGTTGCAGCTCTTCTATTTTATTTTTCATTTGATCCCAAGTTTTTTCCATTGGACTTAGGTCAACAGAATTAGCAGGCCAGTCAAGTAAAGGTATATTACTGTCTTTTAGGAATTTCTGAACCATCTTTGTTATGTGAGCAGGGGCACCATCATGCATAAAGAACTGACACTGATGAATTGCCCAAAATGTGACCAAATGCTGTTGCAACACTTCTAAATAGTTACTTCCCTGAATTGTTGCATTTTTAGGGAGAAAGTACAAGCCACCTCTACCACAATTAAGGCATCCCATACCATCACACTTTCTGGGTGTTTAACAGTATTGACCATAAACTTTGGATCATACCGTGATGCATTTTTAGCCTTCTCACCTTTTTGGACTTTACTCTGACCAATTTGAAAGTGCTTTCATCAGAAAACATTACTTTGCACCAGTCCTCTGATGTCCAGTGCTGATATGTTTTGCAGAAATATACTTTTTTCTTCATCATAGCTTCAGTTAGAAGAGGCTTCTTCGCAGCACACCAAATTGGTAAACCTAAGTCTTTTTGAAGGCGATGGTAAATGGTCTGAATTGCAACACTTTTGAACAGTTCTGGATGATTCTTTTTTAAACCTGCTGCTGTAATCCACGGATTAGCTATCACTTCACGTTTTAGAAGGTCATCAGTCCTTTGAGAAGTCTTTCTTTTACCACCTGAGCCTGTTTTTCAAGTTGGTGTGGTGCCACATGGTAAATGTGCTGCTGCATTTTTAGGTTGTAAATGGCTTGTCTTGAAACCTTTAGATCAGGAGCTATGTGAATACAGAGGTACCTACTTCTAAGAGTTAAATTACGAGTCTTCTCCTCACAAGTGAGCTTATTGCGTCCCATTTTGTGTATTGGATGCAGAAATACACAATAAACAACTTGATGTATGCAAATACAAGAGGCAGACTGAGACATGGGCTGCTAATGAAAGGAAGATGCTGCTGTGCACTCGAGAATCACATGATTTTCAGCTCTGCCTGCCTTTTTTTGTAGTGGTGGGAGAAGAACAAACTGAGCGCATTGTGTATGTAAAGATTTTCCTTACGTTTAAAATGTAAAGATTTCCATTGTGGTGACTGTATATGATTTTTGGAATTTGGAAGACTGTTGGTGGAAGCTTGAGGACATCAAAGAATCAACATCCATTGATATCTCATACATCACAGATGATGTTCTCTTTTATTTCAATATCAAAGGGTTTTATGAGATTGCAGTCATAATGGGCTAAGAAAAGGATTCAGATAAAGATCTTTTAGATTATATATTACCTCCCTCTGTATATACAAGAAGGCAAGTTAAATTAATTTTATTTTCATGGAGGTAAATAGAGTCAATCTAGAGAGTGCTCATCTGTGCACTTGTCAGTTTATTGTAAAACCATTCTTTGAATAGGTAAGACAACTACCAGTTATTTTAAAGAGTGAAAATAATGTCTAGCATTTCATTACAAATTAATTCATAGAAGTGTTGAAAATAGAGTTGTAATAAATTAAATTTAAGGGTGAGTCGATTAATGAAACTAAACAACACTTACATTTAAATTTCCCGCAACATGTTTCGGAGGCTACTTTCCTCCATTTTCAACCGGACATTGAGTTGATTGCATTCGTTTAATGCAACCTGAGGTGTCTGGGCTGGCAGAGCATTGTTTTGATAACGACCATAGAGCCAATTTTTGGGAGACGACCATCTTGACAATATGCAACAGGTACTGGGACCAGAGAATTAAGGATGCTTTGGGCATTTCTTCCAAAAGGAGCACGCTTAATTGTGATGCTGGATTTCAGTTCAGCGCCTCCTGGAAACCGGCCTTAAAAATGGAAATCCGTCGACTCAAGAAGCAAAGATTAATACAGCTTGATAATCAAGTTAAGTAGTTACGTTTCTTTGACCCAATTAATTTTCTATACTCACGCCATCTCCTGACCTGGCATTTAATTTACTGAAAACAGTATTTTGTAATGCAAATTTTGATAGTGTTTTGTCTTTGTTTATATTTGTGTTATATCCAGTGATTCATTTGTGGTTATAACATTTAATAAATATCCTGATGATGGGAGAGATACACACTCCCAAAACGTTGATTTCTAATTATCTTTTCACCTGGCTTGTTGCCCGAGAAGAAATTGAGCATATTCATCACCAGGAAAGCTTCAGGTCTTATTTTAAACTAATTTATTTCTTTACAGCAAAATTTGTTATATGTATTTGTGCTCTGGGTATGAATTCATTAGCTATATCATCCGTACTTAAGACAATGGTTTCCTCTCAATGAATATTCAATACAGCAAGATGGTTCAGACACTTCAGCAGCACTGTTGATCTGTGGTAGGTTTTCAGCCACCTCAAGTCTGAAAACAATCTTTCTGCTGTGGACACAGACTGGAGTTGTCAGAAGCAGTCAGATGAAATTTAAACAATTCTGGAAGCACGTTATTCATATATGTATTTTTTTGAAGAAACTCAACCACATACCACACTATCAAGGCTCTCATTGCTCGTTTCCAAGATATCTAGAAGCATGTCTGGGTGTAACGTTAGCCTTCCTTCATCAATATCATCTTTAAAATGTTTACTGAGCTCCTGCAATTCTCTTCTTACACCATAAGAAAGTCTTCTGCATTGACCTTGAATTTCACAAGGTCAGACTTGAAAACTTATGAGTAGAAGTCTTGTGGTGTACTAAATGGAAAGAGTTCTCTATTTTGCACATCCATGAGGAATCTTCCTTTTTCTTGGCATCACGGGTTGTGAAACAAAGAATAATGTTTCTTCTGATTTAGCATTTACGTTATCCTAGAAAGCTTTGTACTATGTTCTGAGTTCTGTTACAGGTAGAAATGGTATAGAAAACATTTCAGTAGCTTGCTGAAAGTGAAGTGACTTTCTTTGAAGCAAACTGTTGATGGTATCCACATGGGCAAAAATTTAGAAAGCAGAGAGAAAAAAAGTTGAAATTTGTAATTTGAATGAGAAAACCATTGGGTTTGGTACTTGCGTTGGACTTCTCTGTCTGCTAATTCCTCAAGAAAGATCACCAGCTGTTTCGAAGGATGAACAGAAGTGAATAAAACTGGACTGTTCCACCAAGTTGGACAAAAGGGACAAAAATTTTGGAAGATTCATCATTAGTTTTGCCTTAAAATTTTGTAAAGATGCTGAATCTTTCTGGCGAGTCCTAGATGAAATTTATTAATTCTAGAATCAGGCTTAATACATTGTGACACCCATTTATTTCCTCTCCTACAAGACTCATAAAACGAGCCATGCAATACATGAATGCAGCTCTTGGCTCCTGTAATTTTATTTTTGCCTTTACACCATTTAAATCCCAACATGTTCCATGCTCCATCATAACACTGGCCTCTGCAGTCATTGATGAACAATTTTTATTTGCAAAGGTAAACCATGATGATGTAGAATAGTTTATCCAACTTTGTGTTTATTGTTAAGTGGAACCCAAGAAACAATTTCTCTATTTCCAGATCCTCTGTGATAATCTTGTAATTTACATCCTCCAACGTTAAATCATATCGGACGATGAATGGAATGTATGTATGTATTTATTGACTGCAATTGGGTACTACCCGGTGGCAGAGTTAAGAATACAGATCAAATTACAAATACTAGATTTACAACAATAACACAGTAAACAATACAAACATGATATTATTTTACTTTAGTCACTTAAAACATATCTAATTACTTCTCTTTTTACATATTATATACCATTATAATTCAAAAGTTAAACTATAAACCATCTAGATTTTTTCTAAATTTCTTCAGCGACAGGGGACAGCCCTGAAAGACTGCTACAGGCAATTCATTCCATTCTTCAATGGTTCTATAAACAAAAGAAAATTTTCCTACGTCGGTTCTGTATCTTCTACCCTTAATTTTATACCTATGATCATTTCGTCCATAATAATCTGGATTATCTAACCTAACATTAACGTCCACCCATGCCTTTACACCAGCATTAGCTTTGAATAATGCTACCAACCTATGTTTTTTATGCCTAATTCTTAATTCCTCCCATTTAGTCTCATCTCCTTTTATAGGCCCAAAATACTTGCCTCTTTTTATGAATTTTATTGCCCTCTTCTGTATTTTTTCTAATGGATCAATTTGGTTAGCTCTATACAGGTCCCAGCATGCTACTCCATATTCCATAACCGGCCACACTAAGGCCTTGTAGGCAATTTCCCTGGACCTAGCGCTCCCCTTTTTCAATATTCTCATTACGAAATGTAATGCCTTCCACGCATTCCTAGATGTGGAATTTACTTGTTCGTCCCATCCAGCATTACTTGCCAGGTACACTCCCAAGTATTTGCAGCTGTCCACCTGTGGAATGATGTAATGATGCTCAAATGAGCCCAGGGTCCTTAGAGCTTTGAGTTACCCGACATTCATCCTTCAGGATAAGGGAAAACCCTGGGAAAAAACCTTATCCAGGTAACTCACCCTGACCGAGATCCGAACTCGGGACCTCTGTGATGATCCTGAACCATATAGACACTGCTTCTGCATAGAAATGTCTGAAGTTTTATCAACCATAATTGCATAGTACTTGGCATTAGTGATGTGAGAAACCAAAGAACGTATTACATGGTGGCTCATAATCTCCAAATTTAATTGCATGTTTTATGGGAGTAACAAATGAATCTTGGTTCATCCACATTTCTGAGACTAGGCAATCTTCACACTGCAATATGAAAAGGTTAACAAAGTTGCTTGGCTCCTCAGTATGTCTGTGAATCAAACTCTTTGAGTGAAAAGAAATTTGAGGGAAGCCAATCTATTTCATCTCAATTGTTTTAGCATTGGAAAGTTCAAGGCCATGCTGTGGCTGAGTCGTTAGACCACTTGACTTTCACCAAAGTGGACCAGCTTCGATTCAAGATGATCACATGTGACATTTGTGATGGACAAAATGGTGTTAGGGCAGGTTTTTCTCTGGGTCATTCCACTGGTGCTCCATCTTCACTTCATGTATTCTGTCACCGCCTACTAGCCGCATATAGTAAAAGCACAAAAAAAAAAGGAAAATTTACAAACCACATTCACACCACCTTTAATTGATGTCATTTTTAAAACTGATTCTCTGTGGGCCCACCTCGGTAGCGTAGATGGTAGTGTGTCTGCCTCATGTTCAAGATGTCCCAAGTTTGAATCTCCGTCAGGGTGAGTTACCTGGATAAGGTTTTTTCTGCTCTAAGCTCCATGGACCCTGGATGCATTTGAGCATCATTTCACCCATTTCATTCACCGTCCGATATGACTTAAGGTTGCAGGACGTAAACTTAAAAAAAAAAAAAAAATTCTCTGTGGCACTAGAATGTCTCATGTTTTTTTAATTTCTTAAGTACCATTTTCCAGTTTTGGAAGCCTGTTCCAATGGAATTCAATTCTAATCTAGAAGAGACTGTCACACAGTTCTTTATTGTAAGCTGATTTGCAAATTTCATAAAATGCTGCATCTTTTGACTTTTCAAATGACAATCAGGGGAACGTTTTTAACCAATGAGTTTGAAAATTTATTGTATTTAATTTTGGAACACTATGTTTTGTGTCTAATTCTTCTGCCTCAGCTTGAAATGACTGCTTGCCATCTTCTGTAGACCCTTGGACTTTGATTTGTCTTTCTGAATTATTTTGCTTTCAACTCACTGGTATTTCTCCACTAATGGCACTTGGCAACAACACTTACTTTTTGAATTTTCACTTGAAATGTATCTATGTTAAATGTTTAGCTACTTTCTTATGCAGAATTAACATTTAAAACTCGTATAAGAATGTTTCATATCCTCTAAGCCATGCTCCGCCAACTGACGTGCATGGTGTGCCTATACAGTTCACACAGTGCTGGTGTGCCTGGTCATTGCTGGTGAGTGCTAGGAAGATATGACAATCACTACCCCGCGTAGTGGCATTCCGCAATTTGCACTTGCATTACCATTAAATAATTAAGGACTTGTTAGTAGTGAAGGAACAATCTTGAAACTGTATAATACGTGGTTTAATATGTCTGTGGTACTTGTTATTAAATTATATATAAAACAACCCAATACCAGTAATATTATTATAGCCTTCAATCCTACACAACCAACTGATTTCATATAAATTAATTATAATTTTAATTAATTTTAATTATAAGAACGAAACAGTGCTTTGTGAAAATTACCACAATTTTGCTCCTGAGACAATTGAAAAATAACAAATAACAAAGTAATATTTACTATATAGTGATAATATTATACAGAATACTTCATATTAGACGAACATACACATTTCAATTAAGAATGTGATCCATTCAGCTTTCGGTAGACACTTTTGCCTTCTAACATCCTTCAGTTTTCACAATATTCGCCACATTTGGAGACAATGAAACAACTCTGGACCCTTAATGCACACTTCCAGTTATGATCTTTGATGTTGGCTCTCTGAGGGGTTTTAATGTGTTTCATAGTTGAAAATAAGGATTCACATACATAGGTTGAACCATGCATTGCAATCATAGATGCCTGTAAAATCGATGGAATGTTGATTTAGGAAATCTCCTGTAGAAATCTAGCAAACTTCCTCTGTTTCTGTAACTGTCAGCTAACTCAGTGTCACATTTCAAGGTGATTCTGTTGTTGTACCTTTTATTGGCACCAGATCTGGCATTTCTTCCACAACTTCCAAATGTCCATTTACTCCACGAATAAAAATACATAGCTGAGCCATACTTGATAAGTCAGTGCTCTTATCAATGGCAATAGAGAATGCAACAAATTCTCTTGCTCTTTCAGTAAGTTGTGCGTAAATGTTGTCCGCCAGATCTTGAATTCTGCGTGAAATAGTATGAGGTGACAGACTGACACTCTCGAATTGGTGAACACTGACCGGGGTGAATTTACTTGCAGCTATGTCGTTTAATAAGTGGACCATCAGAAAAAATACTAGAAGATCTGGCAATTTTTAGTGCTATTTCGTAACTCACATAAATTGAGATTTCTGCCATTCCACCATCCCCTTCTTCCTGTTCCTCTTCCGGCGATGTGATCTTTTCTCTAAACTTTTGTATCTCTTTTTATAGGGCCGAATAGTCATTAGCATGCAATGTATTAAAATGTCGCTGAAGATTAAATCGTTTCAGTTTTTGCAATTTTTTTCTGGTAAATTAAACAAATAGCACTACCACTACATTCCATGAAGAAGTACTCAGTTTCCCATTCGGGATTGAAAGAATGTGTCGGCGTGGGTACCCTTTGCTTTAATGAGTGCCCTTCCATATCAAACTGATGCTGAAGTATGGACCGCCACTGCTATGGAAGACAAACCGTGCGAAGCATGCACTGAGGCAACACGGTGCTTGTAGCCCAGCACATGCACCGTGGCAAGTGAGTTGGCTGTGGCTGCTCTAAGCAATAAAATGAGACCTAAACTCATTTGCTGTGTTAATGTGCTTTAAAAAAATGAAAAACTCTGTACCCATCTTGTATCAGCATTAAATCAGAAAACACTACAAATGTTGGGATGTTCGTCTACAATGTAAGGTATGTACTCCCTTTCCACTCCACCTACCACAACTCAAGCATGACGAATGTGCGGTAACTCTAAGCTCTATGGACCCTGGAATCATTTGAGCATCATTTCACCCATTTCATTCATCATCCAATATGACTTAACGTTGGAGGATGTCAATTAAAAAAAAGCTCAAGCACAAGTGTTATTCGAGATGTATAACAATACTGAGCAGATAGCTATAGCCATTTGAGATGCAGTAGGCCAGACAAGTGCTCAGCGCTGGCAATTGTATTTCAATCACTGTTCTCTCAGACCTTTACTTCATGTGACGTGTATATAGCGTTAACCTTCATAAGGTGTTCGGGTCACAAGAAATTTTGATCTACAATTTTGAAAATATTTGCTTTAAATAAATTCCCTTCACTGACTTATTTTACTTCTGATTAAGGCATATTCTGATAGAGAAAGAACTCCTTTAGAGCTTTGTTTTACACCTACAGAAATAGTACTTCTAAAACTGTTCAGGCTCTTTTTAGACCCTACATATTTTAACCTTCAATATTACAGCAAATGCTGCTATTATTCAATTTTTCAACAATGGAGTATGTATATGTGCAATAAGGTGGGTATAAAGAACTGAAGACATTGTTGTTTTCAACAATGGAATGTCTATTTCTGGTGAAATGAGAGAAGGGGGAACACAAGTCATTGTTTTTGCTGTAAATCAAATGAGTTTATTAGATGATTCCCTTCTACCCAGTTCACTTGTTTTATACCTTTGGAATTCATATATTTTTTAAGAGATTTTTTTTTTTTTTTAAATGATGAACCAGAAGACATACTGCTGAACATATCTCATAGTGATGAAGTAGTTTCGGAGGATGAAGATCGCGTTTCAGAATGCAGTTCTTTATGTTCACTAGAAGATTCAGATGATACACCAGAACAAGAAAATACAGTACTGTCCAAAAGTACACTAGTATGTGCCAAATGTAAAAAAATTCTCTTGCAAGAAACATCTTAATAAATTACAGCTATAGGACAGTAATATCAGAACACACTTCATTTTAATATTTGATTATTCTATTGTACTATTTTATTATGCAGTTTGAAGTGATCTAAATTAATGCTTTATAGAAATAAAAAAGTAGAAGCTTTTTGATAGATAGAGTCAACATGAAAAATTCAATGCCATGGTTGGGGTTTGAACCATGGATCTCCTGGTTTCCGTCCAGTCACTCTAACTCATTGAGCTACCATGACCAACGTGCCGTCCTGCACTAAATTCTCCATTTGACACATATATTTCCCCGGTAAACCACTCGGGGTTCTCACATCCAAGATAAACCATGCATGGCGACTTACTATCGTAAGTACTTGAGTCCCAGTCTTCATCATTTAACTCTTATTATTTTAGTTAATTGATGGAAATTAATCATTTCTTCACACTAGCCTTATATAGGCTAAGGTTTTTGATAGATAGTCAACATGAAAAATTCAATGCCATGGCCGGGATTTGAACCACGAATTTCCTGGTTTCCGTCCAGTCGCTCTAACCCATTGAGCTACCATGGCCAACATGCATGTAAGCCTGGGACTCAAGTACTTACGATAGTAGGTTGCCACACATGGTGTAATTCGAATGCGAGAACCCCGAGTGGTTTACTGGGGAAATATACAAGTCAAATGGAGAATTTAGTGTTAGGACGGCACGTTGGCCATGGTAACTCAATGGGTTAGAGCGACTGGGTGGAAACCAGGAGATCTGTGGTTCAAATCCTGGCCATGGCATTGAATTTTTCATGTTGACTATCTATCAAAAACCTTAGCCTATATGCGGCTAGTATGAAGAAATGATTAATTTCCATCAATTAACTAAAATAAGTAAAAAGCATTTTTGATTCCAACATTTTGAGCACATGTGCAAAGTAAAATGCTGTAGTAGGGTTAGTATGAAAACCATAGTCATATCAAATTATTTAATATGAGTAAACAAGCAGAAAAAAAACATACAAATCACATTTATTATATTTATGTCATCTTTGGGAGGCTTGGCCACCTGACTTTTTGTCCTGGGATTCAAAGAAGCTTGGGTGCCTTATAATTAGTGCCTGTGATTTCTTTTAATATCAGAAAATTATTTATTGGTATTAGATTTACATATAAATTTTGTGAAATTATGGTTATAAGCGGTAAGGGAAAGGATTGAATCTAAATCATTGTATGTCTATGATTCTATGAAAAGTTTTGGAGGAAGGACTTAGAACTTTGATCTACAGAAGATATTTTGTGCCTCTGCCCAGATAGGGTGCCCCCAGGGAGGGCAGGGTGAGTTGAGGGGATACTAAGGATGATCTGACTTGGAGATGACAACAATGACAGGGTGCTTAAGCTATAGATTAAAATTTCCTGGTGTAGGCTTGTAAAATTGACTCCCCTCTACCCATGGGTTTACACATCCCTCTAGAGAGAAAAAATTTCCTGCCATGCATTTTCATACTTTAGAACCTTAAAATAGCACCTCAAGATGCAAGGTGAAGTTTAATGATAGATGAGATGAAGTGGAGAGATTTTTCTTTTCTTTTTTTTGTTGCAATTTACGCCCTCCAACGTTAAGTCATATCGGACGATGAATGAAATGGGTGAAATGATGCTCAAAGGAGTCCGGGGTCCATAGAGCTTACCGTTACCTGACATTTGTCTATCAGGATAAGGGAAAACCCCGGAAAATTCTTATCCAGGTAATTCACCCTGACCAAGATTCGAACTCGGTAACTCTTGAACGTGAGGCAGACACGCTACCATCTACGCTACCGAGGTAGGCAAATGGAGAGATGGAAAACCTGGCTAGAATGTGAGGAACTTCTATCTCAACACCAAGCACTTCTTTTACACCTTTAGGTAGCAGTGTTAGTTGTTTCAGACAAGCAGTGAGAGCATATGAACACTGAATACAAGCTAATTTGCATCTGTTCAGTCTTTTTTGTTTATGTTTACAACAAAATAAAGTATGATGGCATGTGTACCTACGTGCGTATACTGAATACAAGTAAATTTTTTGCCTTATTTCTCTCATTTTATGATTCCATAAAATAATGGCTTCCAGCATACTCTACCAGAAAATATTTTTAAAAGATGAAGTGGTAAGGAAAAGAAAGATATTTTAATTATTAAGTGGACAACTAATTCATTGCAAACTGCCATAGAGGTAGAAATTAAAAGCTAGGAAGACTATGGTATAAAATTTTAGGATTTTTACTCTCTTAACTTTGTTTGTATGTACCCCTTCAAATAATAGATTACTTCGCAATCTTAAAGGACAGAAGCATCGAGTTATTTCTCACAAAGTAAGGTAACACTAACAGTTTTTCAATTTTTAGCATGCATGTTCTGCTTTTGTTTATTTGCTTCATTTTGCATATAGTATTGATATAATAATTAATGAGCAGATATTAAATTTAGATGAAAATAATAATTTCTTTCACACTAGCCGTGTGCAGGTTAAGGTTTGAATGAGTAGAGCCAGACTGAAAAATTCCATGCCATATCCCGGATTTGAACCACAGATTTCCCACTCTCTGTGCGGCTACTCTAAACCACTGAGCTACTATGGCCAATGTGCCGATATGACATTAAATTCTCCAACTGACTCGTATGTTTCCTGGTAGACCACTAGGACCTCTCATATACTATGAGACACGCACCTTTTGTGGCGACTTACTATGCTGTAAGTACTTAAGTCCCAGGCTTCATAGTTAAACCACTGTGTTTTTATTTTAGGTGAATTGATGGAAATAATCATTTCTTTCACACTAGCCTTACTTCTTACCTACTGTATGTGTCTAAAAGTTCCCTGCCATTCTGATAATTGTTTCACTTTAAAAAGATGCTAAGAGGCTATTCAACATTTCTACAGTTTGGAAAAGTTTAAAAGGAAGGTTAAGGAAAGTACAAATACAACAGCTACCATTATTTCTTATACATTTTTGTTAATGTCAGGGCATAGATTTAGCAACTTTGTAAATTACTGTTAAAGGTATCACATGAAATTTATTTATTATTTATTTCATTTACGTCCTTCAATATCAAGTCATATCGGACAATGAATGAAATGGGTGAAGTGAAGCTCAAATGAGCCCGGAGTCCATGGAACTTAGAGTTACCCAACATTTGTCTTTCAAGATAAGGGAAAACCCTGGAAAAAGCCTTATCCAAGTAACTCACTCTGAGCGAGATTAGATCTCAGGACCTATTGAACGTGAGGCAGAGACGCTAGCATCCATGCTACCGAGGTGTGCAATCTGTCCGGAAAAAACCTTATCCAGGTAACCCACTCTGACCGAGATTAGACTTCAGGACCTATTGAACGTAAGGCAGACACGCTGGCATCCATGCTACAGAGGTGTGCAATCTGTCCAGAAAAAACCTTATCCAGGTAACTCACTCTGACCAAGATTAGAACTCATCACCTATTGAACGTGAGGCAGACATGCTAGCATCCATGCTACCGAGGTGTGTAATCTGTCCAGAGATAACCTTATCCAGGTAACTCAACCAGACCGAGATTAGAGCTCATCACCTATTGAACGTGAGGCAGAGACGCTAGCATCCATGCTACCGAGGTGTGCAATCTGTCCGGAAAAAACCTTATCCAGGTAACCCACTCTGACCAAGATTAGACTTCAGGACCTATTGAACGTAAGGCAAACTCGCTAGCATCCATGCTACCGAGGTGTGCAATCTGCCCAGAGAAAACCTCATCCAGGTAACTCACCCTGACCAAGATTAGAACTCAGGACCTATTGAACGTGAGGTAGACACATTAGCATCCATGCAACCGAGCTGTGCAATCTGTCCAGAGAAAACCTTATCCAGGTAACTCACCCTGACCGAGATTAGAACTCATCAGCTATTGAACGTGACGCAGACGCGCTAGCATCCATGCTACAGAGGTGTGCAATCTGTCCAGAGAAAACCTTATCCAGGTAACTCAACCTGACCGAGATTAGAGCTCGAGAGCCATTGAACGTGAGGCAGACGCGCTAGCATCCATGCTACAGAGGTGTGCAATCTGTCTGGAAAAAACTTTATCCAGGTAACTCACCCAGACCGAGATTAGAACTCAGGACCTATTGAATGTAAGGCAGACACGCTAGCATCCATGCTACCGAGGTGTGTAATCTGTCCGGAAAAAACTTTATCCAGGTAACTCACCCAGACCGAGATTAGAACTCATCACCTACTGAACGTGAGGCAGACACGCTGGCATCCATGCTACCGAGGTGTGCAATCTGTCCAGAGAAAGCCTTATCCAGGTAACTCACTCTGACCAAGATTAGAACTCGAGAGCCATTGAACATGAGGCAGACACGCTAGCATCCATGCTACCGAGGTGTGTAATCTGTCCGGAAAAAACTTTATCCAGGTAACTCACCCAGACCGAGATTAGAACTCAGGACCTATTGAACGTAAGGCAGACACGCTAGCATCCATGCTACCGAGGTGTGTAATCTGTCCAGAAAAAACTTTATCCAGGTAACTCACCCAGACCGAGATTAGAACTCGGCACCTATTGAACGTGAGGCAGACACGCTAGCATCCATGCTACCGAGGTGTGTAATCTGTACGGAAAAAACTTTATCCAATTAACTCACCCTGACCAAGATTAGAACTCAGGACCTATTTAACGTGAGGCAGACACGCTAGCATCCATGCTACAGAGGTGTGTAATCTGTCCGGAGAAAACCTTATCCAGGTAACTCACTCTGACCAAGATTAGAACTCATCACCTATTGAACATGAGGCAAACACGCTAGCATCCATGCTACCGAGGTGTGTAATCTGTCCAGAGAAAACCTTATCCAGGTAACTCACTCTGACCGAGAATAGAACTCATCTCCTATTGAACATGAGGCAGACATGCTAGCATCCATGCTACAGAGGTGTGTAATCTGTCTGGAAAAAACTTTATCCAGGTAACTCACCCTGACCGAGATTAGAACTCATCACCTACTGAACGTGAGGCAGACACGTTAGCATCCATGCTACAGAGGTGTGCAATCTGTCCAGAGAAAACCTTATCCAGGTAACTCACCCTGACCGAGATTAGAGCAGGAGAGCCATTGAACGTGAGGCAGAGACGCTAGCATCCATGCTACCGAGGTGTGCAATCTGTCCGGAAAAAACCTTATCCAGGTAACCCACTCTGACCAAGATTAGACTTCAGGACCTATTGAACGTAAGGCAGACACGCTGGCATCCATGCTACAGAGGTGTGCAATCTGTCCAGAGAAAACCTTATCCAGGTAACTCACTCTGACCGAGATTAGAACTCATCACCTATTGAACGTGAGGCAGACACGCTAGCATCCATGCTAACGAGGTGTGCAATCTGTCCGGAAAAAACCTTATCCAGGTAACCCACTCTGACCGAGATTAGACTTCAGGACCTATTGAACGTAAGGCAAACTCGCTAGCATCCATGCTACCGAGGTGTGCAATCTACCCAGAGAAAACCTTATCCAGGTAACTCACCCTGACCGAGATTAGAACTCATCACCTATTGAACGTGAGGCAGACACGTTAGCATCCATGCTACCGAGCTGTGCAATCTGTCCAGAGAAAACCTTATCCAGGTAACTCACCCAGACCGAGATTAGAACACATCACCTATTGAACGTGAGGCAGACACGTTAGCATCCATGCTACAGAGGTGTGCAATCTGTCCAGAGAAAACCTTATCCAGGTAACTCACCCAGACCGAGATTAGAGCTCGAGAGCCATTGAACGTGAGGCAGTCGCGCTAGCATCCATGCTACAGAGGTGTGCAATCTGTCCGGAAAAAACTTTATCCAGGTAACTCACCCAGACCGAGATTAGAACTCAGGACCTATTGAACGTAAGGCAGACATGCTAGCATCCATGCTACCGAGGTGTGTAATCTGTCCGGAAAAAACTTTATCCAGGTAACTCACCCAGACCGAGATTAGAACTAATCTCCTATTGAACGTGAGGCAGACACGCTAGCATCCAAGCTACCGAGGTGTGTAATCTGTCCAGAAAAAACTTTATCCAGGTAACTCACCCAGACCGAGATTAGAACTCGGCACCTATTGAACGTGAGGCAGACACGCTAGCATCCATGCTACAGAGGTGTGTAATCTGTCTGGAAAAAACTTTATCCAGGTAACTCCCCTGACCGAGTTTAGAACTCATCACCTATTGAACGTGAGGCAGACACACTAGCATCCATGCTACAGAGGTGTGCAATCTGTCCAGAGAAAACCTTATCCAGGTAACTCACTCTGACCAAGATTAGAACTCATCACCTATTGAACCTGAGGCAGACACACTAGCATCCATGCTACAGAGGTATGCAATCTGTCCAGAGAAAACCTTATCCAAGTAACTCACTCTGACCGAGATTAGATTTCATCACCTATTGAACGTTTGGCAGACACGCTAGCATCCATGCTACCGAGGTGTGCAATCTGTCCAGAGAAAGCCTTATCCAAGTAATTCACTCTGACCGAGTTTAGAACTCATCACCTATTAAACGTGAGGCAGACACGCTAGCATCCATGCTACAGAGGTGTGCAATCTGTCCAGAGAAAACCTTATCCAGGTAACTCACTCTGACCAAGATTAGAACTCATCACCTATTGAACCTGAGGCAGACACACTAGCATCCATGCTACAGAGGTATGCAATCTGTCCAGAGAAAACCTTATCCAAGTAACTCACTCTGACCGAGATTAGATTTCATCACCTATTGAACCTGAGGCAGACACACTAGCATCCATGCTACAGAGGTGTGCAATCTGTCCAGAGAAAGCCTTATCCAAGTAATCCACTCTGACCGAGATTAGAACTCAGGGCCTATTGAACGTGAGGCACACACAATAGCATCCATGCGACAGAGGTGTGCATTCTGTCCAGAGAAAACCTTATCTAGGTAACTCACTCTGACCAAGATTAGAACTCAGGACCTATTGAACGTAAGGCAGACACGCTGGCATCCATGCTACAGAGATGTGCAATCTGTCTAGAGAAAACTTTATCCAGGTAACTCACCCTGACCGAGATTAGAACTCAGGACCTATTGAACGTGATGCAGACACGCTGGCATCCATGCTACAGAGGTGTGCAATCTGTCCAGAGAAAGCCTTATCCAGGTAACTCACTCTGACCGAGATTAGAACTCAGGACCTATTGAACGTGAGGCAGACACGCTAGCATCCATGTGACAGAGGTGTGCAATCTGTCCAGAGATAACCTTATCCAGATAACTCATTCTGACCGAGATTAGAACTCATCACCTATTGAACGTGAGGCAGACACACTAGCATCCATGCGACAGAGTTGTGCAATCTGTCCAGAGGAAACCTTATCCAGGTAATCCACTCTGACCGAGATTAGAACTCAGGACCTATTGAACGTGAGGCACACACACTAGCATCCATGCGACAGAGGTGTGCAATCTGTCCAGAGAAAACCTTATCTAGGCAACTCACTCTGACCAAGATTAGAACTCAGGACCTATTGAACGTGAGGCAGACACGCTGGCATCCATGCTACAGAGATGTAAAATCTGTCTAGAGAAAACTTTATCCAGGTAACTCACCCTGACCGAGATTAGAACTCAGGACCTATTGAACGTGAGGCAGACACGCTGGCATCCATGCTACCGAGGTGTGCAATCTGTCCAGAGAAAGCCTTATCCAGGTACTTCACTCTGACCGAGATTAAAACTCATCACCTATTGAACGTGAGGCAGACACGCTGGCATCCATGCTGACGAGGTGTGCAATCTGTCCAGAGAAAGCCTTATCCAGGTAACCCACTCTGACCAAGATTAAAACTCGAGAGCCATTGAACATGAGGCAGACACGCTAGCATCCATGCTACAGAGGTGTGTAATCTGTCCAGAGAAAACCTTATCCAGGTAACTCACCCTGACCGAGATTAGAACACGGCACCTACTGAACGTGAGGCAGACACGCTAGCATCCATGCTAGAGAGGTGTGTAATCTGTCCAGAGAAAGCCTTATCCAAGTAATTCACTCTGGCCGAGATTAGAACTCGAGAGCCATTGAACGTGAGGCAGACACGCTAGCATCCATGCGACAGAGGTGTGCAATCTGTCCAGAGAAAACCTTATCCAGGTAACTCACTCTGACCGAGATTAGAACTCAGGACCTATTGAACGTAAGGCAGACACGCTAGCATCCATACGACAGAGGTGTGCAATCTGTCCAGAGAAAACCTTATCCAGGTAACTCACTCTGACCGAGATTAGAACTCATCACCTATTGAATGTGAGGCAGACATGCTATCGTCCATGCGACAGAGGTGTGCAATCTGTCCAGAGAAAACCTTATCTAGGTAACTCACTCTGACCAAAATTAGAACTCATCACCTATTGAACGTGAGGCAGACACGCTAGCATCCATGCGACAAAGGTGTGCAATCTGTCCAGTGAAAACCTTATCCAGGTAACTCACTCTGACCGAGATTAGAACTCAGGACCTATTGAACGTGAGGCAGACATGCTAGCATCCATGCTACCGAGGTGCGTAATCGGTCCAGAGAAAACCTTATCCAGGTAACTCACTCTGACCGAGATTGGAGCTGATCACCTATTGAACGTGAGGCAGACACGCTAGCATCCATGCTACCGAGGTGTGCAATCTGTCCAGAGAAAACCTTATCCAGGTAACTCACTCTGACCGAGATTAGAACTCATCACCTATTGAAGGTGAGGCAGACACGCTAGCATCCATGCTACAGAGGTGTACAATCTGTCCAGAGAAAACCTTATCCAGGTAACTCACCCTGACCAAGATTAGAACTCGGCACCTATTGAACGTGAGGCAGACACGTTAGCATCCATGCTACCGAGCTGTGCAATCTGTTCAGAGAAAACCTTATCCAGGTAACTCACCCTGACCGAGATTAGAACGCATCACCTATGGAACGTGAGGCAGACACGTTAGCATCCATGCTACAGAGGTGTGCAATCTGTCCAGAGAAAACCTTATCCAGGTAACTCACCCTGACCGAGATTAGAGCTCGAGAGCCATTGAACGTGAGGCAGTCGCGCTAGCATCCATGCTACAGAGGTGTGCAATCTGTCCGGAAAAAACTTTATCCAGATAACTCACCCAGACCGAGATTAGAACTCATCACCTATTGAACGTGAGGCAGACACGCTAGCATCCATGCTACCGAGGTGTGTAAATTGTCCAGAAAAAACTTTATCCAGGTAACTCACCCAGACCGAGATTAGAACTCGGCACCTATTGAACGTGAGGCAGACACGCTAGCATCCATGCTACAGAGGTGTGTAATCTGTCTGGAAAAAACTTTATCCAGGTAACTCACCCTGACCGAGTTTAGAACTCATCACCTATTGAACGTGAGGCAGACACACTAGCATCCATGCTACAGAGGTGTGCAATCTGTCCAGAGAAAACCTTATCCAGGTAACTCACTCTGACCAAGATTAGAACTCATCACCTATTGAACGTGAGGCAGACACACTAGCATCAATGCTACAGAGGTGTGCAATCTGTCCAGAGAAAACCTTATCCAGGTAACTCACTCTGACCAAGATTAGAACTCATCACCTATTGAACGTTTGGCAGACACGCTTGTATCCATGCTACCGAGGTGTGCAATCTGTCCAGAGAAAGCCTTATCCAAGTAATTCACTCTGACCGAGATTAGAACTCAGGACCTATTGAACGTGAGGCACACACAATAGCATCCATGCGACAGAGGTGTGCAATCTGTCCAGAGAAAACCTTATCTAGGTAACTCACTCTGACCAAGATTAGAACTCAGGACCTATTGAACGTAAGGCAGACACGCTGGCATCCATGCTACAGAGATGTGCAATCTGTCTAGAGAAAACTTTATCCAGGTAACTCACCCTGACCGAGATTAGAACTCAGGACCTATTGAACGTGATGCAGACACGCTGGCATCCATGCTACAGAGGTGTGCAATCTGTCCAGAGAAAGCCTTATCCAGGTAACTCACTCTGACCGAGATTAGAACTCATCACCTATTGAACGTGAGGCAGACACGCTAGCATCCATGCTACCGAGGTGTGCAATCTGTCCAGAGAAATCCTTATCCAGGTAACTCACTCTGACCGAGATTAGAGCTCATCACCTATTGAACGTGAGGCAGACACGCTAGCATCCATGCTACCGAGATGTGCAATCTGTACAGAGAAAACATTATCCAGGTAACTCACCCAGACCGAGATTACAACTCAGGACCTATTGAACGTGAGGCAGACACACTAGCATCCATGCTACCGAGGTGTGCAATCTGTCCAGAGAAAACCTTACCCAGGTAACTCACTCTGACCGAGATTAGAGCTCATCACCTATTGAACGTGAGGCATACACGCTAGCATCCATGCTACCGAGGTGTGCAATCTGTCCAGAGAAAACCTTATCCAGGTAACTCACTCTGACCGAGATTAGAACTCATCACCTATTGAACGTGAGGCAGACACGCTAGCATCCATGCTACAGAGGTGTGCAATCTGTCCAGAGAAAACCTTATCCAGGTAACTCACCCTGACCAAGATTAGAACTCGGCACCTATTGAACGTGACGCAGACACGCTAGCATCCATGCTAGCGAGGTGTGTAATCTGTCCAGAGAAAGCCTTATCCAAGTAATTCACTCTGGCCGAGATTAGAACTCCAGAGCCATTGAACATGAGGCAGACACGCTAGCATCCATGCTACCGATATGTGCAATCTGTCCAGAGAAAGCCTTATCCAAGTAATTCACTCTGGCCGAGATTAGAACTCGAGAGCCATTGAACGTGAGGCAGACACGCTGGCATCCATGCGACAGAGGTGTGCAATCTGTCCAGAGAAAACCTTATCCAGGTAACTCACTCTGACCGAGATTAGAACTCAGGACCTATTGAACGTAAGGCAGACACGCTAGCATCCATACGACAGAGGTGTGCAATCTGTCCAGAGAAAACCTTATCCAGGTAACTCACTCTGACCGAGATTAGAACTCATCACCTATTGAATGTGAGGCAGACATGCTATCGTCCATGCGACAGAGGTGTGCAATCTGTCCAGAGAAAACCTTATCTAGGTAACTCACTCTGACCAAAATTAGAACTCATCACCTATTGAACGTGAGGCAGACACGCTAGCATCCATGCGACAAAGGTGTGCAATCTGTCCAGTGAAAACCTTATCCAGGTAACTCACTCTGACCGAGATTAGAACTCAGGACCTATTGAACGTGAGGCAGACACGCTAGCATCCATGCTACCGAGGTGCGTAATCGGTCCAGAGAGAACCTTATCCAGGTAACTCACTCTGACCGAGATTGGAGCTGATCACCTATTGAACGTGAGGCAGACACGCTAGCATCCATGCTACCGAGGTGTGCAATCTGTCCAGAGAAAACCTTATCCAGGTAACTCACTCTGACCGAGATTAGAACTCATCACCTATTGAAGGTGAGGCAGACACGCTAGCATCCATGCTACAGAGGTGTACAATCTGTCCAGAGAAAACCTTATCCAGGTAACTCACCCTGACCAAGATTAGAACTCGGCACCTATTGAACGTGAGGCAGACACGTTAGCATCCATGCTACCGAGCTGTGCAATCTGTTCAGAGAAAACCTTATCCAGGTAACTCACCCTGACCGAGATTAGAACGCATCACCTATGGAACGTGAGGCAGACACGTTAGCATCCATGCTACAGAGGTGTGCAATCTGTCCAGAGAAAACCTTATCCAGGTAACTCACCCTGACCGAGATTAGAGCTCGAGAGCCATTGAACGTGAGGCAGTCGCGCTAGCATCCATGCTACAGAGGTGTGCAATCTGTCCGGAAAAAACTTTATCCAGATAACTCACCCAGACCGAGATTAGAACTCATCACCTATTGAACGTGAGGCAGACACGCTAGCATCCATGCTACCGAGGTGTGTAAATTGTCCAGAAAAAACTTTATCCAGGTAACTCACCCAGACCGAGATTAGAACTCGGCACCTATTGAACGTGAGGCAGACACGCTAGCATCCATGCTACAGAGGTGTGTAATCTGTCTGGAAAAAACTTTATCCAGGTAACTCACCCTGACCGAGTTTAGAACTCATCACCTATTGAACGTGAGGCAGACACACTAGCATCCATGCTACAGAGGTGTGCAATCTGTCCAGAGAAAACCTTATCCAGGTAACTCACTCTGACCAAGATTAGAACTCATCACCTATTGAACGTGAGGCAGACACACTAGCATCCATGCTACAGAGGTGTGCAATCTGTCCAGAGAAAACTTTATCCAGGTAACTCACTCTGACCAAGATTAGAACTCATCACCTATTGAACGTGAGGCAGACACACTAGCATCCATGCTACAGAGGTGTGCAATCTGTCCAGAGAAAACCTTATCCAGGTAACTCACTCTGACCAAGATTAGAACTCATCACCTATTGAACGTTTGGCAGACACGCTTGTATCAATGCTACCGAGGTGTGCAATCTGTCCAGAGAAAGCCTTATCCAAGTAATTCACTCTGACCGAGATTAGAACTCAGGACCTATTGAACGTGAGGCACACACAATAGCATCCATGCGACAGAGGTGTGCAATCTCTCCAGAGAAAACCTTATCTAGGTAACTCACTCTGACCAAGATTAGAACTCAGGACCTATTGAACGTAAGGCAGACACGCTAGCATCCATGCTACAGAGGTGTGCAATCTGTCCAGAGAAAACCTTACCCAGGTAACTCACTCTGACCAAGATTAGAACTCAGGACCTATTGAACGTAAGGCAGACACGCTGGCATCCATGCTACAGAGATGTGCAATCTGTCTAGAGAAAACCTTATCTAGGTAACTCACTCTGACCAAGATTAGAACTCAGGACCTATTGAACGTAAGGCAGACACGCTGGCATCCATGCTACAGAGATGTGCAATCTGTCCAGAGAAAACTTTATCCAGGTAACTCACCCTGACCGAGATTAGAACTCAGGACCTATTGAACGTGAGGCACACACAATAGCATCCATGCTACAGAGGTGTGCAATCTGTCCAGAGAAAACCTTACCCAGGTAACTCACTCTGACCAAGATTAGAACTCAGGACCTATTGAACGTGAGGCACACACAATAGCATCCATGCTACAGAGGTGTGCAATCTGTCCAGAGAAAACCTTATCTAGGTAACTCACTCTGACCAAGATTAGAACTCAGGACCTATTGAACGTAAGGCAGACACGCTGGCATCCATGCTACAGAGATGTGCAATCTGTCTAGAGAAAACTTTATCCAGGTAACTCACCCTGACCGAGATTAGAACTCAGGACCTATTGAACGTGATGCAGACCAGCTGGCATCCATGCTACAGAGGTGTGCAATCTGTCCAGAGAAAGCCTTATCCAGGTAACTCACTCTGACCGAGATTAGAACTCATCACCTATTGAACGTGAGGCAGACACGCTAGCATCCATGCTACCGAGGTGTGCAATCTGTCCAGAGAAATCCTTATCCAGGTAACTCACTCTGACCGAGATTAGAGCTCATCACCTATTGAACGTGAGGCAGACACGCTAGCATCCATGCTACCGAGATGTGCAATCTGTACAGAGAAAACATTATCCAGGTAACTCACCCAGACCGAGATTACAACTCAGGACCTATTGAACGTGAGGCAGACACACTAGCATCCATGCTACCGAGGTGTGCAATCTGTCCAGAGAAAACCTTACCCAGGTAACTCACTCTGACCGAGATTAGAGCTCATCACCTATTGAACGTGAGGCATACACGCTAGCATCCATGCTACCGAGGTGTGCAATCTGTCCAGAGAAAACCTTATCCAGGTAACTCACTCTGACCGAGATTAGAACTCATCACCTATTGAACGTGAGGCAGACACGCTAGCATCCATGCTAGCGAGGTGTGTAATCTGTCCAGAGAAAGCCTTATCCAAGTAATTCACTCTGGCCGAGATTAGAACTCGAGAGCCATTGAACGTGAGGCAGACACGCTAGCATCCATGCTACCGAGGTGTGCAATCTGTCCAGAGAAAGCCTTATCCAAGTAATTCACTCTGGCCGAGATTAGAACTCGAGAGCCATTGAACGTGAGGCAGACACGCTGGCATCCATGCGACAGAGGTGTGCAATCTGTCCAGAGAAAACCTTATCCAGGTAACTCACTCTGACCGAGATTAGAACTCAGGACCTATTGAACGTAAGGCAGACACGCTAGCATCCATACGACAGAGGTGTGCAATCTGTCCAGAGAAAACCTTATCCAGGGAACTCACTCTGACCGAGATTAGAACTCAGGACCTATTGAACGTGAGGCAGACACGCTAGCATCCATACGACAGAGGTGTGCAATCTGTCCAGAGAAAACCTTATCCAGGGAACTCACTCTGACCGAGATTAGAACTCAGGACCTATTGAACGTGAGGCAGACACGCTAGCATCCATACGACAGAGGTGTGCAATCTGTCCAGAGAAAACCTTATCCAGGGAACTCACTCTGACCGAGATTAGAACTCATCACCTATTGAATGTGAGGCAGACACGCTAGCGTCCATGCGACAGAGGTGTGCAATCTGTCCAGAGAAAACCTTATCTAGGTAACTCACTCTGACCGAGATTAGAACTCAGGACCTATTGAACGTGAGGCAGACACGCTAGCATCCATGCGACAGAGGTGTGCAATCTGTCCAGAGAAAACCTTATCCAGGTAACTCACTCTGACCGAGATTAGAACTCAGGACCTATTGAACGTGAGGCAGACACGCTGGCATCCATGCTACCGATGTGTGCAATCTGTCCAGAGAAAACCTTATCCAGGTAACTCACTCTGACCGAGATTAAAACTCATCACCTATTGAATGTGAGGCAGACACGCTAGCGTCCATGCGACAGAGGTGTGCAATCTGTCCAGAGAAAACCTTATCCAGGTAACTCACTCTGACCGAGATTAGAACTCATCACCTATTGAACGTGAGGCAGACACACTAGCATCCATGCGACAGAGGTGTGCAATCTGTCCAGAGAAAACCTTATCCAGGTAATCCACTCTGACCGAGATTAGAACTCAGGACCTATTGAACGTGAGGCACACACACTAGCATCCATGCGACAGAGGTATGCAATCTGTCCAGAGAAAACCTTATCTAGGTAACTCACTCTGACCAAGATTAGAACTCAGGACCTATTGAACGTAAGGCAGACACGCTGGCATCCATGCTACAGAGATGTGCAATCTGTCTAGAGAAAACTTTATCCAGGTAACTCACCCTGACCGAGATTAGAACTCAGGACCTATTGAACGTGATGCAGACACGCTGGCATCCATGCTACAGAGGTGTGCAATCTGTCCAGAGAAAGCCTTATCCAGGTAACTCACTCTGACCGAGATTAGAACTCAGGACCTATTGAACGTGAGGCAGACACGCTAGCATCCATGCGACAGAGGTGTGCAATCTGTCAAGAGATAACCTTATCCAGATAACTCATTCTGACCGAGATTAGAACTCATCACCTATTGAACGTGAGGCAGACACACTAGCATCCATGCGACAGAGGTGTGCAATCTGTCCAGAGGAAACCTTATCCAGGTAATCCACTCTGACCGAGATTAGAACTCAGGACCTATTGAACGTGAGGCACACACACTAGCATCAATGCGACAGAGGTGTGCAATCTGTCCAGAGAAAACCTTATCTAGGTAACTCACTCTGACCAAGATTAGAACTCAGGACCTATTGAACGTGAGGCAGACACGCTGGCATCCATGCTACAGAGATGTGCAATCTGTCTAGAGAAAACTTTATCCAGGTAACTCACCCTGACCGAGATTAGAACTCAGGACCTATTGAACGTGAGGCAGACACGCTGGCATCCATGCTACCGAGGTGTGCAATCTGTCCAGAGAAAGCCTTATCCAGGTAACCCACTCTGACCAAGATTAGAACTCGAGAGCCATTGAACATGAGGCAGACACGCTAGCATCCATGCTACAGAGGTGTGCAATCTCTCCAGAGAAAACCTCATCTAGGTAACCCACTCTGACCGAGATTAGAGCTCAAGGGCCATTGAACGTGAGGCAGACACGCTAGCATCCATGCTACAGGGGTGTGCAATCTGTCCGGAAAAAACCTTATCTAGGTAACCCACTCTGACCAAGATTAGAACTCAGGACCTATTGAACGTGAGGCAGACACGGTAGCGTCCATGCTACAGAGGTGTGTAATCTGTCCAGAGAAAGCCTTATCTATGTAACTCACTCTGACCAAGATTAGAACTCAGGACCTATTGAACGTAAGGCAGACATGCTGGCATCCATGCTACAGAGATGTGCAATCTGTCTAGAGAAAACTTTATCCAGGTAACTCACCCTGACCGAGATTAGAACTCAGGACCTATTGAACGTGATGCAGACACGCTGGCATCCATGCTACAGAGGTGTGCAATCTGTCCAGAGAAAACCTTATCTATGTAACTCACTCTGACCAAGATTAGAACTCAGGACCTATTGAACGTAAGGCAGACATGCTGGCATCCATGCTACAGAGATGTGCAATCTGTCTAGAGAAAACTTTATCCAGGTAACTCACCCTGACCGAGATTAGAACTCAGGACCTATTGAACGTGATGCAGACACGCTGGCATCCATGCTACAGAGGTGTGCAATCTGTCCAGAGAAAGCCTTATCCAGGTAACTCACTCTGACCGAGATTAGAACTCAGGACCTATTGAACGTGAGGCAGACACGCTAGCATCCATGCGACAGAGGTGTGCAATCTGTCCAGAGATAACCTTATCCAGATAACTCATTCTGACCGAGATTAGAACTCATCACCTATTGAACGTGAGGCAGACACACTAGCATCCATGCGACAGAGGTGTGCAATCTGTCCAGAGGAAACCTTATCCAGCTAATCCACTCTGACCGAGATTAGAACTCAGGACCTATTGAACGTGAGGCACACACACTAGCATCCATGCGACAGAGGTGTGCAATCTGTCCAGAGAAAACCTTATCTAGGTAACTCACTCTGACCAAGATTAGAACTCAGGACCTATTGAACGTGAGGCAGACACGCTGGCATCCATGCTACAGAGATGTGCAATCTGTCTAGAGAAAACTTTATCCAGGTAACTCACCCTGACCGAGATTAGAACTCAGGACCTATTGAACGTGAGGCAGACACGCTGGCATCCATGCTACCGAGGTGTGCAATCTGTCCAGAGAAAGCCTTACCCAGGTAACTCACTCTGACCGAGATTAAAACTCATCACCTATTGAACGTGAGGCAGACACGCTGGCATCCATGCTACCGAGGTGTGCAATCTGTCCAGAGAAAACCTTATCCAGGTAACCCACTCTGACAAAGATTAGAACTCGAGAGCCATTGAACATGAGGCAGACACGCTAGCATCCATGCTACAGAGGTGTGCAATCTCTCCAGAGAAAACCTCATCTAGGTAACCCACTCTGACCGAGATTAGAACTCAAGGGCCATTGAACGTGAGGCAGACACGCTAGCATCCATGCTACAGGGGTGTGCAATCTGTCCGGAAAAAACCTTATCTAGGTAACCCACTCTGACCAAGATTAGAACTCAGGACCTATTGAACGTGAGGCAGACACGCTAGCGTCCATGCTACAGAGGTGTGCAGTCTGTCCAGAGAAAGCCTTATCCAGGTAACTCACTCTGACCGAGATTAGAGCTTGAGGGCCATTGAACGTGAGGCAGACACACTGGCATCCGTGCTACAGAGGTGTGCAATCTGTCCGGAAAAAACCTTATCTAGGTAACCCACTCTGACCTAGATTAGAATTCAGGACCTATTGAACGTGAGGCAGACACGCTAGCGTCCATGCTACCGAGGTGTGCAATCTGTCCATAGAAAACCTTATCCAGGTAACTCACTCTGACCAAGATTAGAACTCAGGACCTATTGAACGTGAGGCACACACAATAGCATCCATGCGACAGAGGTGTGTAATCTGTCCAGAGAAAACCTTATCCAGGTAACTCACTCTGACCGAGATTAGAAGTCATCACCTATTGAACGTTTGGCAGACACGTTAGCATCCATGCTACCGAGCTGTGCAATGTGTCCAGAGAAAACCTTATCCAGGTAACTCACTCTGACCGAGATTAGAACTCATCACCTATTCAACGTGAGGCAGACACGCTAGCATCCATGCTACCGAGGTGTGTAATCGGTCCAGAGAAAACCTTATCCAGGTAACTCACTCTGACCAAGATTAGAACTCATCACCTGTTGAACGTAAGGCAGACACGCTAGCGTCCATGCGACAGAGGTGTGTAATCGGTCCAGAGAAAACCTTATCCAGGTAACTCACTCTGACCGAGATTAGAACTCATCACCTTTTCAACGTGAGGCAGACACGCTAGCATCCATGCTACCGAGGTGTGTAATCGGTCCAGAGAAAACCTTATCCAGGAAACTCACTCTGACCAAGATTAGAACTCATCACCTATTGAACGTGAGGCAGACACGCTAGCATCCATGCTACCGAGGTGTGTAATCGGTCCAGAGAAAACCTTATCCAGGTAACTCACCCTGACCAAGATTAGAACTTATCACCTATTGAACGTGAGGCAGACACGCTAGCATCCATGCTACCGAGGTGTGCAATCTGTCCAGAGAAAACTTTATCCAGGTAACTCACTCTGACCGAGATTAGAACTCAGGACCTATTGAACGTGAGGCAGACACGCTAGCATCCATGCTACAGAGGTGTGCAATCTGTCTAGAGAAAACTTTATCCAGGTAACTCACCCTGACCGAGATTAGAACTCAGGACCTATTGAACGTGATGCAGACACGCTGGCATCCATGCTACAGAGGTGTGCAATCTGTCCAGAGAAAGCCTTATCCAGGTAACTCACTCTGACCGAGATTAGAACTCAGGACCTATTGAACGTGAGGCAGACACGCTAGCATCCATGTGACAGAGGTGTGCAATCTGTCCAGAGATAACCTTATCCAGATAACTCATTCTGACCGAGATTAGAACTCATCACCTATTGAACGTGAGGCAGACACGCTAGCATCCATGCTACCGAGGTGTGCAATCTGTCCAGAGAAAACCTTATCCAGGTAATCCACTCTGACCGAGATTAGAACTCAGGACCTATTGAACGTGAGGCAGACACGCTAGCATCCATGTGACAGAGGTGTGCAATCTGTCCAGAGATAACCTTATCCAGATAACTCATTCTGACCGAGATTAGAACTCATCACCTATTGAACGTGAGGCAGACACACTAGCATCCATGCGACAGAGGTGTGCAATCTGTCCAGAGAAAACCTTATCCAGGTAATCCACTCTGACCGAGATTAGAACTCATGACCTATTGAACGTGAGGCAGACACACTAGCATCCATGCGACAGAGTTGTGCAATCTGTCCAGAGGAAACCTTATCCAGGTAATCCACTCTGACCGAGATTAGAACTCAGGACCTATTGAACGTGAGGCACACACACTAGCATCCATGCGACAGAGGTGTGCAATCTGTCCAGAGAAAACCTTATCTAGGCAACTCACTCTGACCAAGATTAGAACTCAGGACCTATTGAACGTGAGGCAGACACGCTGGCATCCATGCTACAGAGATGTAAAATCTGTCTAGAGAAAACTTTATCCAGGTAACTCACCCTGACCGAGATTAGAACTCAGGACCTATTGAACGTGAGGCAGACACGCTGGCATCCATGCTACCGAGGTGTGCAATCTGTCCAGAGAAAGCCTTATCCAGGTAACTCACTCTGACCGAGATTAAAACTCATCACCTATTGAACGTGAGGCAGACACGCTGGCATCCATGCTACCGAGGTGTGCAATCTGTCCAGAGAAAGCCTTATCCAGGTAACCCACTCTGACCAAGATTAAAACTCGAGAACCATTGAACATGAGGCAGACACGCTGGCATCCATGCTACAGAGGTGTGCAATCTGTCCAGAGAAAACCTTATCCAGGTAACTCACCCTGACCGAGATTAGAACACGGCACCTACTGAACGTGAGGCAGACACGCTAGCATCCATGCTAGCGAGGTGTGTAATCTGTCCAGAGAAAGCCTTATCCAAGTAATTCACTCTGGCCGAGATTAGAACTCGAGAGCCATAGAACGTGAGGCAGACACGCTAGCATCCATGCGACAGAGGTGTGCAATCTGTCCAGAGAAAACCTTATCCAGGTAACTCACTCTGACCGAGATTAGAACTCAGGACCTATTGAACGTAAGGCAGACACGCTAGCATCCATACGACAGAGGTGTGCAATCTGTCCAGAGAAAACCTTATCCAGGTAACTCACTCTGACCGAGATTAGGACTCATCACCTATTGAATGTGAGGCAGACATGCTATCGTCCATGCGACAGAGGTGTGCAATCTGTCCAGAGAAAACCTTATCTAGGTAACTCACTCTGACCAAAATTAGAACTCATCACCTATTGAACGTGAGGCAGACACGCTAGCATCCATGCGACAAAGGTATGCAATCTGTCCAGTGAAAACCTTATCCAGGTAACTCACTCTGACCGAGATTAGAACTCAGGACCTATTGAACGTGAGGCAGACACGCTAGCATCCATGCTACCGAGGTGTGTAATCGGTCCAGAGAAAACCTTATCCAGGTAACTCACTCTGACCGACATTGGAGCTGATCACCTATTGAACGTGAGGCAGACACGCTAGCATCCATGCTACCGAGGTGTGCAATCTGTCCAGAGAAAACCTTATCCAGGTAACTCACTCTGACCGAGATTAGAACTCATCACCTATTGAAGGTGAGGCAGACACGCTAGCATCCATGCTACAGAGGTGTACAATCTGTCCAGAGAAAACCTTATCCAGGTAACTCACCCTGACCAAGATTAGAACTCGGCACCTATTGAACGTGAGGCAGACACGTTAGCATCCATGCTAACGAGCTGTGCAATCTGTTCAGAGAAAACCTTATCCAGGTAACTCACCCTGACCGAGATTAGAACGCATCACCTATGGAACGTGAGGCAGACACGTTAGCATCCATGCTACAGAGGTGTGCAATCTGTCCAGAGAAAACCTTATCCAGGTAACTCACCCTGACCGAGATTAGAGCTCGAGAGCCATTGAACGTGAGGCAGTCGCGCTAGCATCCATGCTACAGAGGTGTGCAATCTGTCCGGAAAAAACTTTATCCAGATAACTCACCCAGACCGAGATTAGAACTCATCACCTATTGAACGTGAGGCAGACACGCTAGCATCCATGCTACCGAGGTGTGTAAATTGTCCAGAAAAAACTTTATCCAGGTAACTCACCCAGACCGAGATTAGAACTCGGCACCTATTGAACGTGAGGCAGACACGCTAGCATCCATGCTACAGAGGTGTGTAATCTGTCTGGAAAAAACTTTATCCAGGTAACTCACCCTGACCGAGTTTAGAACTCATCACCTATTGAACGTGAGGCAGACACACTAGCATCCATGCTACAGAGGTGTGCAATCTGTCCAGAGAAAACCTTATCCAGGTAACTCACTCTGACCAAGATTAGAACTCATAACCTATTGAACGTTTGGCAGACACGCTGGCATCCATGCTACAGAGGTGTGTAATCTGTCCAGAGAAAACCTTATCCAGGTAACTCACTCTGACCAAGATTAGAACTCATCACCTATTGAACGTGAGGCAGACACACTAGCATCCATGCTACAGAGGTGTGCAATCTGTCCAGAGAAAACCTTATCCAGGTAACTCACTCTGACCAAGATTAGAACTCATAACCTATTGAACGTTTGGCAGACATGCTTGTATCCATGCTACCGAGGTGTGCAATCTGTCCAGAGAAAGCCTTATCCAAGTAATTCACTCTGACCGAGATTAGAACTCAGGACCTATTGAACGTGAGGCACACACAATAGCATCCATGCGACAGAGGTGTGCAATCTGTCCAGAGAAAACCTTATCTAGGTAACTCACTCTGACCAAGATTAGAACTCAGGACCTATTGAACGTAAGGCAGACACGCTGGCATCCATGCTACAGAGATGTGCAATCTGTCTAGAGAAAACTTTATCCAGGTAACTCACCCTGACCGAGATTAGAACTCAGGACCTATTGAACGTGATGCAGACACGCTGGCATCCATGCTACAGAGGTGTGCAATCTGTCCAGAGAAAGCCTTATCCAGGTAACTCACCCTGACCGAGATTAGAACTCATCACCTATTGAACGTGAGGCAGACACACTAGCATCCATGCTACCGAGGTGTGCAATCTGTCCAGAGAAATCCTTATCCAGGTAACTCACTCTGACCGAGATTAGAGCTCATCACCTATTGAACGTGAGGCAGACACGCTAGCATCCATGCTACCGAGATGTGCAATCTGTACAGAGAAAACATTATCCAGGTAACTCACCCAGACCGAGATTACAACTCAGGACCTATTGAACGTGAGGCAGACACACTAGCATCCATGCTACCGAGGTGTGCAATCTGTCCAGAGAAAACCTTACCCAGGTAACTCACTCTGACCGAGATTAGAGCTCATCACCTATTGAACGTGAAGCATACACGCTAGCATCCATGCTACCGAGGTGTGCAATCTGTCCAGAGAAAACCTTATCCAGGTAACTCACTCTAACCGAGATTGGAGCTGATCACCTATTGAACGTGAGGCAGACACGCTAGCATCCATGCTACCGAGGTGTGCAATCTGTCCAGAGAAAACCTTATCCAGGTAACTCACTCTGACCGAGATTAGAACTCATCACCTATTGAACGTGAGGCAGACACGCTAGCATCCATGCTACAGAGGTGTGCAATCTGTCCAGAGAAAACCTTATCCAGGTAACTCACCCTGACCAAGATTAGAACTCGGCACCTATTGAACGTGACGCAGACACGCTAGCATCCATGCTAGCGAGGTGTGTAATCTGTCCAGAGAAAGCCTTATTCAAGTAATTCACTCTGGCCGAGATTAGAACTCGAGAGCCATTGAACGTGAGGCAGACACGCTAGCATCCATGCGACAGAGGTGTGCAATCTGTCCAGAGAAAACCTTATCCAGGTAACTCACTCTGACCGAGATTAGACTTCAGGACCTATTGAACGTAAGGCAGACACGCTAGCATCCATACGACAGAGGTGTGCAATCTGTCCAGAGAAAACCTTATCCAGGGAACTCACTCTGACCGAGATTAGAACTCATCACCTATTGAATGTGAGGCAGACACGCTAGCGTCCATGCGACAGAGGTGTGCAATCTGTCCAGAGAAAACCTTATCCAGGTAACTCACTCTGACCGAGATTAGAACTCATCACCTATTGAACGTGAGGCAGACACACTAGCATCCATGCTACAGAGGTGTGCAATCTGTCCAGAGAAAACCTTATCTAGGTAACTCACCCTGACCGAGATTAGAACTTAGGACCTATTGAACGTGATGCAGACACGCTGGCATCCATGCTACAGAGGTGTGCAATCTGTCCAGAGAAAGCCTTATCCAGGTAACTCACTCTGACCGAGATTAGAACTCAGGACCTATTGAACGTGAGGCAGACACGCTAGCATCCATGCTACAGAGGTGTGCAATCTGTCCAGAGATAACCTTATCCAGGTAACTCACTCTGACCGAGATTAGAACTCATCACCTATTGAACGTGAGGCACACACACTAGCATCCATGCGACAGAGGTGTGCAATCTGTCCAGAGAAAACCTTATCTAGGTAACTCACTCTGACCAAGATTAGAACTCAGGACCTATTGAACGTGAGGCAGACACGCTGGCATCCATGCTACAGAGATGTGTAATCTGTCTAGAGAAAACTTTATCCAGGTAACTCACCCTGACCGAGATTAGAACTCAGGACCTATTGAACGTGAGGCAGACACGCTGGCATCCATGCTACCGAGGTGTGCAATCTGTCCAGAGAAAGCCTTATCCAGGTAACTCACTCTGACCGAGATTAAAACTCATCACCTATTGAACGTGAGGCAGACACGCTGGCATCCATGCTACCGAGGTGTGCAATCTGTCCAGAGAAAGCCTTATCCAGGTAACCCACTCTGACCAAGATTAGAACTCGAGAGCCATTGAACATGAGGCAGACACGCTAGCATCCATGCTACAGAGGTGTGCAATCTCTCCAGAGAAAACCTCATCTAGGTAACCCACTCTGACCGAGATTAGAGCTCAAGGGCCATTGAACGTGAGGCAGACACGCTAGCATCCATGCTACAGGGGTGTGCAATCTGTCCGGAAAAAACCTTATCTAGGTAACCCACTCTGACCAAGATTAGAACTCAGGACCTATTGAACGTGAGGCAGACACGCTAGCGTCCATGCTACAGAGGTGTGCAATCTCTCCAGAGAAAACCTCATCTAGGTAACCCACTCTGACCGAGATTAGAGCTCAAGGGCCATTGAACGTGAGGCAGACACGCTAGCATCCATGCTACAGGGGTGTGCAATCTGTCCGGAAAAAACCTTATCTAGGTAACCCACTCTGACCAAGATTAGAACTCAGGACCTATTGAACGTGAGGCAGACACGCTAGCATCCATGCTACAGAGGTGTGCAATCTCTCCAGAGAAAACCTCATCTAGGTAACCCACTCTGACCGAGATTAGAGCTCAAGGGCCATTGAACGTGAGGCAGACACGCTAGCATCCATGCTACAGGGGTGTGCAATCTGTCCGGAAAAAACCTTATCTAGGTAACCCACTCTGACCAAGATTAGAACTCAGGACCTATTGAACGTGAGGCAGACACGCTAGCGTCCATGCTACAGAGGTGTGCAGTCTGTCCAGAGAAAGCCTTATCCAGGGAACTCACTCTGACCGGGATTAGAGCTTGAGGGCCATTGAACGTGAGGCAGACACACTAGCATCCGTGCTACAGAGGTGCGCAATCTGTCCGGAAAAAACCTTATCTAGGTAACCCACTCTGACCTAGATTAGAATTCAGGACCTATTGAACGTGAGGCAGACACGCTAGCGTCCATGCTACCGAGGTGTGCAATCTGTCCATAGAAAACCTTATCCAGGTAACTCACTCTGACCAAGATTAGAACTCAGGACCTATTGAACGTGAGGCAGACACGCTAGCATCCATGCTACCGAGGTGTGTAATCGGTCCAGAGAAAACCTTATCCAGGTAACTCACTCTGACCGAGATTAGAAGTCATCACCTATTGAACGTTTGGCAGACACGTTAGCATCCATGCTACCGAGCTGTGCAATGTGTCCAGAGAAAACCTTATCCAGGTAACTCACTCTGACCGAGATTAGAACTCATCACCTATTGAACGTGAGGCAGACACGCTAGCATCCATGCTACCGAGGTGTGTAATCGGTCCAGAGAAAACCTTATCCAGGTAACTCACTCTGACCAAGATTAGAACTCATCACCTATTGAACGTAAGGCAGACACGCTAGCGTCCATGCGACAGAGGTGTGTAATCGGTCCAGAGAAAACCTTATCCAGGTAACTCACTCTGACCGAGATTAGAACTCATCACCTTTTGAACGTGAGGCAGACACGCTAGCATCCATGCTACCGAGGTGTGTAATCGGTCCAGAGAAAACCTTATCCAGGTAAGTCACTCTGACCAAGATTAGAACTCATCACCTATTGAACGTGAGGCAGACACGCTAGCATCCATGCTACAGAGGTGTGCAATGTGTCCAGAGAAAACCTTATCCAGGTAACTCACTCTGACCAAGATTAGAACTCATCACCTATTGAACGTGAGGCAGACACGCTAGCATCCATGCTACCGAGGTGTGTAATCGGTCCAGAGAAAACCTTATCCAGGTAACTCACTCTGACCAAGATTAGAACTCATCACCTATTGAACGTGAGGCAGACACGTTAGCATCCATGCTACCGAGCTGTGCAATGTGTCCAGAGAAAACCTTATCCAGGTAACTCACTCTGACCAAGATTAGAACTCATCACCCATTGAACGTGAGGCAGACACGCTAGCATCCATGCTACCGAGGTGTGTAATCGGTCCAGAGAAAACCTTATCCAGGTAACTCACCTTGACCAAGATTAGAACTTATCACCTATTGAACGTGAGGCAGACACGCTAGCATCCATGCTACCGAGGTGTGTAATCTGTCCGGAAAAAACTTTATCCAGGTAACTCACTCTGACCAAGATTAGAACTGAGGACCTATTGAACGTGAGGCAGACACGCTAGCATCCATGCTACCGAGGTGTGCAATCTGTCCGGAAAAAACCTTATCCAGGTAACTCACTCTGACCGAGATTAGAACTCAGGACCTATTGAACGTGAGGCAGACACGCTAGCATCCATGCTACCGAGGTGTGCAATCTGTCCAGAGAAAACCTTATCCAGGTAACTCACTCTGACCGAGATTAGAACTCAGGACCTATTGAACGTGAGGCAGACACGCTAGCATCCATGCTACAGAGGTGTGCAATCTGTCCAGAGAAAACCTTATCCAGGTAACTCACTCTGATCGAAATTAGAACTTGAGAGCCATTGAACGTGAGGCTCCATGCTACAGAGGTGTGCAATCTGTCCAGAGAAAACCTTATCCAGGTAACTCACCCAGACCGGGATTAGAACTCGGCACCTATTGAACGTGAGGCAGACATGCTGCCATCCACACTACTGAGGCAGGCAATCTATCACATGGAAGATTCACTATTAATATGTCACAGAAGATTTTTCAGTGTTCTCATAATGAACATTTGGGGCAAGCCTTATAAAATTAATTACATCGTAATTTGAGCTTAGATGAACCAACTGTACAAGTTACCTAATATTATGTGTTTTTTAAAGGATATGTCACAGTAGTCATTTGCAACTTTACAAACATATTTCAGTGAAGTACTATACATGGCTTGTGTGGAAGAACAATTAGTTTGCATTAAGTATTATTTGTTAATTTCTTTACATGTTTAGCATTACCAATATGGCTTTGTCCAATACTTGTAAAAATATTCCTGATTCTAATGTAGAAATTCTATTTAAGTATTCCTCTCAACTTTTATGCTACAGATCTTTCTTTACTGCAGTATATAAAATCAATGAGAAACTGGCCTAAATATTTTATTTAGTATAATGGTTAAAGGCCAGATGTGTGTGTGTTTTTCCATAAGTATACAGCACATAGACTGTAGTGGCGACCGGGGTCAGTTGTTACACGGGGCAGGTTGTTCCAGTTCGATTTTGAACTAAACGTCAGATTTGCAGTGTTAATTTTTAGCCAGCTTGTAGCTCCGAGCCTTCCTTCTTGCTGACCTAGCTGTCTTCAGGAAGCACTGCATTGCAGACATACTAGGAGAGTGAATGTGTTTTTCTTGTTCAACAGTAATTTTACTCTGTCTGAAAGTAATTTTTGTAGCAGTTAAACCCTTCATTGCATACGATTGAGACTTATATGTTGGATACATCACACTTTCAGGTATGTAATCATACACATAAGTGTTTGATAAAATGAAATGATAATTGTCTTATGCATTATAGAGCTGGCGTACGATGGGGTTAGCTGTTACAACAAAGTGGGGGCAAGTTGTGACAGCGTAAAAACTTGCCCAGTACAATTTTTTTTTTCATATATTCTGTCATAGTTTGTTTTTTAAATTTACAGAAAATATGAGGAATTATAAAAGAAAGACGGAGAAGGTCACAGCATCTCAAGAAACATATCTAGAGGCTGCCAAAGAAGTGCTACCAGGATCTTTTCTACGAAAGGCTGCAAGTAACCATGGAATCAATTTCATGTCGTTGCAGAGATTTTGTATTAAGCTATAAAACAAATGAGACTGGTAAATATGCTTTACTTAATGTGCTTAAAATGATAAAATTATTAAGATAACAGTCATAATAAAAATAATTCCACTAACGTTTTTCCTTACTTTATGCTTTCAGAACAAAACCAGCCAACTGTGCGCAGTGTGGACTACAAAAAATCTCGCCAGATCTTCTCTGAAAATCGAAAATTAGAACTTCAAATATATATTGAACTTGCTTCAGAGATTTTTATGGTGTTTATCCAAAGGAATTAAGAAATCTTGCATACCAATACATCATTAAACAGGCCAAAAAACGTGCAAAACCAATGAAGAAGCAAATTTTCTTCACAAATAGGCACAAAGCTGACAAAGGGACAAAAAGAACCAAGGAAATAAAAATGAGTACCCAAAATGACGAGTCTTCCTCTTCTGAAGATGAAGAATGCTTTTGTATTGAGTGCACTGGACCATATTCCACTTCAAGACCACCAACTAAGTGGCTAAACTGCACCAAATGTTCTAAGTGGGCTCACGATTATTGTGCACATTTTGACAACCATTATATTTGCAAAAATTGTAACTTGTAAGTTGTTACAAAATGTAAGTGGTAAAATGTAAGTTCTGCAATGTGTCTCACCCTATTTAAATAATTAAATATAGTTTCCAAACATGCCAGTGCTTTCATTTTCTATTTACTTCATTTGTAACAAATTACCCCAGTGGATGTAACAACTTTCTCCATATATGGGGTAGGTTGTTACAATTTCCTTAATTAGAAATATGATAAATTTGCCAAAATTAAAATAATTTTTTTTAAATATAATATCGTTCTTTAACGAATGTCTTATAAAACAAATGAAATTATGGCAAAATATTTGGCACAGTTTTAGTTAATTGATGGAAATTAATCATTTCTCCACACCAGCCATAATAGGCTAAGGTTTTTGATAGATAGAGTCAACATGAAAAATTCAATGCCATAGCTGGGATTTGAACCACGGATCTCCTGGTTTCCGTCCAGTCGCTCTTAACCTTTGAGCTACCATGGCCAACGTACCATCCTGACATTCTCCATTTGACTCATATATTTCCCTGGTAGACCACTAGGGGCTCTCGCATCCGAGATACACCGTTTGTGGCGACTTACTATCGTAAGTACTTAAGTCCCAGGCTTCATCTTTTAACTTTTATTATTTAAGTTAATTGATGGAAATTAATCATTTCTCCACACTAGCCATATATAGGCTAAGGTTTTTGATAGAGTCAACAGTTAAGCTCAGAGGTTCTACTCCCATTAGTCCTGGACCCGTAGGACCCAGGACCCGGGCCTCCTTCTACCCGGGAGCGATGGAAACTCTGGGGCTCTTTCCATAGGGAAATACCTGGAGTCTAAAAGGCCCCTCTGCTGAGCACAACGTCAAAACGGGATGGAAGTGGATACGCCACTTACGTGCGTTAACCCCGCAGGGAAGACTACCGATCACCTCGGTGGAGCCGAATGGTGATCTAGATAGAGTCAACATGAAAAATTCAATGCCATGGCCGGGATTTGAACCACGGATCTCCTGGTTTCCGTCCAGTTGCTCTTAATCTTTGAGCTACCATGGCCACAAACGGCAGATCTCAGAAAACTCACGTTTATATATTCTCATTTATCTGCAAATTACTTCAGCCATCTCCCTTTGAAAATGAGTAACTGATTTTAGTTTCTTTTTATTTATTGTATTAGTTTATGTATGCAGCTACAATCACAATATACGAGGGCTGTTCAATAAAGAATGATCATAATTTTTTTTACAGTCATAATTTTTAGCACTAAAATTCAATCTTATTATATTCTGTTAGCTTCATGTGAAACAAACACGCCATAGTAGTTTCATTGTTGGTACTCTTGGTTCCCGCCTGTGAGAACCAGGCAAGTTCAGACATGTTCAGTATCCTCTACTGCTGCAATGGAAGTAACACGCGAGGAATATGTGGCTTTGAAATTCTGCTTTTGTCTCAACAAATCTTCAGTTGAGGCCTGTACAATGTTAAAGAATGCCTATGTAGAGTCTGTTCTTCCCTACAGCACAGCTCGAAGGTGGTTTAAAATGTTTAAAGAGGGGAGACAATCAATTTCAAAGGAAGGTGGACCCAGTGCTCCAGTTATGTTTTCTTATGGAAGAAAACATCAACACTGCTGCTGCCATTGTGAGAGAAAATCAACGAATTACCTTAAGATCACTTTCTGAAATACTGAACATTTCATTAGGTGCCACCCACACGTTGCTGACAGAAACATTATACATAAGACGTGTTTGTGCATGATGGGTTCCAAAACTGTTGATTCCCAAACAAAAGGACATTCACATGCAGGTCTGCATACAGTTAAAGTTGATGTTAGAGGAAGATCTGGAGTTTCTTTCAAACGTAATCACTGCTGATGAAACTTGGCTACATCATTTTGATCCTGAGAGCAAGCAGCAAAGCTCAGTGTGGAAAAGGTGGTTGCTTCTGCTGGTAAAGATATGGTCATCTCATTCTTTGATATTCATGGAATGGTTTATCAGCATGTTGTACCTACACACACATCAGTAACTGGACAATACTACAGGGATGTCCTGAAAACATTGCAAGTCCATATCAGGCGCAAAAGACATTTCCATGTAGCAGGCTTGATACTGAACCACGATAATGTGCGTCGCATACTGCCAATGTTGTTGCTGAATATCTTGCAAAAATTAACGTAAAGTGCATCCCTCACCCTCCCTATAGTCCGGATTTAGCCCCATGTGACCTTTTTCTATTCCGTAACTTGAAGAAACGCCTATGTGGGAGGCATTATCCATCATCAGAAGCAGTGATGAAGGCTGCAGAGGCGATTTTGAAGGATCTCTCAAAAAATGGTTTCCAGCACGTCTTTGAAGACTGGCAGAAATGCTGGGACAAGTGCATTGTATTTAGGGGAAACTATTTTGAGAAGGACCATCTAAATTATGAGGATGAGTAAAGGTACGTTGTCAAAAAAATTTGTGATCATTCTTTATTGAACAGCCCTCGTGTTATGCCAAATTTGTTCATGGTTGCCTTTCTAACCTCAGTGTTTCTAGCCCACTGTGATTATCTCCAACATTTTTTGAACATTTTGAACATCAGGAAGTCATATTGCGATGGCACCCTTGTAGTAATGAAACATACAAGTCAGTTGGAGAACTTAATGGCATATCGGCATGTTGACCTGTAGCAGTTAATTGATATATTTCATATTTTTGTTAAGTATTGTCAAAGATATTAGTATTTATAATAAAATAATGAATTAATGTGAAGTAGGTAATGGTGTAACCATGACAACATAAGTTGTTGAATGTTTTAAAAAAATTTTGTTCTTCTGCCTATGAAAGTCTTAGGGGTAAGACGTATATTTGTCTATCCGAGTGTGTGCAGAAACAATTTTGTGTGTGCATCAAAGATGCATAAGTAGCATGTGTGTGCAAGAAAAGCAATAGTTCACCATGGAATCTACCGCTGGTTGTAAAAAGACTACATTAATAATATTAGTGATTGTATCAAAGAATTTAAAATTGTTTATGAGGAATTAAATTTACATCTTTAAACAAGAACAGTATTTTTAAGTTTGATTTATGAGTCACTATGTTTACACTCAACTTCACTTGTATAATTGAAATGTTTTCAAGATCATTCGATCTCATCCTCAGCTGTTTGGTGACTAAATGAACATTCTTCTTCCTTCACTACTACGGTGCTCCGATCCTTCTGCCATCTGGTGTTAGGGGCACTAAGTTTTAATACCTCATTTAATGCCAGGATTTCAAAATTTATAGCTTTATCCCGGTTTGTGGTTTTGGATATTTTTTGCCAAATATCCAATTATATGGGTGCACTTAAAGATTTTAACAGTTTTATGTTATGGCCAATGTTGTGGTTTTCTGTCCAAAAATGGTGTGACACTGCAGATTTTTCTGTTTGTTTCCACTTTATGTTCCTCTGGTGTTCTTTTTGCCTGGTTAACAAGTTTATCTGATAAATTCCCGATTTCAAAGTGGTGGGGATTGAATTTTTTAGTGGCTTATTTAGTAGGTTCTTCAGACTGATTTTGTTCTGGGGTGCTAGTTTTAAGTTTAGTCTTTTGAAGATTCGTTCAAATTTTCTAAAAGCCCATAGATAGTAGGTGAATTTTCTATATTGCCAGTTTGTGCTTTTAAGTGGTGTGAGTGTGGTCTTTTTTTATATTATCTTGAGTTTTTCCTTTCTTTTCATCATGTTCCTTATGATGGCTGGGTTGAATCCATTTAATACTGCTATCTCTTTTATGTGTTGTTGTTCTTTCAAAAACTCTTCCTTACTCAGTGCGATGTTGTAATATTCATAACCAAAAACCGTGATAAAGTTATAAATTTTGAAATCCTGGCATTAAATGAAGTATTAAAACTTAGTGCCCCTAACACCAGATGGCAGAAGGATCGGAGCACCGTAGTAGTGGAGGAAGAAGAATCTTCATTTAGTCACCAAACAACTGAGGATGAGATCAAATGTTCTTGAAAACATTTCAATTATACAAGTGAAGTTGAGTGTAAACATAGTGACTCAAAAGTCAAACTCAAAAATGAAGAATACTTCACTGTTAATAATGCTTCTGCTTTTAATATTTAAGAAAAGTATTATTCATTCTTTAAAGATAGTAATACTAGCTTTATCAGACCCGTTACCACAACCCTTGGAAATAAAAGGATCTCATCGCTCAACAATTACAGATGTGCCTAATTATACAGAGTTGCAGGAGAAACTTCTAGATTTCTTCAAGATCGTCACCAAAGGCGAGAAATTAATCTTCAAACACCATCATTGCACATAAAATAATCGCTTAAGATGGTTTCTCAACCTGGGGCTTCAAGATAAGCCACAGGGAGATCATTTCAAACATAATCCTCCAAAATAACCACTGCAGGCCATAGTAGCTCAGTGATTTAGAGCAACCACACGAAGAGTGGTTCAAATCCTAGCTATGGCATTGAATTTTTCAGTCTGGCTCTACTCATTTGTGTCTTGCAATTACTATATCCATGATTATCTGGATTTCATACACTAAATAAGTGAAAAATAATTTTACTTATTTCAATATCTACATTTAGAAAAATGTCTTTTTTTTATTTACTCTAAGATGGCTCTAATAATTTTGGTTAAAATTGCATAGTTTGAGGTGTTATTATTGAAACATGTATCTTGGATGCTTTGTGAGTGTCCTCTTGTGTTTCATTCTTATATAATCTTGTATGAATCAGAACCATAATACACCAAGAAAACTTACTTCAGAAAAATTGTAGAACTTGTTAGAATATACAATTTGTGTCAAAAATGCATTTTCTTTATTGGTACTTGCTGTTGTTCTATTGAATTTTCTATAATCTTAAGGAATAAACATTGAAACATTATTCTTTTGATCATGTAAAGAGCACATAATACCAAGGCAGGCACATACAATACACCTGAATATTGCATTAGTGTCTTGTATGCTCTTGAAATAAGCAGTATTTATTACTTAAGTTAAATGATGGAAATTAATCATTTCTTCACACTAGCCGTATATAGGCTAAGGATTTTGATAGATAGAGTCAGCATGAAAAATTCAATGCCATGGCCGGGATTTGAACCATGGATCTCCTGGTTTCCATCCAGTTGCTCTAACCCATTGAGCTACCATGGCCAACTTGTCGTCATGACATTAAATTCTGCATTTGACTCATTTATTTTCCCAGTAAACCACTAGGGGCTCTCACATTCAAGATACACTGTTTGTGGTGACTTATTTATTACGTTTAACACAAAGGAAACAGAAAAGAAAGCTTTTTTATGAATCATTTGTGGAATAGAAATAATCATAAACCATTTAAGATAGAGAATTCAATTGTTAATTGAATATCAGGTTTCGGAAGTTTGAAGACTCCAATTAAAAAAAGAAGCTGTAAGTTACTATTAAATAGCTGACCTTTGTATATGAGAACCAAACCCCGGCTCTTCAGCTTTCCTGTATGTTTCACATTTAGTCAGTTTTACTGCATTGCTTAATGGTCTTATGCTGATAGAAATTTGCTCCAAAACTATAGCATCATTGACCGAGCAAGATAGCTCAGGCGGTTTTGTCTGTGGCATGCATTCAGTAGGCCCAGGTTCAATTCCCGTGGAGACCTACCTGACCCATGGGTTTTGGGTCACTAGGCGAATGCTGGCTAGGTTAACTACAGTTTGGCCGCTCGCTCTCCGGCTCTGACATTTCTCAAGAGGGGGAAGCAGGCTGTTACTAGTTTTTAGCGAGAATTTCAAGCAGAGGAACATGCATATTTTAAATATTTCACACATTTGCATATTTCACGAACCAGTTGCCATATTATTATAATAGCGATAATAATAGGACTTACAAACACTAAAAATCGGAATTTATGCACGCACAAAATAGCAAAGAAAGTTCACCAGCGCAAGCAGCTAAAGCCACGTGGTTCAAACAAATTTAACCTGGCAACACGGTGTCGGGTTCGGAAGCAATGCCTAGCAACGACAATGATGATTGGTGCTAGCAGACAGTTTTAACTTCCTGAGCACAACACCAGATGTAGAGACTCCCAGTACTACCAACAGAAGCAGTTAGTGTGCATAAAATGTGTGGACAAAATATTCGAATAGAGTGGTGTTTTAATGAATACGTTGCATGATAATGAAATTGCAAGTTGGATTTCAGTGTTTTAAAGCTGATATAGTCCTTTTTTTCATTCTAACGATAATTTTGAGGGTATGTTTTCAATTGCTCATTACTGTATGTTGGTACTATTAATTCCACCTCTTGCAGCTCTCCATCTAAGTAAAATGTAAGGACCATGCTCTCTGCACTGTCGTGGCTCCTTTAGATTAGGGTGACCATATCTCATGTGCAGAAAAAGAGGACATTTTCAGTATATTTCAGTTGTAGCATGAGACTGTCTGATGTCCATAATAGGGATTTATAAGGTTTACATACAGACGTATAGTTCAATAGACATGATTAAGGTACTTGTTTTATTTCATTTAAACGGTTATTATAATCTAGGACACAAACCTGTCACATTCTACAATGTACCCTGCTTCCCTTTTTTCCTTTAGATATCTTTTACTTTAAGTGATTTGAAGCTCAATGTTTGTCTGTCTTTCAGTGAAGAACCTTATTATTATTACTGGAACTGAAATTTGGGATCAAAAATAAGACCTGAACAACAACCTGAACATGTCAACAAACTCACAAAATGATTTCAGCTCTTCAGTACGCACTGTATAAATAGAAAACAAACTGAATATTTTCAGTGCGATGGATCCTATGTCAGCTGAAAGACCAAAATCAAGGCCATGTTGAACACAGTAATGTAGAACATGTGCTGGACAACCCATTCCCACCAACACATTGTTTCCTGAAGCTCTGCCCAGCCCACAAAAACCCAGCAAAAGCAATACATTTTTTGTCTATACCCAATTTCTTAACAGTATCTGTTATATAGGTAGCTATTGTTTCTGCCTTTTCATTTGGAGCTGCTTTCAACTCAATAACATTTGTGTTTATACCATCGTGTTTTACATCAAAATATTGGATGAGGATAGGAAATATTTTGAGAGAACCGTGGTTACTGGCATCTGTCGTAAGACCAAAACATGAGATTCCGTTTAACACTTCTATTAAGTCTACTGAGTGAGTATAGTTTAACACGTGCTTTCAAGGAAACCACCTACCCGGCTGCACAGGAACAGGCAGGAAGCATAGAATAATTGCATATTTATTGCAAGCCAGAGAGTATGCAACGATCAAAGAGTATAGTTATACTAGGTATACAGCCTTTGCCGTGGCTTAAGCTTCTTCGATATGTGATGTCTCAGTGGCCAGAAGGAAAGATTATGTAATTTAAAATGAAATTGTATGCCTAGCTGCAAAAAAGAGAACATTTGCCGAATTTCCAAAATGCCGCCCGAACGCTTTTTTTACAGCAGAAAAGAGGACATGTCCAGGAAAAAGAGGACGTATGGTCACCCTACTTGGGATGGTTGCCTTCTGTCTCCTCTCAGCCTAATTCTTCCTCCCGGGGATGCCCCACTTGGGGGGCATAGGTATAATAGGTCAAGATGGGTTGCACTGCTGAGTCCCCTCCGAACTAATCCTAATCCAAATAACATCGTTAATGAAATTGGCTTACATTTCAAACTCATATAGCCCAAAAGTATAGTTACTAAAAAACTTACTAAAATTATAGTCTTGATGAACTTGAAATTTGGCTTTTCTTCAAAGGTAATGTCGAAATTAAACAATTTTCTTTCATATTTCTTTATGAAGACTTTTTCCCATGTGGTTAATGCAGCTGGACCTTCGACACTTTTCATAAGGAGATATCCACAGACAAAAAATCAGGTGTGTACCGGATAAACTGCAAAGGCTATGACAACTTTTACATTGGAAAAACCAAAAGGAACTTGAACATTAGGCTTAAAGAGCATTTTAGGAACATCGGGAACAAAGAAATAGATAAATTGGCAGTAGCATACCATTTTTGGAAGGATTATCATGATATAGAATGAGAAATGCACTTATTAAAAACTGTCCAAGGTCCAGCTACATTAACCACGTGGGAAAAAGTCTTCATAAAGAAATATGACAGAAAATTGTTTAATTTCAACGCTACCTTTGAAGAAAACCCAAACTTCAAGTTCATCAAGATACCAGCAGAGACGCACCTGTCACCTCCAATGAGTTCACCAAACCAACGTCCATTAGTCAACAACAGCTGATGATGTTAGGAAGAGACTACCGAAACACGTTCTAGGTAAATACTAGCAGTAAGTGGAGCATTGAGTACTAGTTCGACTCAAAATTATATGACATTTTCATACTTAACACAACCCCCATCACTACTATTGAAAGAGCAAATGATAGTACATGTTATTCTATTGTAATTTCTTCTCACATCCTGTTGACATTTGCAACCAGTGAATTTGAAATAAAGGAAACAATTTGATATAATGTATTCACTTACTATCAATGACCAGTTTATGTACATACACACATTTATGTTATACAGTGGCTTGCCATATTATTGGACACACCTGTTCTAGTTTACAGTTGACTAAATTCTGAGCACTAACATAATAAAAATCCCATCTATTACTGTGAAACTCATTGAACAAATTTGGTGCAACATTGTTGTCTACAATCAAAGTGTGTTATGGTTTTAGGGGACAATTGTTGTCTGTGATCAATGTGTGTTATGCTGTTTCTTGTTTTGTAAGAATAGAAGTTATTCAGAAACATGAGTTGTGCTAGTGCTAACAAGAAGAAAAGACACAGTTTCAATTAGTGCTATCAGTATTTAAACTTGCCTGTTTATTTACAGTTTTAAAGGTGAAATTAATGATTTTGAGATTTTTGTTAACGAAACAAATGGGCAAATCAAATGATACGACACCCTGAAAAGTTGTACTAGTAATAATGCTGATAAATATTGATTTATTTTCAAACTGAGAGATTACTCCAAAATTTGTGTTGTCTGAATCTTCATAAGGATATCAAAATTTAACTTTCATAAGGACATCGTTTGCTTTATGTTTGTTTCAGTGATGAAAACACTTTTGAAATTCTAGCATAAAAAAAACTCAGTTTGTGTGAAGACATCTTGGTGAAATTTACCATGTAGATTGAGTTTTCTAGACAGTAAAATATCCCACCAAGGTGATATGGTCAGCTATTAGTAGACATTGAATGTCTATTTTCTGTTGAACACACAATGTAGTAGGATCAATACAAGAAAGTTTTGAGAAGCTGTCTCACATAAGAGATGGGTTCCCAAATAAAAAGCTATTCGTGCTTATGCAAAATGCTACAGAATATCATACTGCAAAATCAGTGATAGCTTTCCTGAATTCTCCAGACATGAAGCCCATTCAAAATGTCTTGAACCTAGTGAAGAATGAAAGTGAAAAGGAAGTGATTACTACAAAAATTAGACTTATTGAAACGTCATCTACATGTACAAGGGCAATTCAGGCATGTCTAAATAGCATGAATGAATGAATTCCTGTATTTCATTTAAGTGGAAAATAGGACCATTTGAACCATGCTACCTATGGAGGCAACGGGTTGAGGATCATAGGTTTCCTGATCAGAGAGATTCCAGTGTGAGGATCAGCCCATCGCTGGAAATGAAAGTATGAGAGAGATGAGGTGATAGGAAAGCTGATGATGGAGCAATCGGCTGGCAGGACCCGGAGAAAAGCAGCCCCAGCGCCATGTTGTCCACCACAAACCTCACACTGCGGTTGCCTGGGATCAAACCGGGCCGCCTTGGTGAGAGCCAAGCAGTCTAACCACTGAGCCGTGATGTGGCCTCTAAATAGTATGCCAAGGCAAATTAACAGATTAACAGCTGCCATAAAGTGGCTTGATTGGGTACTAAAATGTTCAAGAAATTATAGGCCTCTGACACAATTCACAAATATATCCAATTATCACTACAGCCCACCTCGGTAGCATAGATGGTAGCATGTCTGCCTCACATTCAAGAGGTCCCAAGTTCGAGTCTCAGTCAGCGTGAGTTATCTGGATAAGGTGTTTGTCCAGGGTTTCTCCTTATGAAAGATGAATGCCAGGTAACTCTAAGCTATAGGACCCTGGGTTCATTTGAGCATCATTTCACCCATTTCATTCGTCATCCAATATGACTTAACACTGGAGGATATAAATTAAAAAATAAGTAAATACTACAAGGCAAAGCGAGTAAGCATCTAAACACAGATGTATATGTGAAGTTATCACACATACATGATGAGTCCATGTATGTACACTTGCAATCTTGTCTTCTGGACAGCAATGTGTCATACTCTGGCAGGTGCGAGAAATCGTACATAACTTGATTGAATATTGTGACAAGGAGAAAGATGGGAGAGTCAAACTCCCTTTGTGATTCCTCAATAGATATTGATGATGAATTGTCTGGGGTTGTACCTATAGCACTTTAATACTCCAGGTACATTGAATCAAAGTCAGTAGAATTGTTTTTTATCTTTCATTTCTGTGGCATGTTGTGCACAACATGTGTCATTTGTAGTTATGTTGGAAGGGGGGGGGCAATTTCTTTTATTTAATGTAATGTAAACCAAAACTCTGAATATGTCAAAATTTAACTGTATTGGAACACCACAGTGAAGCAAAATAACTATATTGAGGACATGTTTCGCAAACCATCGTTTGCATCATTGGCTCTAATGCGACTGAAGCTTGATCCAGTGGTGTGGGTAGTTCTGGAGTTGCTGCTGCCATCTGTTGATTTTGTGTAGAATTTAAATGTGGGGTTGTCTTCTGGCAGGATTTCGAAGTTCATTAGTTGATTTTTATGTTTTTCTATGTATATTCTCTCCCATATGACGAGTTCAATATGTTATTGCACGTATTTTAGTAATTTGGTGCTATCTTCAATTTCATGATTCTCAGACCAGAAATGAGCTGCTATTGCGGACTTAACAATATTTTTGTATCTTAGGTGCCTAAAATGTTCTTTCTTTCTAGTGCCTATATTTCTTTTTGTCCTCAATATGTACATTTTTTCAGTCTTTATCTTGTAAATGCCTGAATTTTCTTCTGGTTTTATTTTATCAGTATTATTACTGTTAAGTACGTTTTTAATGTTCTAATTGTTTTTTGGTGCCAATGTTATGTTGTATTTATTGAATATTTTTTGGAACTTTTTTGTGGCCCAGAAGTGGTAAGTAAATTTAGAAGATCTAATTTCTGTGACCTGTTTTAATCTTTTTTGAAGTTGGATATGTTTCAGAGACTTTGCCTCCATTGTCAACTGGACATCAACTGGTTCTCAGTGGTGTAGCTGGCAATATTTTGTCATAGGTCTCCTCTGGTGGCGGTTTGAGGAACTGCTGAACAAATCTTTCTGGAGGATGTCGAAATTGAGTACTTTGTTCCTATTTTTTGAAATTAACATTTGTTCCCATGTGGACAGTTCTTGTTTACCTGATGTATGTTTTAGTAGTTTTGGCTCTGGATATATGCTGTGGTTTTTTATTCCCAAAAATGCATGGCAACTGCTGATTTTTCTAATTGTTTGATTTTATGTTCCTAATACTGTTAAAATACACCCAGAACAAAATTCAGGCATTTACAAGATTAGGTATAAAGACTATGAACAAATTTACATAGGGAGGACAACAGGAAATATGGGCACTAGAAAGAAAGAAAGAACATTTCAGGCACCTAAGATACATAAATATTGATAAGTCTGCAATAGCAGCTCATTTCTGGTCTGAGAATCATGAAATTCAAGATAGCACCAAATTACTAAAATACGTACAATAACATATTGAACTCGTCATATGGGAGAGAATATACATAGAAAAACATAAAAACCAACTAATGAACTTCGAAATCCCACCAGAAGACAACCACACATTTAAATTCATCACAAAATCAACAGTTGGCAGCAGCAACTCCAAAACTACCCACATCACTGGATCAAGCTTCAGTCGCATTCGAGCCGATGATGCGAACGATAGTTCGCGAAACATGTCCTCAATATAGGTATGTAAGTGAAGCTGATGTGTAATAAATATGACTCATCTATAATTTAATAATATGAATATGTTGTTATTTTTTTTAATATTTTCATTCAGGTTCATCTTTATTAAACTAACATGAGATTGTGTTTCATTAGTAATTGCAATAATAGTATCTAAAATTACACACACATAATTTTGTATAACTTAACATTTTGTTGCATTTAAATCATATGGTTTATATTATGGCAATCACCTATTTGTACAGACTGATCTTACTTCAGAAAATTAGTTGTATTATCATGTACTACCTATAATTACAGAAATTATTTAAAACGAAAATCTTTCCCTTAATGACAGTTTATTTTCTTAGCCAGTAGATTAACAGAAGTGATAATTATTGGGAAAATGAATGGAATACTGAAACAAGAAGCTTGAGAGCTTGATAATTTATATACAATAATAGCAACAACGACACTGAGACTTCTTTCAGTAACAGAACATTGCTGCTGATACGTTTGGCATTACGCCTTTGCCAGTTTTACAGATTGATCACACTAGAAAATTAGTGAATTTGCCGTGCACTTCCCATATTGGAAATTAATTATTCTTTTCACACTGGCCGTGTGTAGGCTAAATTGTAGAAACGTAGAGTCAGACTGAAAAATTCAATGCCATAGCCGGGATTTGAACCACGGATCTTCTGGTTTCCGTCCAGCCGCACTACCATTGTGCTACTATGGCCAACGTGCTGATATGACATTAAATTCTCCAACTGACTCGTATTTTCCCGGTAAACCACTTAGGAGTTCTCATAAACACATGAGACAACTACCTTAATGGCAACTTACATATTATAAGCACTTTAAGGCCCGGGCTCCATATAGTAAACCACTATTAGGTTAATTAATGGAAATTAATTATGCTTTCCACACTGGCCGTGTGTAGGCTAAATTGTGGAAACGTAGAGTCAGACTGAAAAATTCAATGCCATAGCCGGGATTTGAACCACGGATCTTCTGGTTTCCGTCCAGCCGCACTACCATTGTGCTACTATGGCCCATATTTGCAACAGTCGTTCAATAAAAAAAGTGTATTAATTAATTTAGTTGGTTTTCTCTTTTTTTTCCATTATGAAAATTGCAGAAAATAGGGATATTTAGCCTCATTTTCATTTGTTGAAAAATATTACAATAAATAATTACGTGGGTTGTTGCATATCATAATTAGCTAACCTTTCAGGCACACAGCTCACAAGTGCTCCAATTGTGTTTTGTCCCCTACTGCACACTAACTTATTAATATTTCACTTTTGTAATCAGCAGATAAGATGATCACAGCACTGGTTACTGAAGGTCTGTACACCTCAACGCTTTGTCGGTTAGTACATTATCACTATTAGCATGATATTATAGTTAAAATTATTCTTGATAATTCCTTTCTTGGAAGTGTTGAAAACAGTGTTGTAATAAGTTAAATTTAAAGGGAGTCGATTAATGACACTAAACAACACTTACTTTTAAATTTTCCCGGAATATGTTTCAGAGACTATTTGCCTCCATTGTCAACCGGACATTGACTGGTTCTCAGTGGTGTAGCTGGCAATATTTTGTCATAGATCTCCTCTGGTGGCAGTTCGAGGAACTTGCTGAACAAATCTATCTGGGGGATGTCGAAATTGAATACTTTGTTCCTATTTTTTGAAATTAATGGACAGTACTTATTTTTCTGATATATGTTTTAGTCGTTTTGGTTCTGGGTTTATGTTGTGGTTTTTTTCTTCAAAAATGCATGGCAGCTGCTGATTTTTCTAATTGTTTGTATTTTATGTTCCTAAAGTATTCCTTTGCTCTTGTTTCTAAATTTCTTTTGGTTCTTCCAATATATATTTGACTACAGTCACAGCATTCAATTTGACATATACCAGATTTTTTGTTAGATGGAATGGTATCTTTGATGTTTGAGCAAATTAGTTTTTTTAAGCAGTAATGGTTGACTGGTGCTAGTTGAATGTTTTGTTTTTTTAAGACTTTTATGAATTTATCAAAGGCCCATGGATGGTAAGTGAATTTTTTGAAGATTATATTAGTTTCTATAGCTGAGAGGGTTGTGGTTTCCTTTATTAGCTTCTTATTTTTTGCTAAGTTCACCTTTTTGTCTACTAATGATTTGGGCAAGCCACTTTTTTGTGCTATTTCAATAATTTTGTTGTATTCTTTTTTGTATTCTTCTGCTGTGAGAGGTATGTTGACCAGTCTGTGTGTTAAACTATTGAAGATTGCGAACAATGCAAGATCCCATAAACAGGCAATCTTCAATAGTTTAACACAGACTGGTCAACATCCCTCTCACAGCAGAAGAATACAAAGAAGAATACAAAAAAATTATTGAAATAGTACAAAAAATGACTTTCCCAAATCATTAGTAGACAAAAAAGTGAACTTAGCAAAACGGAAGAAGCTACTAAAGGAAACCATAACCCTCTCAGCTACAGAAACTAATATGATCTTAAGAAATTCACTTATCATCCATAGGGCTTTGATAAATTCAAAAAAGTATTCACAAAACAATAACATTCAACTAGCACCAATCAACCAATACTCCTTAAAAAAAACCTAATTTGCTCAAACATCAAAGATGCCATTCCATCTAACAAAAAATCTGATATATATCAAATTGAATGCTGTGACTGTAGTCAAATTTATATTGGAAAAACCAAAAGAAATTTAGAAACAAGAGCAAAGGAACACTTTAGGAACATAAAATACAAACAATTAGAAAAATCAGCAGTTACCACACATTTTTGGGGAAAAAACCACAACATAAATCCAGAACCCAAACCACTAAAACATACATCAGGCAAACAAGAACTATCCACATGGGAACAAATCTTCATTTCAAAAAATAGGAACAAGTATTCAATTTCGACATCCCCCAGAAAGATTTGTTCAGCAAGTTCCTCGAACCGCCACCAGAGAAGACCTATGACAAAATGTCACCAGCTACACCACTGAGAACCAGTCGATGTCCGGTTGACAATGGAGGCAAATAGTCTCTGAAGCATGTCCCAGGAAAATTTAAAAGTAAGTGTTGTTTAGTGTCATTAATTGACTCCCTTTAAATTTAACTTATTCATGATGTTTATGAAGATAGCGTAGTAGTAGTAGTATAGTAGTAATGTAGTGTAGTAGACATAACAATAAAAACAAAATTGGTTGTATATTTGCCTCCTCAACTCCTATTATACTGAAAAATCAAAGTGCATCTAATAATATGGCCAGCCACTGTAACACATATGCATATTAGATTACTCTCATGAAAGTGTTCAGTCTGCATTATATTTACCCACAATATATGCTTTCACTAGAATTATTGTACATTTAACAAGAAGGATCAACATGCGTACACAGCACTCAAGTTTTTATTTTTTGTAACAAGCTCTTACAATGAAAGCAAAGGAATTTGGTACACAAGCTTTACAAACAAGCATGTCCATTAGGTGATGCTTTGAAAGAAGATTTTAGATGTCCTTAATAGCAAGTCTACAATGTAAGAAAAGGATAGAATTCATCTAGAAGTAGACATTGAGAGCACTAAAGGACATGTTTCTGCAGAAAAGGTATAGAAATAAATAATGAAGCACCCCTCTAAAGAAGACAGACAGCACATGTATTAAGAGTAAAATATTGATAACTTGAAAAGTGCTTTTGTTTATCACCACTAAATGTGGTGGGATGCCACACTCATTTTATATTTTCAGTTGTTTTATTCATCTGTTTAAACACATACGTGTTGTGGACTGGTCCAGTATGATAAAAGTCAAAGTATAATATTACAAAAATAAAAATTTTAAAATGTTTACTATACTATATATGAAACTTATTAATAGCTTAAAATAAGTACAAAAGTGAATCGAGAATATATTGACACATTGCTTCACTCACACTGTTTATTCACAGGACATGTTTCAAGAGCTCTTGCTCCTATCCTCAGCTGATACTCGATTAGTGCAAGTTGTAGTGGTTTCTTCTTTCTCCGTATTGTCAATAGATGGCGTGATGTACTTGTCAAAGATGTCCGGTGGTGGAGTTTCAAAATTCATGACTCTATGACAATTTTTGGTAATGAAGATTTTTTCCCATACGGAAAGGTCTATGGGGTGATTAACGTATTTTATTAGAGATGTTTCCAAATTGATGTCATGTCTAGTATTCAAAAAATGAAAAGCCACTGCTGATTTTTCTGTTTCACCATTTTTAATGTTTCTCATATGTTCTTTAGTTCTGATGTTAATATTTCTTTTTGATTTTCCTATATAAATTTTAGAGCAAGTTTCACATTTGATCTCATAGATTCCTGGTTTTTCTTTGGTAGTGATTGAATTTTTGGGAGGGCCTTTTAACAAATTTCTGATATGAAACCTATTTTGAGGTGCAAGATTTATGTTGTGTTTTGAGAAGATTTTTTGGAATTTGTTATAGGCTGATGGGTGGAAGGTGAATTTTTTAAAAAGTTTTTTCTCTTTTTCTCCTGTAGGTTCTAGGGTGGTGGTTTCTTTTATTTTCTTAGCTTTGTTGAATCTGTTAACTGTTTTGTCTACTAAATTTGGGTTGAAACCATTGTAGCTATATCCAATGGTTTCAACCCAAATTTAGTAGACAAAACAGTTAACAGACTCAACAAAGCTAAGAAAATAAAAGAAACCACCACCCTAGAACCTACAGGAGAAAAAGAGAAAAAACTTTTTAAAAAATTCACCTTCCACCCATCAGCCTATAACAAATTCCAAAAAATCTTCTCAAAACACAACATAACTCTTGCACCTCAAAATAGGTTTCATATCAGAAATTTGTTAAAAGGCCCTCCCAAAAATTCAATCACTACCAAAGAAAAACCAGGAATCTATGAGATCAAATGTGAAACTTGCTCTAAAATTTATATAGGAAAAACAAAAAGAAATATTAACATCAGAACTAAAGAACATATGAGAAACATTAAAAATGGTGAAACAGAAAAATCAGCAGTGGCTTTTCATTTTTTGAATACTAGACATGACATCAATTTGGAAACATCTCTAATAAAATACGTTAATCACCCCATAGACCTTTCCGTATGGGAAAAAATCTTCATTACCAAAAATTGTCATAGAGTCATGAATTTTGAAACTCCACCACCGGACATCTTTGACAAGTACATCACGCCATCTATTGACAATACGGAGAAAGAAGAAACCACTACAACTTGCACTAATCGAGTATCAGCTGAGGATAGGAGCAAGAGCTCTTAAAACATGTCCTGTGAATAAACAGTGTGAGTGAAGCAATGTGTCAATATATTCTCGATTCACTTTTGTACTAATTTGTGCTTCACTGTCCCTACGCTTCTTTCAAGTTTATACTTTGAGCTTAAAATAAATTTATTAGTGCAAAAACTCAAGAGTTGAACAATAGCATTTCCTAATTAGGAACTTTTTAAGATGTTCCGTAAAGCAGTTTATAGACTTCATATTTAAAATTTCAGTACATCATTTGTACCAGCTATTACTACTTCACTAAAATTCAACAAAAATATATCAAATTTCTAAATATCTCTGTCTGCACTAAATTTATTCTATACCAGTATCTGGTATTTAATATTTCAGTACTGGTAAATAATTTCCAAGTTTAATATTATAAATTCTTTTATACAATTACAATTTAAGACTTGACGGTTTAACGGCAAGCATTACTAATCAAGGCTTTGTGGGTGATCAGCCGTGTCAAGTTAGTAAAGGTCAAGCTTTCGGCCATTGCAAACTCCATGGTCTTTTTCAGGATCTGGAAGAAGGCCTTGGAGTTTGCAATGGCTGAAAGCTCGACCTTTATTAACTTGACACGGCTGATCACCCGCGAAGCCTTGATTAGTAATTACAATTTAATTTTCATTTCACACATCTTATTCAATTTTAACTTAATTTGTACTACTCTATTAAAATCATATAAACTACATTTTAGAACTATTTATTTATTAATTCTTTAACACTTTTATAATTAATCTTAGTCATACCATTATTTAATAAATTAAACGGATTCATTAATAATACAATGATTAAAAGAAATGTAATGTAATTTATATTTCTTTTGTTTTCTTTATTTCTTAAATAATTTTCCATTTTCTAATTTAAAAAGCTCTAGATGAATTTAAAATTGCCTTTAAATAAATTAAAAATTACTGAATTCACCCATAGTTTATTAATTAAAACTAATATATTTTAATTTAATTTTTTAAAATGTATTTCATTTGTTTATCTAGATTTCGTAAGTAATTTAACTTTTTATAAATTTAAAATTATTATAAACTGGCCAGCTGAAGGACAAAGGGGCCCCTCGATATTTTCCAAATAGTTCAAACTCTATGGATAAGCAAACCAAAACCCTTACTTAACCAAAACGGAGTTAAGGTAATGTCACAATGGTTCTCCACTAAATAAGTGAACACTAAAGATCATTGACAGAAGGAAGAGTGAAAGGATCACCCGTGGGCGTCTTACGTCGCCCAACACATAAAGTACACCAACTACAGTAACACAAAACCCAAAACACATCCTGTTGTATTTCACAACATTGTCAGCCACAATAAACGCAAACAAACACATGAATACAACATCTACACAGATGGCTCACGATATTCTGATCATCCAGGCAATCCAATTCGTGTAGGATGCGTGTGGTGTGCCCTAAAGACAATGGGGACCTGCTCAGCAGAGGTAACAGCCTTGCACCTGATTGCTCTATATTCCAGGCGGAGCCTTTTGCACTGATCAAGCAGTGGAATGGCGTTACAGGAAAAAATAAAGCGCATGTATACACAGTGATTTGCGGGTGTCAGTACTACCGGGGATATATACGCGCCATTACTTGCCGCCAAAATAAGGAACGCTATTATAACAAACAACAATGACGTGTGTATCACATAGGTAAGAGGACATATGTTAATGAGAGGGCAGATGAAATTGCTAAGTGTTATGCATTATCCCAAAAGGAACTCAGTTTTTAAGGGTCTACAATCACATTTGTTAAAAACAATTGAAAAAAGAAATTTTTGAAATGTGGAATAGCGATAAAGGACAAATCACTCGAAATTTATATTTTTCTACTATTAATGATCGTGTAAACTGCAAGTACCTTTCGCCTAATCTTATTTTGACCCAGTTTGCATGAAAATGCGAAACTATGTAAATGAGAAAGCGTTGATGAAAGTGTAGAACACTTAATATTTAGATGTGATCTTCATTCAAGAAAGATATATAAACTTATTCAACATGTTTTATATTATAATAAAGACCTTCAAACACTGATGATTAATGTATTCTTTAAAAATGTTGCTCTTCAGCTTTTGAGCACTTTATTGGCCACAGTTTTAAACCATTATAACTATTATCACGTCCAGTTATTTTGACCGTTGTATTTATGTGTTTTTGTAATTAGAACCCTAACATACCTTGCTGGTAAAATAGGCTTACTTCATTTGGAGAATAAGTAATAACAACAACAATAATAACAATAATAAAAGTAATAATAATAATGATAATAAACCCGAACTATTCCCTGCAGAACGAAATCTACCTGCCTCATCTTGCACATTGTCGCATAGCGACTCAAGTAGTCCTGTTATCCGGTCGACCAGGAAATCTGTCGGAAACCACAGGTAGGCAGACAAATAAGAAACTGCCTTGTAAAAGTTTGCGAAATGCTATAATATATGTACAGCCCGGTGTCCGGAAATGTGCCAATACGAGAATCAGCTGCTTAAGTTGTTAGGTAAATGGCACCACTAATCTGCCACGCTTCCAGTTCAAACCCCTGTCAGTTAGAACAAGGTTTGACTAGTAACATGCACTTATCCTTTGTTTCGCGGTTGCAGACAAACCAGAAACCAACACAATTTTAGATGCATTGGAACACGAGTTTTATCTCAATTTGTTTATATTATAAGTGGTTATGGAAGAAAGAAGCGAAAGCCAAATTGTCAAATCTGTTTCGAGTAATAAAAACAGCTTAGCTTTTCGTATTTTTCTGGGAAGGGCGTGAGGAATGAAGCAAACATTTGTTTTGTTATATGTGCACTAAATGGAGCTACACATCACACGTACTTATTTAAAGTTGTATCATTGCTTTACACAAATAAGTCACTGCAAATTAAAACGCAATATACATAAAGTATACATAGCATACAGAACCATTTCTAAAGTATGTTTTCATTGCGAAGAAAAACATAAAGGAGAAAGTACGAAAACTCATGGAACTAAAGTAAACTAAAGTTGTTTTCTACAGTTCCAGATAGCGAATCCCAAAGTTGTGACATTAAACTAATTAGAGGTCACAACCAGGAGGTGGTGTTGATAATAGTTCCACTTGGGTTAAAATTGTTTCCTTACCCCCCCCCCCCTTGCACTGATCACTTGGCCACTGCTTGCATGTCGAATTTGAATACAAACCAGAAACACCAGCTCTGGTTTGGAACACAAATGGTGAAAAAAAGGTTCCACCAACACGCTACAAGACACCAAAAGCATCGACACATTTCAGTACACCGGAAATTAACATTTCCTTTACCGAGGAAAAAGTTCTTGCTCTTCTTAAGGCAAACATAGTTAAAAGTTCTTGCTTTTCTTAAGGCAAACATGATTATTCAAGGACAAAATTATTAAATATTTTATTTTTTAACTATGTTACCACTTAGTCAACTGTACCACTGAGACCGACAGACAAGAGCAGACGACAGAGACAGAGAATCCAACGCAAGGAAATCAATACAGCAAGCTTCCAATTACAGACGTGGATCGTTCCATTAGTGTAGTCTGCAGACGTGGGGAGTCAGGTAAATGCAGGAGAGAAGTTTGATTTAACCGATCTTCACTCTTACATGAAACAAAGGACTGAATGTGACAAATGCCACAAATTATGAAAGCTCTCTCAATAGAGCTACATACATGACGTGGCAAACATTTTATTCCTGAAATAAGTAAAAGTCTCGCTGATTTACTGAACAACAAATTTAAATTTTTGTTTTTGCATTTGAACGAAAATAGGTGACTGTGCATATTAGGTATGCTGAACACAAATCTGAAATCCAAAATTCTTATCACGTACCGTGTTTTGGAGAAATCGGTTTCAATGTTTTTTCAAAAATAACGCATACAATAGACGCAATTAAAATATTGTAATCAATCCTGGGGTGAAATAATTTCATATACATAGCTCAACATTATAACGAAAATGTTATGCAGAATACATAAATTACGGTTAAAGTGAGCTAACAATCAATATTTAGGTAACTGTCATGCACAAACTTAAAAGTGTTATTAATTTTACCAATCTTTTTTTTAAAAAAAAAGTTGAAAAGACTTGCGCTGGTAGCTGACATCAGGAATCTCCCTTATGAGCTGCCTACAATAGCTAACAAACTAGGTGACCACTTTCCGCTGTATCGCTGCTCTATGTCACATCCTGATGAAACCGTCCTCTGTGCTCATCACTCATAGCCCTCATGTGGGGAGGAAGCAAGTCCAAATGCGAGTGCAGAAAATGTATTTTTAAGGACATGTTGCACCATAAATTGTTATATGCCTTTGGCATGTTCTCAATCATTTCCTTTTGTAGTTGTCAGCTTTTGTATTTCTCAGGAAATTTTTGAACACTGTCTTGAGTCCCACCCATGCTGCTTTCTCGTTTTCGGAAAGTAGCATTTTAAAATGCCTGTCTTCCACCACTTTCCGTAATTGTGGCCAATAAAAATACCTTCTTTTAATTCTCCTTCGCTTATTCTCTGAAACTTTTGTTTCAAATACAGAAAAACCCTACTCTCTCTCTGTCCAAAGCCTTTACAAAATGTTTCATTAAGCCTAACTTAATATGAAACGGCAGTAACAAAATTTTGTATTTGTTAACTAATGCTACATACTTAACACTCTTTTCACTCGGTATTAAAGTACTCCTTACAGGCCACACAGTTACTTCATAATGCTTTTCTTTAGCACCGACTGTCCCACTCACATATAAAACAACAAAACTTGGTGAAACCACTCTGCACTCCCAGAAGTAACCCAATGACCTCTAAATCTTCACAGATTTGCCATTTATACTTTGCATAGTTTGTAGTTTTCAAAACTATCTTCTTGTTTCTTTCATCTGGACAGTATGAGCTATAGGGACGGAAGGATAAGAGTTACCATTATTTAATAAAACTGCCTTTAACTTAACTTCGACGAATCGATGAATAGATGCCATTTGAATGACTTGTAATTGCTACTCAGTTATCCCATAAACCCATTAACATCATTACAGTAAACAAGCTCATTTTTCTGTGGAACATATGATTTCAAAGAGTGTTTACTTTTCTGAATGCTGTTACATTTACTCCAGGATGAAGCAAATACCAGTTTTGCAGTTCCGACCGAGTTTTTGTTAAATTAAGATCCCTTACTAGAGCATTCAGCTCGGTTTGGGAAATCAAATGAGGTTTAGATTGAGGTTCTGGTAACTGGAAATCTGGGTCACTGGTATTGCATACTTCAGGAACATTATTGGAAGGTACATCATTAAACGTTTATAATTCAGGTGGCTCAGGAACTGGAAGGGAATTGTCATGAAGTACAGGTCTTATAGCCGAAGGAATATATAGATGTTCTTGACACGTTTTGACTTTGAAGAGAAACCAGAAGTAGCAATCTGTAATATGATCCCTTGGTTCTCTCCAAATCATTGGTATAGCAATGTGATTGATATATGAGTGTCATTTAACCACCCCTGAAAGTTTCGCGAACATCTAGTGCAAACTGTACTTGGTGCCCACCACTTCGCGTTACATCCAAAATATAACTCACAAGCCTTTCTCGCCCTAGGAGTTAACGATTTCCGCTGAGATTTTGTCGATTTACAGAATTTAAACACTCGCGAGAAATTCAAAACAATAACATCTGTGGCTGGCCCCGTAGCTCAGTCGGTAGAGCACCTACCTGCCGTGCTAGGGGTCCCGAGTTCAATTCCCGGCTGTGGAGGTGGCGACTTTTCTCCGACCAAGATAATTCCTCATCTTCCACAGAGTCGCCCGCGTCGGTAGCGTAGATGGTAGCGTGTCTGCCTCACGTTCAAGAGGTCCCGAGTTCGAATCTCGGTCAGGGTGAGTTCCCTGAATAAGGTTTTTCCTTATCCTGAAAGACGAATGTCGGGTAACTCTAAGCTCCATGGAACTCGGACGCATTGAGCATCATTCCACCCATTTCATTCATCGTCCGATATGACTAAATGTTGGAGGACATAAATTAAAAAAAATCCCCCGTCTGGAAGTATGAATGACAGTGCGAATGTGTACGTGATCTAATGATGAAAACCCCACGAATACGAGTTAACACCTTCCATATGTTCCAAAGGAGAACAGGCGCAGTTAAAGGCCGGGTATAAATGGGACAATGAAAAAAAAAAAAAAAACCAACATCTGTATATAAATAAACTACTGGCAGTGTCCGTATATGCAAGAAAGCGCAGTTAAAAGGAGTCTGAAGTTTATAACTTGTTTTTGCACTGCATTGTGCTGTGACGCATACTTGTCAACAGCTACTGCTCGTTCCAAACATGACTCACGGTTTTATGACGCGCAGTAAAGAATTCTTCTAGCCACAGAGGGTGATGTGGGTGGGGGTGAAGAATTGCTTTCGTCTAAAGACGGTGGAGAGGGGTGGTGTAGTTAGAAGGTTTGTGTTTAGCACAAAAATGTGATGTTCGGCAAAGGAAAACAGCATTATGCCATTCTTGCTGAGTTTTGCCATTATTGCTCTATGGATAGATGCCGTCTGCTGTCAAGAAGTCATATTATAAACCCTTTGTCAAAATGCTAAAGTTACCTCACCTGCAATAAAACTCTTACAGATTTTTTTTTCTTTTACACACACACACACATATTGGACTTCGGGAAGAACTCACTTGTGTGGGGCTCGAACCCGCGACCCTCTGCACGACGGAACGCTGGAAATATACGCACTAAAGACCATGGCTACGAGAGCCGCGCTCTTACAGCCTTGAATGACAAAAGATGTTGATAGCGTGAGCCGACCGATAAAGATTGGTTCAGCTGATGTAGTTCAGCTGATTCTCTCAAATCACAAAAAGGGCAATATCTACAAAACGTTAGGCGATATCACAAAACGGATTAAAGTTCTGAAATTAGTGCTTAAAAATCTATTAAAATCACCTATTTTTTGGTCAGGTGCAAATTTTAGTGTTATTGTATTACAAAGCAGTGAAACGAAATAACACAGTGTCTACCATTTAAGTTCCTGGAGTGCAAGGAGGGTTTATCAAATTTGTATTGCATTCTCTTACATAAGGTAAACAAGTGCGATATGAAGTAGCTTTGAAAAATAGGTGTAATGAACACGTAATATAAAATTAATATTACTTTGAAAGGCTAGAGCCAGACTGAAAAATTCAATGCCATAGCCGGGATTTGAACCACGGATCTTCTGTTCTCCCGCTCTAACCAATGAGCTACTATGGCCAACGTGCCGATATGACATTAAATTCTCCAACTGACTCGTGTTTTTTCCGGTAAAACACTAGGAGTTCCCATAAACACATGAGACAACTACCTTAATGACGACTTACTGTGCTGTAAGTACCTTAAGGTAGTTGTCTCATGTGTTTATGGGAACTCCTAGCGGTTTACTGGGAAAAACACGAGTCAGTTGGAGAATTTAATGTCATATCGGCACGTTGGCCATAGTAGCTCAATGGTTAGAGCGGCTGGAAGGAGCCCAGAAGATCCGTGGTGCAAATCCCGGCTATGGCATTGAACTTTTCAGTCTGACTCTACCCTTTCATAGTGCTCCTACACACGGCTAGTGTGAAAGAACAATTAATTTCCATTAATAGAGTAAATGTTAGTAAGAGAGAGACAGAGAGTCATGCATTATTCTTAATGCTTATAATTTTGAATGACACAAAAATGTGTGTTTGGCAATATCTCCCAAAATGGTGATATTAGAAAAAGAGGTGGTGGTATGGCTTATGTGAAACACGCGGTGAATAGTATTGCAAGTCAAAAAACCGGAATAAAATTGCCTTTTAGCGTTTTCTCTTTTCTTGGCTTATGTTCAGGACTTCTATACGAAGATCACCTGTATTCATATAAGAATTGTGCAACTTTCATGCAAGTGCCTTTCTGAGTCATTACGCTGAATCATATCTGACTTGATAATATCTCGTGATAACGTTCAAAGCATTCAGCACGTTTGTAGTCATACTTCGTTTAATTTAGAACATTTCATAAGTTGGCCTATATAGTTATGCTAAGCGACCGAGCAGGATGGCTCAGGCGGTTTCTGCCCGCATTCGGGAGGCCCAGGTTCGATTCCCGTGGCCGACCCACCTGACCCATGGTTTTTTCGGGGGTTTTCCCTAGTCGCTAGGCGAATGCTGGGTAGGTTAATTACATCCCCGAATTTCCTGTCCCTCCATTTTATCTCCATTATCATTTCATATCATCTCTTATCTGTTGGTCTGTTTCAGGGTACAAGTGTCGGTGGGTGTCTCGGTGGTGCATGGCAGGATGATATGCTCTGAGGAAAACTACTTCCTTCTCCGGTAGGTCGGTTGTCGGTCTCCGCTCCTCTGCTGGGACCATTTCGGGACCGCCAGCCAGAGATTTTTGGGGCTCGGATCGCCTGCCTGGGACCATTGGGGCTCGGCTGCTGTACTCGTTGCCGTCCCGCTGTAGGGGCGCGAGTTCGTTGTCCTGGCCTGTCGGGGTAAGTCTCTATCAAGTAAACTGTAGGGACCCTGCCCTTTGCACTGTCGTGGCTGCTTGGGTCGGCCACCCTCTGTCTCCTTCGCCTCATTCTTCCTTCCGGGGTGACCCCAGTTGGAGGCATAGGAGCAATGGGTCCAGCATGATGGCCTCCGTACCGAATCCCCTCCGTAATGAAATCCCAATCCCAAGCGCTGGGCGCCCGCCTCGGTAGCGTAGATGGTAGCGTGTCTGTCTCACGTTAAAGAGGTCGCGAGTTCGAACCTTGGTCAGGGTGAGTTACCTGGTTAAGGTTTCTTCCGGGGTTTTCCCTTATCCTTACAGACGAATGTCGGGTAGCTCTAAGCTCCATAGACCCTGGACACATTTGAGCATCATTTCACCCATTTCATTCACCGTCCGATATGACTTAACGTTGGAGCACGTAAATTTACAAAAAAATAAAATAGATAAACAACAAAAATAAGCGCTGGGCTGGCTCAAGCGGGCATCCAAACTTGCTATCCTTTAGAACGACATGTTTAAATGCGACAAAATCTTAAAATAAACAAAATATCTAAAAATAGAACGGGGTTAGAAATCACGCTTAAATTCTTGTAACTTTCTGGAGATTATTGCATATGAAATTGGTGACAAAGCGTCAGAGCTGCTCAATTTGAAGACTATCCTCAAAATATTCAGTGCATGCCCGCAGTTCAACAATAAGAATCATTTTATGAACAGGAGAGTTTCAAGTCACTAAAGTTTTATTCATTTGTCCTTGAAGCTGCTAGACACAAAAGCTCTCTCATAGTTCGAGTGCGCAAGATGTCTCCCTCCACTGTATAACCCTATACCCTGTAATAAAGGTGATTATTGATCAATACAATTCATTTATCAATTATGTGTTTTCATTTTGTGTAGGGTTACGGTTTCCTTTCGGAGGGGATTCGGTACGTAGGCCACCATGCTGCCCATTGTGCCCCTAAAGGGGGCACCCCTGGAGGAAGGATGAGACGAAGCAGAGGGCGGCCGACCCATGCAGCCACGACAGTACAGAGGGCAGGGTCCATAGAGTTAACTTGGATGGAGATTTCCCCCGACAGGCGAAGACAACGAACCAGCTCCCCTACAGCGGGACGGCAACGAGCCCAGCAGCCGAACCTAGCGATCCGAGCCCCAAAGGTCCCTGGATGGCGGTTCGAGCCCCAAAGGTCCCTGGCTGACGGTCCGAGCCCCAAAGATTCGTGGCTGGCGATCCGAGCCCCAAAGGACCCTGACTGGCGGTCCGAGCCCCAAAGATCCCTGGCAGGTGATCCGAGCCCCAAAGGTCCCAGGCTGGCGGTTCGAGCCCCAAAGGTCCCTGGCTGACGGTCCGAGCCCAAAGGTCCCTGACAGGCAATCCGAGCCCCAAAGGTCCCTGGCTGGCGGTCCGAGCAACAAAGGTCCCCGGCAGGCGGTCCGAGCCCCAAAGGTCCCTGGCTGACGGTCCGAGCCCAAAGGTCCCTGACAGGCAATCCGAGCCCCAAAGGTCCCTGGCTGGCGGTCCGAGCAACAAAGGTCCCCGGCAGGCGGTCCGAGCCCCAAAGGTCCCTGGCTGACGGTCCGAGCCCCAAAGGTCCCTGGCTGGCGGTCCGAGCCCCAAAGGTCCCTGGCTGGCGGTCCGAGCCCCAAAGGTCCCTGGCTGGCGGTCCGAGCCCCAAAGGTCCCTGGCTGGCGGTCCGAGCCCCAAAGGTCCCTGGCTGGCGGTCCGAGCCCCAAAGGTCCCAGGCTGGCGGTCCGAGCAACAAAGGTCCCCGGCAGGCGGTCCGAGCCCCAAAGGTCCCTGGCTGGCGGTCCGAGCAACAAAGGTCCCCGGCAGGCGGTCCGAGCCCCAAAGGTCCCCGGCAGGCGGTCCGAGCCCCAAAGGTCCCTGGCTGGCGGTCCGAGCCCCAAAGGTCCCCGGCTGGCGGTCCGAGCAACAAAGGTCCCCGGCTGGCAGTCCGAGCCCCAAAGGTCCCTGGCAGGCGGTCCGAGCCCCAAAGGTCCCTGGCTGGTGGTCCGAGCCCCAAAGGTCCCTGGCTGGCGGTCCGAGCCCCAAAGATCCCTGGCAGGTGATCCGAGCCCCAAAGGTCCCAGGCTGGCGGTTCGAGCCCCAAAGGTCCCAGGCTGGCGGTCCGAGCCCCAAAGGTCCCAGGCAGGCGACCCGAGCCCCAAAGGTCCCCGGCTGGCGGTCCGAGCCCCAAAGGTCCCTGGCTGGCGGTCCGAGCCCCAAAGGTCCCTGGCTGGCGGTCCGAGCCCCAAAGGTCCCCGGCAGGCGACCCGAGCCCCAAAGGTCCCTGGCTGGCGGTCCGAGCCCCAAAGGTCCCTGGCAGGCGACCCGAGCCCCAAAGGTCCCTGGCTGGCGGTCCGAGCCCCAAAGGTCCCTGGCTGGCGGTCCGAGCCCCAAAGGTCCCCGGCAGGCGACCCGAGCCCCAAAGGTCCCTGGCTGGCGGTCCGAGCCCCAAAGGTCCCTGGCTGGCGGTCCGAGCAACAAAGGTCCCCGGCTGGCGGTCCGAGCCCCAAAGGTCCCTGGCTGGCGGTCCGAGCCCCAAAGGTCCCTGGCTGGCGGTCCGAGCCCCAAAGGTCCCAGGCTGGCGGTCCGAGCCCCAAAGGTCCCCGGCTGGCGGTCCGAGCCCCAAAGGTCCCTGGCTGGCGGTCCGAGCCCCAAAGGTCCCTGGCTGGCGGTCCGAGCCCCAAAGGTCCCTGGCTGGCGGTCCGAGCCCCAAAGGTCCCTGGCTGGCGATCTGAGCCCCAAAGGTTCCTGGCTGGCGATCCGGGCCCCAAAGGTCCCCGGCTGGCGGTCCGAGCCCCAAAGGTCCCCGGCTGGCGGTCCGAGCCCCAAAGGTCCCTGGCTGGCGGTCCGAGCCCCAAAGGTCCCTGGCTGGCGGTCCGAGTCCCAAAGGTCCCTGGCTGGCGGTCCGAGCCCCAAAGGTCCCTGGCTGGCGATCTGAGCCCCAAAGGTTCCTGGCTGGCGATCCGAGCCCCAAAGGTCCCAGGCTGGCGGTTCGAGCCCCAAAGGTCCCTGGCTGACGATCCGAGCCCCAAAGGTCCCAGGCTGGCGGTTCGAGCCCCAAAGATTCCTGGCTGGCGATTCGAGCCCCAAAGGTTCCTGGCTGGCGATGTGAGCCTCAAAGGTCCCAGACAGGTGATCCGAGCCCCAAAGGTCCCTGGCTGGCGATCTGAGCCTCAAAGGTCCCAGACAGGTGATCCGAGCCCCAAAGGTCCCTGGCAGGCGATCGGAGTCCCAAAGGTCCCTGGTTGGAGGTTCCGAAATGGTCCCAGCAGAGGAGCGGAGAACGACAACCGACCTACCGGAGGAGGAAGTAGCTTTCCTCAGAGCATATCATCCTGCCATGCGCCGCCGAGACACCCGCCGACACTTCTATCCTGAAAGAGACCACCAGATGAGAGATGATATGAAATGACAATGGAGATGAAATGGAGGGACAAGAAATTCGGGGGATGTAATTAACCTACCCAGCATTCGCATAGCGACCCGGTAAACCGCCGAAAACAACCCATGGAATCGAACCCGGGCCTCGTGAATGCGGGCCACAGACGAAACCGCCTGAGCCATCCCGCTCTGTCATTTTGTGTATGTTTTCATATTTTAATCTCCTCATGAGAAGTTAAACCTACAACACTGTACATTTTTACTGTGTAACTTTTGCCAATTTTTATCATTCGTTCAGAGCAATCTGATTCTTTCGTCACATAAATGTCTTCTAATTATCCGTGCAAATACGAGGGACATTACATACTGATTTACACGATAACGTTTTACACTCCTTAAGGACCTATGCCATTCAGCCCGCCTCGGTAGCATAGATGGCAAGGCCACGCCGTGGCTCACCAAGGCGGCCCGCGTTCGATCCCAGGCGACCGCAAAGTGCGTTGGGGCGGGTTTTCTCCGGGACCTCCGGTTTCCCCCGCCATCTCATTCCACCGGCGCTCCATCTTCATCTCATGTATCATCAGTGTCATCGCCTGCGGTGCCGTATGTAGTAAAAGCGGGCGTTAAACACTACACATTTCATTTCATAGACGGTAGCATGTCTGCCTCACGTTCAAGAGGTCCCTAGTTGGAAGTTCGGTGAGGGTGAGTTACCTGGATAAGGTTTTTCCGGGGTTTCCCCTTATCCTGAAAGATGAGTGTCAGGTGCCTAAGCTTTATGGACCCTGGGCTCATTTGAGCATCATTTCACCCATTTCATTCATCGTCCGATATGACTTAACGTTGGGGAACGTAAATGAAAATATTAAATAATAAATAAATAATGAATAAATAAAAATTATATAATAAATAGCGGTATTGATTTTTTTTAATGTAAATTTATATTGAGGAATTAATCCTTAAAGAATTAATCCTTTTAAATACATTACTCCGGTAGAGCAACTGGACGGAAACAGTAGAACCGTGGTTCAAATCCCGGCCATGGCATTGAATTTTTCAGTTGGCTCTAATTAATCAAAAATCACCTATATACCGGAGTAATGTATTTAAAAGGATTAATTCTTTAAGGATTAATTCCTCAATATAAATTTACATTAAAAAAGTAATCTACGATAAAAATCCTGGTAATTAAGTACTTACAATAGTAAGTCGCCACAAGTGGTTGTCTCAAATTTGAGAACCCTAAAGTGGTCTACCGGGAAATATGATGAGGCACGTTGACCATGGTAGCTCAAGGGTAGAGCAACTGGACGGAAACCAGTAGATCCGTGGTTCAAATCCCGGCCATGGCATTGAATTTTTCAGTTGGCTCTAATTAAGCGGTATTGATATTTAGCAATTTGAAATCTGAAATTTAGCATTTTGATTTTTACATTTAGCATTTTGTGGCATTTATACATTTGCAATTTAGCATTTTATAGCATTTTTAAGAAAATTTGAGTTAATTTTGTTAAATAATGAATATTAATATTAGTTATATGAAATTTAAAACACATTTATGGAGGGTTATTAATGACGGTGAGTTAAAAATGGATAAAGTGTCAATTTATTTCACATTAATATAGATTAAAGAAATACACAGAAATATAGAAGAATCTGATACAGACTAAAGCATACTACATAAATGAAAAAGATAAATCCATAATGATGTGAAACTAACACAACCAAAGGAAAATGCACTAAATTATCCTAGTTTATGAATCAGTAATCCTGTTGAATGAAAGCATTAAACATATTTGAACTTTCTATCCCGTCATTTGAGTGCTCCTGTTACCCACAATCAAATTATATTTACTGAAATATCTTTGAGCATCTACGCTGTTTGTAGGGCCCCAGATATATTGCAGAGCTACTCGGGCAAACTTTGGGTATTTGAGCTTAACAGCCAACAGCATTTGCAGGCAGTCTACATCTTATTATTCTGCATTGTATGTATTATTTGTGAACGAAAATATCCATATCCCTCAACAAAACTATGCATTTTATCACGAAAAAATGGTCTTAATTTTCTTTCACTTAAAATCGTATAATTTATTTAAGTTACTCTGCCAGGAGTGACAGGATTAAAAAGCTTACCAACGTCTTGGAGAAAGACATCTGTCACATTTTCCGCCTCTGTCCGCTGTTTGATGTTTTCGCTCTCACCAGCTTCGCACCCAGGCTATGCCGCGGTTTCTCACTTACTGACGTCACCTACGCACGGAACGAATGAAAGTTGCCCTTAAAACCGAACAGAACAAAGAAAATCGGAACTTTGGCAACTGAGAACTCCAACTGGAATTAACATGTGTGTATCACTTCCTTAAAGTTAGGGTTGCTGTTTGTTTACAGAGACAAGGATTGAAATTTTCCGTTAACTGGGTTGTGACGATAGATTTATGACGGGCACTAGGCGTGGTAAGAGGGGTTTCTTTTGTAAAACAACTGAACTCGCCTCGTGTACCAAACATACCTCATATGGGGTAATGGTGGAACAGTAGGCTAATTTAGCGGGAAGGGCTGCTTTCCACATTCCAGAAGAGTGGTCACTTACTTTATATCTTTCTAATATATTTACTTTATATCCATATTTTAAACTACTAAAAATACTTCCATTACCCTGTGTGTATATATATGAAGCTCTAGTTAGGACGAGAATTGTACTTGCTCAATTTGAAACAAATTCGCAGATACATACACATAATACAAGAAGTAAATCAGATCTACGCATTATAAGCCACAATACAACTTTATTCACACATAGCTTCGAACATAAAGCAGTATTATTATATAACAAACTACCCGATGGCATTAAAAGTATAACATCGGAAAAAAGGTTTAAACTGACTGTAAAATCATTTTTAAGCGAAGGTTGCTATTATTCAGTGGAAGAATACTTAAAACATGATCAACATATCAAAGCTTCCTAAAATGATGTTTGTAAATAAATACCTGTGCAACTTTTGAGGTGATACTTGTAATATTCAGAAAATCTGTAAAAAATATCCTACTAAAAGTAATGTCACAGACAACAGATGAGTTTCTAAGAAGTAAAATTAAACAATAAAGTAAATATTGATTTTTTTTGGTAAAAATTATGTCTCTTACAGCATAGTTCTTAAAAATGTAATACATTAAACTATTATGTGACCTAAGTTGCCTTATTCTTAATTACTATTTGTATTATTATTCTGTTAAGGGCGCCGGGGTAGCGCGGTGGTTTCGTTCGCGGCTCCCGTTGTAAGGGTCCCGAGTTCGATTCCCGGCTCTGGGGTTGGCGATTTTAAGTCGGCCCTATCCACGCCTTCACCTCTGTCTAGCACACGTGAAGTATCCCCTATGACCAACGTGGTTCGGAGTCCACGGTAAAAACTGTAGGTCCTCTCACCTCACCGCCATCTTCACTATCACCCTATCATCGGAGGTAATGGACACCGCCCTCTGGGTGCCTCCACCTGAGAAATGGGTCCGGTCATCACTTGGTGGGGTGAGGTTACCCCGAAGGCCAAGGTTGCCATGTGGGGAGTGTTAGTAACTAACTTATTATTCTGTTAATTACTACTGCATTACTTTAATCACTATTGTATTATTTAACTACTATTGTATTATTTAACTGCTATTGTATTATTTAATTACTATTGTATTATTCATAATTGTATTACTCATAAGAAATGTATTATTCTTATGGGTACAAATTAGACGAAGCCATGAATATTGTATATTCCTAAGGTGAATAAAACTATCTATCAAAACATGCAAAGGTTCTACAGGTTCAGTTAAAGTTTCCAGAAGAAAAAGCATTGGGAAAAATAATTACTTGGGAAAATCTTCGATTTCGCATTTATATCGCATTTTGAGTCAATTTCGCACTTTATCGCTGTATATCGCATTTGCGAAACATCACACTATGGCCGAAACAGCCAAATGCAACAAGGAAATTAAGAATGTCTCTCTTTATTATATCTTGCCCTCACATCGTTTGTTTCCAGCGAATCAACTAAAGCTACTCATAATTCCAAACAGTGCGTAGTCACCCGATATCGGACGGAACTCTATCTCGGGCAGTATCAGTTTCCGATTTTCGGTACGACGTGTCAGCTAATTTAGCTCAGGTAGAGGCAAGCCGGAAATGGAGCATTGTGTGACTGTCAACAAACAATTGATCACGTGAAAGAAAGGTTTCTTATTTCTGACCTGCTTCCTGCTGCACGAAGATAACTTCGTGAACCCGATACTACAATTACTGGTGAGTCAAATAAACTTTTAAGCGTTGTAAATTATTTACTGTATGCTAATCTAAAAACATGCATGAAGTCATTGTTTCTGTTTAATGCCCGATTTCACCAACAGATGTTAAGACTTAACACGAGTTTAGCAATAGTTAAAACAAAAACTGTAAATCACCAACAAGTGTTAGGATGACACTCGTGTTAAATCTCTTATTACACTAACAAGTCAAATTTCTGATGTTAAGTCCTTAACAATTGTAAATAGTCAAGATGGCGAGCATGAACTCAGCTGTTGATGTCGATTTGCTATATTTAAGACCGTCTAAATGGCATTCGTAATAGAGTACGGCCTATGCGGAGAAATGATTTTGAGGAGCTATCCGAAGAACATTTCTTACGGAGGTATAGACTGTCGTAACATGTTGCTATGAAGGTTACTGCATGTTAGAACATGCATCTACAGGAATATGCCGATCTCGCCTTTGCTTCAAGTGTCAATAACCTTGCGATTTTATAATTCACTGAATTATGTGGATAATACATTGTCCACCTCCCGTCTTGAAACGTTCAAATCACTTGTCCTTCTTCGCACCTCGTTTTAAATTTACGTAATAATGAGTTAGAATATGCATCGAAAGGAATATGCCGATCTCGCCTTTGCTTCAAGTGTCAATAACCTTGCGATTTTATAATTCACTGAATTATGTGGATAATACATTATCCACCTCCCGTCTTGAAACGTTCAAATCACTTGTCCTTCTTCGCACCTCGTTTTAAATTTACGTAATAATGAGTTAGAATATGCATCGAAAGGAATATGACGATCTCGCCTTTGCTTCAAGTGTCAATAACCTTGCGATTTTATAATTCACTGAATTATGTGGATAATACATTATCCACCTCCCGTCTTGAAACGTTCAAATCACTTGTCCTTCTTCGCACCTCGTTTTAAATTTACGTAATAATGAGTTAGAATATGCATCGAAAGGAATATGCCGATCTCGCCTTTGCTTCAAGTGTCAATAACCTTGCGATTTTATAATTCACTGAATTATGTGGATAATACATTATCCACCTCCCGTCTTGAAACGTTCAAATCACTTGTCCTTCTTCGCACCTCGTTTTAAATTTACGTAATAATGAGTTAGAATATGCATCGAAAGGAATATGCCGATCTCGCCTTTGCTTCAAGTGTCAATAACCTTGCGATTTTATAATTCACTGAATTATGTGGATAATACATTATCCACCTCCCGTCTTGAAACGTTCAAATCACTTGTCCTTCTTCGCACCTCGTTTTAAATTTACGTAATAATGAGTTAGAATATGCATCGAAAGGAATATGACGATCTCGCCTTTGCTTCAAGTGTCAATAACCTTGCGATTTTATAATTCACTGAATTATGTGGATAATACATTATCCACCTCCCGTCTTGAAACGTTCAAATCACTTGTCCTTCTTCGCACCTCGTTTTAAATTTACGTAATAATGAGTTAGAATATGCATCGAAAGGAATATGCCGATCTCGCCTTTGCTTCAAGTGTCAATAACCTTGCGATTTTATAACTCACTGAATTATGTGGATAATACATTATCCACCTCCCGTCTTGAAACGTTCAAATCACTTGTCCTTCTTCGCACCTCGTTTTAAATTTACGTAATAATGAGTTAGAATATGAATCGAAAGGAATATGACGATCTCGCCTTAGCTTCAAGTATTAATAATTCCACCTCCCGTCTTGAAACGTTTAAGTCACTCGTCACTTGTCCTTCGCACCTCGTTTTAAATTTAAGTAATACTGACAAGTTGTTTGATGCTTGTGGTAGTGACATCTTTCTCTTTTACATTCACCGCATCCGTCCTCTTATTTTCCACGATATCCTTACACTTCGTCACTAATTCAATTAACAATTCTTTCTCCGTCGATGAGAAATTTGTCTCACGGCTTTATTTATGATTTTGTTCATCCGCCACTTTTCAGCTTGTGCAAACAAAAATGAAAACAGAAGCGCATCGCAGTACTTTCAGAAAATAATACGACTCATCCATAGCCTTCTATAGCTGTGATATTTACAAGTTTCTTGCCGTTAACACAGGTTTGTTGACATTTTCAGAAAACAGGTTGGTGAAATGCAAGAAATTTAACATTAGTGTTAGCGATGTGACAATTTTTACGTTACATTTGTTAACGTCGATTTTAACATCTTTTGGTGAAATCAGGCATAAATGTGTTAGGTATTTGTACTCGTCCCGTTTTATGTATAACGCACCCAATATCGGACAGGAATTCGGAACACGCTATGGGACAAATTTATTCCTAGCATCCATATCAATTCTTTTATTTCGTTTGTGTTAGACAAATATATGGGGGTATAGAGGGAACTGGACGGCGGAAAACATGAAGTTAGCGACTGATGAAGTAATAGTGGGGGAAATAAGTATTAGGGAAGCAAATGAGTAGTTAGTTCTATGTCTAAAAGCATTTTAGGAGACAGACTGAAATTAATTTCTGCAGAAAATGAAACAAAACTGAAACCTGCCATTGGTACATATAAAAGCACTTTTCTTCGAAAGAGAAGATGATGCATTGAAAAACCAAATAAAACTGTTAGATAGCCATTTTACGCCACTGAAAAAAATTGATTTCAGAAATTGGCACCGAAGTGTGTAAAATGGATCCTTTAAGTCAGCATTTTCTTGTGGCATCTACCTCCTGAACCACATTTTTAGCGATTTCACACCCAAAGGATGAGAAGAGCACCGAGTTTTGAATATGGAAAGACCTTCTACATCATTTATAGCGAAAATTTCGCATCCTGTGCCGCTTGTGCAACGTTTGGGCCCATGAAAACTGTGCCAAGTCTTGAAGAGAATACCCTTTATTATAAATGTGACATTTGTCTTAAAAATTAATACAAAGATACATTGAAATAACGAAGCTGTCTTATAATATTCAGACTGTCCGATACAGGGTTCCTTATTTTCAAATTGGGGTAACTGTGAGATTTATAATTGTTTAGAGTTCTCTGCTGTAAGTAATTACTGTGGATAACAATATCTGGTACAATTTAACGCATCATTGTGTTTTTAATGTTGACTGTACCCATTTCTAAAGTCATTATGGAACAAAAAGCTTAAGTGTCCGATATTGGGTATCCTTCCCCTAATATCTCTCGATGTGTTTGATCACGCTTGTTTACCTTCAAGGTGTCTGAGTGAAAGTTGTTTCTTGTTCAGTGGAGTGGATATCTTCAAAACTGAACATGTTGTAAATGTCAGTCGAAACTACATTTTGGTTGACTTTATTTATTGGCATGATAATCAACAGAAATAAACTGAATCGTTCAGTAATAGCTCTTTTAGAAATGGTGTGAAGCCAAAATGAAGATATTTGTTAAAAAACTTCACGTGATCACTTGGATCGAGATACTGTTCCCGAATGTGAATTACATCTTGTCGAAAGAGAAATCTCGCTTGGTTATACGTATAGGGGTTATACAACAAAGGCGAGGATCTACTCCCATCAGTCCTGGACCCGTAGGACCAGAACCCGGGCCTCTCGGGTTTTTACCATAGGACAGTACCTATTTTATAAACTGCCCCCCCCCCCCCGCTGCACACGGTAGACAGGACGGAAGTGGATACGCCACTTACGCGCCGGTCCAAAATGGACCGGCTACCAAATAACCTTGGTAGGGCCGCCGGTGCTCTAGCACACTAGCTCTGCAGGCTAGTACCCGGGACTTAGGAGGCAACCCTCTACCCTCTCCGGGCGGCCGTAGCCTGGCCGGAGGTACCCAATTTCTCGTGGATGGCTGGAACACACTGCCCCCTCGAGACCAACCCAATCCGAACAACTACCAGAGGGAGGGGCTAGAATGTTCGGCCCAAGGTTCCTCTAGTAACGTCAGAGGTACCACGAGTGCTAGAGTCCGCAGCGCCCGCACCATGGCAGCTGAAGGGGACGGATCCCCTCCCCTACAGGGAACAAAGGGGACATTTCGCTTACCACGATCTAGAAATATATTAAAGCTACGATCTTAAAGAGGCAAGGATTAAATGAACGAACCACAAGAGACTATAAGCCACAGAGACGCGCGGAAGTGCAAGAGTTCCAAGCGCCAAAACGCATTGTGCTGCCTCAGCTCTATGGAGGGTCTGATGACTGATGAGTTAAGGTCGGAGGGATGTGCAGTTTTCAATAGGTATACTGTACATGGACTGTACTGTTATTTTTGCACATGTAAACAACTGCAGGTTCAAGTACTTCCCGGGAAGCAAGCCAGGTGAAAAGACGATTAGAAATGAACGTTTCGGGAGTGTGCATCTCTCTCACCATCAGGATATTTATTAAATGTTATAAATACAAGTGAATCACTAGATATAACACAAATATAAACAAAGACAAAACACTATCATTATTCGCATTACTGAACAAAATACTGTTTTCAGTAAATTAAATGCCAGGTCAGGAGATGGAGTGAGCCATATATAATTAACTGGGTCAAAGAAACGTAACTACTTAACTTGATTATCAAGTTGTATAGATCTGTGCTCCTTAAGTCGACGGATTTCCATTTTAAGGCCGGTTTCCAAGAGGCGCTGAACTGAAATCCAGCATCATGATTAAGCGTACTCCTCTAGGTGGAAATGGCCATGTTACTGACTGTTTCCACCATGTTTAAAAAAAAAAAAAAACGTCAGGAAAAGCGAATGATCAACTTATTTTAACTGAAAATCGAAAATAAACTGAAAACTAAGTTCCCCCAAGTAGTTGTAGATTAACACATGCATGTATTACATTAAGATAACCTTGTTCCATTACTGCACACTGTTTTATTTTACTACATTATTATTAGCAAATAACGTCCAGACAAATGTCACAGCATATAATTGTTTTCCTACCTAAAGAAAAAATATCGTTTTGAGATCCTACAGTAATTACTTATCTTTTATACCTGCAGTTATTTCTCACTTAGTCTCTAGAACCAAGAATATTTCAGTTCCATGAAATGTTGCAAAGGACTGCATGACAACTGACAAATAGCCATAACGGCCATTTACCTGTCCAGAAGTGGAGCTGCCTACAGATATATGCTACTTCACCAATTGTTTGTTTTAGAGAGCGCGTCTTTCGCTTAAAGATTATTCATCTAGTTATAAAGGAGGGGAGGGAGTGACGTCACACCTACTACTTGAGTCGCCAGAGTGTAATTAATAGTCATTTGTGACAATATTACCAAATATATAAAAAGTGCTAAGCATATTTTCTTATAAACTGTTTAAGGGAATCAGTTCACTGCTTATTCCTAATATACTAACTTTGTTATTTGCATCGACCATTATAAAAGAAGAACAAAAATATAGATACAGTTTTGTCAGGTATTAAATCTATTTTCATTCTAGTATCAAGTGGGATAGATTTTCCCCCTTTTAAGGGTTACTTTGTCCTGGTGTCCTGGCCCTTATTCTTTCCTTTCCCTTTTCCCTTCCCTCATTTATACTTTCTCTTGCCCTTCCTGCCACCCCCCCCCTTGCTGCATTTGCTTTTTCTTTACTTTCCTTAACCATTTTCCTTTGATTTTTCTTAAAAGCTTCCACATAACCTTGATGTTTTTCGTCCTTTAACTCTCAATATTACCAATGGTTTTCTTACCGTTGGCGTGCTTAATTTTTTTTTGGCAAAATAATAATAATAATAATAATAATAATAATAATAATAATAATAATAATAATAATAATAATAATAATAATAATAATAATAATAATAATAATAATAATAATAATAATAATAATAATAATAATAATAATAATAATAATAATAATAATAATAATAATAATAATAATAATAATAATAATAATAATAATAATAATAATAATAATAATAATAATAATAATAATAATAATAATAATAATAATAATAATAATAATAATAATAATAATAATAATAATAATAATAATAATAATAATAATAATAATAATAATAATAATAATAATAATAATAATAATAATAATAATAATAATAATAATAATAATAATAATAATAATAATAATAATAATAATAATAATAATATATTTTGATTTTGTACTTTTCGGTTTAATTCTGAAAGTCCTTCCAAATTTCTACTGCGTACAACGTTCTTTAATTTATCAGAGCTTCGTAGATTCAATTCCAACTATTTAAGAAACATTTTGAATTTGTAATTATTCTTTCCAACACCGTGGCGTAGTGGGCTAGAGTGTTGTGCTTTGGTTCCCTGTCACGAAATGCGCTCTGGTTCGATTACTACTGACCCGGGTGTAGCACTGGTGCCCACTCAGCAATGCGAGGAAATTGAGGAGCTACGCTAGGTAGCGAACCCTGGTCTAGAAAGTTAACTTTCCGCCTGTGGGGGCCGTGATGCTGACCACATGTCCTCCCCATATCGTTTGGGTGATCGCCTCTGCCTTGCGTATGTGGGCGTGAGGTCGGCTGTTTATTTGGCAGGCTTTGGGCCGCTTGCGGGCTGTTACGCCATGTGTTAGTTATCGTATTATATAATTACTTATTTTTAATTTTGTCACAGCAGACCTACCCTTTGCCATGAGCTTCCCACCATGTGTTTCCCATTCTCCTTTTTCAACTTGATCTTACTCCTAAAGTAATCAATCTAATTGTTATCTACTCAGATTCCATTCTTTCTTAGTTTATTTACTACTTCGAAAATATAACTATAGATCTATTTACGTTTTCCGCAATTCCCCATTCTGTTAACCTTATTAATCTGGGTATAATTAATTAAGCCTGTAATTTTATCACCGTGGGCAAATAGAGCTGAAGAGTGTACAGCCATTACGTCACTAACCTAATTATAAGTTTGTTGTATCTCAATCCACATGTGCGAGCTTATCGTGTGGGCCCTACCTACACAATGTTATTGCACCAGATGGCCACCAACGTATCAGGAACTCGTTTAAACATTGTTGTAAACATGTGAAGCCGTTAATTGATGATACGTAACGATGGCACAAGCTTAGTTCATGTTTCTCTGCCATCACGGAAGGAGAAGACAGGTAAGGCTAAAGTGAAACTCACTTGACTTTCCCTACTCTTGTACAAACTATTCTTAAAACATCTACTTCATTTGATCGAGATACATTAATGATTTCCTTATAGGCGTAAGAGAAATATGGGAATTCAGTAGGCTTTAAGCGATATTCAAGAGTTTGTGGTGACAATATTTATAAAATTCACATTAATAATTTTAATTGGTGGTGTTTTGTGTTTTTTAACCATAAATTCGCATTAATTTCGCGCAAATTTTTTGAGAAGAATTAATGACTAATGACATGGCTGAAATGAAAATTAACAGGTAACTGGAGTAGCACAACAGCTAAAAGCCCTTTTTTCCAACTTAAAATATTTTATTTGAAATCAGCAGACAGTAGGTAACATGAATAAAATCAAATATACCAAACTGCAGCACACATCAAGTTGTGATATTTTCGCTTTTCATATTTGTTCTGTTGTCTGTCACAACTAAGTATATGTAGAGAAAAATCCCCACTGTCAGTCAGCGTTTGACTTCGGCAACCAAAGACAATTGCCTTCAATGTCAAGAGTGCTGTTACTACATCTAATCTGTTATCATTACCATAACGGCTTTGCTGTTCAACAATGTCACAAAGCTCTCTGTAACAAAGAAGCAAATCAGAATCATAAGTAATACCACTGGTTTTAAATGTATGTAGTTGTTTAAATGCTGCCATTACGTTATTTAAACCACCTATACTTGATTTAGTAACTAGCCTAGAAGGTTCAAACAAATGATATTTATATATAGCTTTTATGGTTATTACATCATTAGTTTCTTTTGCTATAATGGAGTTTAATTTAGACAAAATCATACGGCAGCAAACTTTTAGATTCTCTTCTACTGCTTCTCATATACTGGGATCCATGATATGATCTACAAGTGCACTTACTCTGTTTCCAAAGTGACCACTCTCTAATATTTCACACAAAGTTAATACAGTTTAATTTAAGGAATTTAAATAATGAACATGACTCTATAATATTATCAGATTACAATACACATGTTACAAATAAACATAATTTTCTAGGTATTATAATAGATCAAAAACTAACATGGTCGGAACATATTCAGTACATCTGTGGGAAAATCAGTAAGTCATTGTACTTGCTTAGGCACTTTTCTAATCTACTAGAAGAAATGGAATTAAAAATTATCTACTATGGTGTCGTATTTCATCATCTAGTATATGGAATTGAAATTTAGGGGTGTAGTGCAAAATCAAATATGGAAAGATTACTAAAATTACAAAAGAAAGCAGTTAGAATAATGTATCATCTAAATTATAGGGATTCTTGTAGGCAGGATTTCAGGGAAAAACAAATTTTTACAATATTTTCATTATATGTATATAGGGTATTAAGATATGGATTGGGAAAGGATAACTTGAGAAATAGGGATATGCATAATCATAACACACGACACAACAATGTTTTTTTTAGATAGGGTTTTCGAATAAATAGTAGTATTAAGGGTATGCATGACTGAAATTTCATGAAAATCGTGAAAATAACGACTTTTTTTATTTTAATTCTATAAAATAATTTAGACATTCCCGAATGTGAAAAATGCATAATTTGCCTCCGGACGCCATTTTTAAATGCTTATTTAAATGTCGGTGGCCTTTAAACTCTGTCAGAGTCACGCCCTCTTTTGCCTACAGCCACATTCTTTGTCTGTTTTCCGTTCTTAAATTTTCAATTCAAGAAAAGAAAAATAAGGCTTTCAGACAAAATAGTTCCTAAAATGTTGCCAATATATCAGAGGCTGGCTTCTACAACATTACTAGAGAGGTGCAAAACAGGAAAAACACAGAATGCCAATGAATCTTTGCATCATGTCATATGGAATAAGTGCCCAAAGGAAGTTTTCATATCAAAACAAAAATTGGATCTTGCTGTTATTAAAAGCATCACTGAGTTTAACATGGGTAGTCTTAAGTCATTGGAGCTGCAGCAAAATATCAGAGGTGAAAGTGTAGTAGACTCAGCAAGGAAAACTTCAGTGCAGCGAGATCAGACTCGTATTCTGCAAAGCAAGAAGCGAAGTTGTGCAGAAGAAAAGCAACATCTAAAGAAGAAAAAGGTGGAAAAAGCAGAAGCAGAGGAGAGGAAAAATAAATCTGAGGGTCCAACCTATCAGCCTGGTGGATTTTAATGTGAGTTATGCAATCAAATCTTTAATCGCTGTTTTCTCAATGTTCATATTTTCAGCATTTTTCTTCCTGTAAAATGCTCCTTGCGATGCAGTTTTTGTACTACGTTCATGAAATTTCCTACACAGGTTCAGAATATCATGAGGAATGGAAATTGCCCTAGGTTTTATTGTGAAATGTATATAAGCATATATTTTTAATTTTCAAACACAAAACTTACAGTTTTTTAGACTAAAAAAGAATATTTGTAAATTAAAAAATTTGTGTGACCTAAACTAAAGGAGACACAGAAAAACCCAGAGCAATTTCAAAAAGTATGTGTATTATGAACATAGGGTTAAAATATTAGACCAAAATTCAAAATATTTTGTCGCAAGGGACTTTTTTAGTGACGTAACAAAAAACATACAAAATTTATCATAATTTCTAAACTGCTGCAGAAAAATGGTTTAAATTTAGGTTGTAACATGTTTACATTATACTACACCTATGGTGTAAATTTGAAAAAGCTAGCATTATTAATTCAGAATTTGAAAATTTCAGTCATACATACCCTTAAACATCTGAACGTAGTGGCACTAACTTTATACAATAAACTGTCAAATTCTGTAAAGCAAGCTATGTCAGAAAATACTTTTAAAAAGGAGCTTAAAATTTACCTAATAAATAAGGCATTGTACAAGATTGATGAATTATAAATCTACTGGCATTTGTATTGTAAGTCTTTTTTGCCTAATTTACGTCCTCCAAAGTTAAGTCATATCGGACGATGAATGGAATGGGTGAAATGATGCTCAAATGAGCCCAGGGTCAATAGAGCTTAGAGTTACCCGACATTCGTATTGAAGGATAAGGGAAAACCCCGGGAAAAACCCGTATCCAGGTGACTCACCCTCATCGAGATTCGAACTCGGGTTGTAAGTTATATATGTAAATATTGAAATTGTAATTGACAGTGTCAGAAACTGCTTTGCAGTCTATTGAAAATAAATAAATAAAAAATTTGGTTCTCAGCGAGTTAATTCAGGATAAAACAAGATGAGCCACAGATTTTTTTTTATTGAAATTCTAATATTGGATCTGTTATCAATCTGCAATTTTTAGAAACAAATACTATTGCTGTTATATATTTACAATATTGCAGCACTTGGCATCGCAAGAATGGTCATTTAACAAATTTTGCGGAGCAACTGTAAGCTTTTCTTTCAGAAAAGAAATCGACAATTAAATCAAAATAGTTGACAATGTAAACTACTGAATTAAACCAGCTAGACCAGCGTGTCAGTACAGGCAATGGGAACACTTTTGGCTTCTAAATCTGGATGGTTTTCAGTGAGGTATTGTTTGTATTCGTCTTTTAACTTTCGGACATTTCGGAACACATTCTTAAGCCCTGAGAGACAATATTTTCATGTTAATATAATGTCTGAGAGTAGGTTCCTAAAAGTTCAGTACATTTAGTCAGAATAATAGGAGTTTCTGCTGTTCACGATGTGGTATACAATAAATTACATTTCTAGTTAGCATACGACAAACAGTTCTCAGTATCACGGCATGGTGATGTCATTGTATTGGCTTTGTTAACTGTTAAATTTTATCTTGTTTTCGTTAAATTTGTAAACATTTTTTTTTTTCCACGAGTTCTAGCTTCATGCTATGAAGACATGGATGTTAAATTAAAGTTATATTTATGCAATTTGAAATAAATTTAAACTTTTCTATGCAGACTAAAAATAATAGAAATTTTCTGATTTATAGCTAAAAAATATTCTCGAAAAAGGAAAAATTCGCGAACATTCGCGAAAAAATCGCTAAAAACAAAACCTCTTGCCTCTGCTTATAAGGTTAATAGTTATTTGATGGTTTTTAAAATCTAGTTCTTTTTGCATGCCAAGAGATAGAAACAAGAATAGCGACTTACCATTTGAGAAAAGTAATAGTATTGGAAAATTCACACAAAGAGTAATAAAATTCTCTGAAATGCTTCACTCCAAAACAGAAAACAAAATATATAAGTGACTTTTAACACTACATTTTTGGCGTAGCTACATTATATCAATCTCTTACTGTTTACCAGTTATACCAAAGCCAAACAGAATGAAAATGACTTTTAAGAACATACCTAGGAATTTCAAGATCATTTTATCTGTCATGAAAACGTCCATTTTCACCACAATAAAAACGAAATGATAAACGTGTAGCATTAATAAGAAAAACAGAACATTATTGTTGTTAGTAATGTCTGGCCACCACAAGAAGGCAAGGCAGAGTTCTATGTAACGAAATCACTTTTGCTGTGCTTATGCTCGCCTTTCGGATGTGATATGGATGTTAAGTTCATCTAAAATACACAGTGTTGTCACTTAACTCACCCATACACAATCCTTATCAGTGCAAGTTACTGAAATGAGCTTTAAATCTGGCAGCATGGATAACTCATATGCACTCTCGTACACTCATTTCATAGTAAACAGATCCGCTAACAGAGCGGATAAACAGTTCAAGTACCTCTCCCCTTCATTTTCCGTTGCCTTCTTGTGGTGGGCAGATACTAATAATGATCCATAAAGAAAACCCATGATACCCTATTTTAGAAATGCAGAAACCGTAAAATGAATGCTAAAGGGACCTAAACTTCTGAGACTTACTCATTAGAACCATCGGCGCTTACTACTTCGTAATTTGTAATGCTTAGGAGTGGTAACCACAGTTTGAACTGCCACGATGTGCTGATAACTCACACCACAAGCATGGCGTACAGTATATCAAAATAATACATGTTAGATAGAGTCAACATGGAACATTCAATGCCATGGCCGGGATCTGAACCACGGATCTCCTGGTTTCCGTCCAGTCGCACTAACCCATTGAGCTACCATGGCCAACGTGCCGTCCTGACATTAAATTCTCCATTTGACACATATTTCCCCGGTAACCACAAGGGGCTCTCGCATTCGAGATGCACTGTTTGTGGCGACTTACTATCGTAAGTACTTGAGTCCCAGGTTTCATAATTTAACTCTTATTATTTTAGTTAGTTGATGGAAATTTATCATTTCCCCACACTAGCCATATATAGGCTGAGGTTTTTGATAGATAGAGTCAACATGAAAAATTCAATGCCATGGCCGGGATCTGAACCATGGATCTCCTATATATCTCCTTGCCCCGTATCTCTTAACGGTCACGTGACCTTATCACCTCTCATTGGCTGCTTTTGTGGTGCAGACTGTTGTGTGGTAAATATTAGTTCGTTATTTAACATGGTGATATGTCTTTATATGTTGGAAGAGAATTGTCAAATTTATATTTTCGTAACTGTTTCAATGAAATATATCACGCAACAGAGTTGATTTATTTGAAATGCATGTTAATTCTTAAACGAAGTATAGAGGACGTTCCTTTGCTCTCAAGCACATGTCACGATAGCACGTGATTTAGCGGTACATATTTGTTTATATGACTTTTATCACTGACCTTGTTTTGAACTGGATTAGTCATATATCGCCATTCGACGGTGTGCTATGCCGAATGCGAGAGCTAAATTATTTTATTGATAGTTTATTGCGCGTGTACTTATATGTATAATGGCAGAGTCTACCGCCAGTTTTTCATTGAAGCATCGCAACGGAAAACCTTTATAAGCGGCGAAAAAAGAACTGTGGTGCATGTGTTTAATGCACTCACAGAGAAGAATCCGTCTTTGTCAGTGAGAGAAGTCGAACAATTGTGCTCTGAACTTAAAAGTGTTTTAGATGCGTAGGAACATCGCGACATGAAACTGAGACAACAGGGAAACTTACCACTCCAGGGGCGATATTGCTGTGTGGCGAAGACGTTATTTAAGGACAATAAGATTGTACCGGTACACAAATCGCAAAATATACTACCTTGACGAGACTTGGGTGAATGAAGGACACACGACAAGTATAGCGTGACACGACTTTTTAAGACTGAAAGACAAGCATTTTTGCAAGGTATGTGTGCTGGTTTAAAAAAATCCCAGTGGAAAAGGCGGAGTGATACATGTCAGCGGGTAAAGGATATATGAAGCAGAGATTAGGTGGCTCAGTGAGCGATGTCATCTGTCTGTTGTGACTTTTGTTGTTGTTGTAATTTACGTCCTACAAAGTTAAGTCATATCGGACGATGAATGGAATGGGTGAAATGATGCTCAAATGAGCCCGGGGTACATAGAGTTTAGAGTTACCCGACACTCGTCTTTCAGGAAAAGGGAAAACCCCGCAAAAAACCTTATCCATGTAACTCGCCCTGACCGAGATTCGAACTCGGGAATGTGAGGCAGACAGGCAACCACCACGCTACCGAAGCGGTTCGAATCCCCTGCATAGGTATACTAACTTCTTTTACCGTGTAATACTCACAATTTGCAATTATTATTCTCAAAACCGTCATTATTTTTATTTTTAATTGTTTTATTTATGTTGTATGGCATTTTAGATGTTTCTTTATTGGTGAAATACAAGCAGATAGTTGTTTAAACACACTTATAGGTAGGTGCAATTAAAATGAGGATTATTTATACACTTTTGAACAAAGAAAACATGGAAATTACAATATCAGTGTTTAACATGGAAGTTAAACACAGTTTTGCAGACATAGAATTATTGTGCTATTAAAAATGTCGTTTCAAATTTGTATGTTTTGTGGCCCTCGAATGACCCTTTTCCTATTCCTGGAACATGACTCCTCTAACGAAACAAGTGCTCGAACTGATGACCTTCTTGGGTAATGCACGCGCTCAGGAACTTGATAACTAAATTATTGGGATTTCGGTTTCTAAGTTGCGATGAACATAAAAAAAGATAATTACAATGCTGAGACTCGAACCTGTGTCATTGTGGGTTAGGGCACAGGAGAGGTCATAATCCCAATGAGCTATTTCGAGACTTGCATGAAAGCACGTCCTTTTTTTTTTAAATTTTTTTTAATAGGGGCGGCCCCACACCCGCCGCCCCCGGTGACGATCATCCTCTGGAGCTACATCGTCTCCCCATGCACATGCAGTTAGTGAACCTAAGCATGCAGCATGCAGGGGATCTACATTAGTAGTCATGCTAGGCGTGTTCGGGTTCCGCAGAAGCACCCCGGTTAGTAACGGTTATGTGATTGCTGGCATCCGAAGGATGCGAGCGCGTCAACGATATGTCCAGGGGTCCATGCATAGCCAAGGCCCTGCATGAATCGCTGGGTGTCAGTGCATGCAGTGTGTGTTAGTGTCAATGCTAATACAGTTATCTATGTGGAGGTGGGTTAGATTATTGCTAGGTTAGAGACTTCTATGCTGTGGGTTAGTCTACATGCTTAAACGTATGTACAAAGGGGGGGGGGGGGGCAGAGATCGACAGAAGTGGGTTCAGTGATACGACTTGTATGCCTGGCGCTATACCTTTGCCACCTCGCTAGTTCTTGTGCTTGATTTAGCCTTTTAAGACACTTTTATACATTTTCTTGGTGGTTTAATATTATTACATAAATGGGAAACGCTCTTATGCATGTTAATTGAGTTGATCGAGACGTAGTTTAAGTAAAACTGTCAATAAACCGTTGTTTAATAATTTGTCCGTTTTGACTGTACGCGTCCATGATGCATGAAGCGTCTCTCTAACTTTTTCCTAATGTTTGGCAGGCAACCCCTGCTTTAAGTACAAGAATCCGCCATTTTCTTTTTAACTGACGTTGTTAGTGTACTCATATGATAGATCCATTTTTTCCGAGGCGTTTACTGAATTACTTTGCCGTGTACACTCTAATAAATGTTTGTAAAATCGCCTGGTAACCGGAATTCGCTTTCAGTAAAGGAGTCATATATTTCTGAGGTGTACTTTAGCGAGCAGTACGTTTTATCCCTTAAACTGCTATACCTCTGAATTTTGTACATTCTTCTTTCTAAGAACATCAAGCAACACAGTTTAGTAAAAGCAAAACTGGAGTAAGGCTAACATGCCGTTTGATGGGTGGCCTAACTTGCACACGAATAAGGCGCGGCTGACTCACCTGGTATAGTCGTTTTACTGGAATTTCAAAACGGTCACAATTTTTTCAGGGACAAATACATGTCACAAATATACTGTTGGTGCTTTAGATCAAAGTGCCTATTGTCTCATTTAACTGCTTCTCATAACCAGGGCCCAGAAACGGATGACTTGGCTTTGGGCATGACTTTAGGTTAATTCAACTTAATATGATATTTTTATTTAGAGACAAGTGAAGAGGAGAAAGGCACCAGTCCCTTGCACTGCTGTGTTTGTGAATGGTTGGCTGTGCTTGCGGAGTGGAAAGTTGTAGTGTAACCCTGTGCATACCTTATTTTTTAATAGTGACATTATCAAGGAATTACTAGTATATACAGCGTCTCCCACAAATAATCGGACAACAGAGTATTAAGTTTGGAAGTGAAAGTCAGCATTTGATGTGTTATTTTATTGAAATTAATGATAAGCGACAGTTGCATGGTTTGTTCTTGTAAGGAAATAAAAGTTATTTCACATGAAAGTTATATAATGCATGCTTTTTTAAGAATTAAAAAGAGATATGACATTTTTTGGCCCTCAAAAGTAATCGGATATAACAACTTGAGTGTGATAAAAAATATAACTTAGTACTTTGTGACTCTCCCTCACTACTTCTCGCCACCTATTTGGCATGCTGTGAACCTGCTTTTTCAGGTAGAGTTTGCTCCGTTCCTCTTGCAATCTCTCCTTTAAGTGCTGCTTGGAGGTGATGGGGTCTTCCGCACGGCCTTCTCCAGTTTATCTCGTACTGCTTCAATGGGATTAAGATCCGGGGACTGAGGAGCTGGACGCAGTACATGAGGACAGTTATAAAGTAACCATAGCTGCCCAATGTGGGACGTATGCTTCGGATCATTATCCTCATAAAATGAGAAGCTGTACAAAATACCCATCATTTCTACACTTTGTTTTAAATTTTGCTGTAATAGTCTATGATAGACTTCCTTGTTCGTGGTTGTGTCTATGAACACCAACTTTCCCACTCCCGTAGAGGAAATACAGCCCCATACCATTACACTCCCTCCGCCTTGTTTGACACTGCCTTGTAAATTGCGCTCTTCCAGCTCCGTGTTTGGTTTTCTCCACACAACCACCCTGCCATCGGAACCAGCAAGGTTGTGTTTGCTTTCGTCACAAAAAATAACTTGGTCCCACCAATCGGTTAACTCGTTAATAAAGTCTTCGGCAAATTGTAATCGCTTCCTTACTGGAAATGTATGGCTTTTTTTTTTCTGGCTACGCGACCATTAAAATCTTGTTTTGGCATGGCTCTTTTGACCGTTTCAGGGCTGTCAGTCCCAGTTCTTCCTGACTCTCAGCACAAATCACCGGAGCACTTATACGCGGATTCCGTTTTACCTTCCGCAAAATACAAAACTCCTACCTATCGGTAAGAACTTTTGGTCGCCCTGGCTTTGCTCGATTTTAAATTCTGTCTTTATTCTTATACCAGTGTATTGTCACTAACTGTACTTTTGATAAGATACACAATCTCTGCTATTTCTCGGTATGTTTTGTTCTTTTCATAGTCATAGATCACTAACAGTCTCTGTTCAAAGGTGCTCTGCTTACCTCTGGGCCACATACCATGCTCTTGCCTTCTTCTTGGTGCACAGTTGACGTACTTCTACGATGTTGTTTTGTCTACTGACAGACTTCATTTATTCGTTTGTATTGCATATAATTTGTGCTGTCCGATTCTTTTTGTGTCGTAAACTCATGATGTTAGCAAGGTTGAATGGGGAAGCTCTTAGTTTAGCCACATTTTTAATCTCTAAAATGGATATTCATAGCAATGAGTTTTGCTTAACACAAGGAGTACCTTGAGATTGATACACATAATCTATCCTACTTTATAGAGCACTCCATAGTGAAATGCAAAGTCTGTCCGATTATTTTTGGGAGTACATAAATCCTTATCATTAGTTCCAGATTATGAAAATATTTATTAGGTATTTTTCGATGCTTAGATAACTATTTCGTCACTTTCTTTCCCTTTGCATCTTTATTTAGGTAGTTTCTTTCACTTAAATTGGGTAAAAAAGAGTTTGTATAAGGATAACTTTAAAAACATTAGCGGTATTATTATTCAACTGAGAAATAAAAGTGATTTGTACATAGTTTTCTCGAATTATTAGAACAAAAATAAATTCCTATGCAATGGTTAGTCTGTAAGTGCAGCTTGCTGGTGGAGGGGAGGCTGCTGTCATATCATAGTTACGAATTCATATCTCACACTAGAGATGGGACAGGTAAGACTTCCCTTTTAAAAAGGGCATACAGCCAGGCTTCTGCTACTTAAGAGTTGTGCGTTGTTTAATCGTCTTTGTTCGTTATGAATTTTGTATAATCTGAGAACTCAAAGTAAGCTTCAGAAACAATCTTTTTAGTATTACTTTCGGCATTTTCAAATAATAACATGAAACAAATATAGTTCTTAACCTAATTTATTCATTAACTTATCATTACGTCCTGACATTCAAGATGACATTTAGTTATAAATAATGTCACCAATCGCACAAAGGGACACATAGTACAGCGCGGAGATAAAAGCCTGCCGAAACAGATAAAGATAGATGATGGGAAAATTCGTCTTGTGCCGTCTTGATTGTTAGAGAACATTCCAAAAATTTCTAGGACAATGAGTGGAGCTATAAAAGAAGCCGCGGATCGCCAGTAGAGTTAGTCGTAATCGGAACTTGATAATCGTGCGCGTGCAACTGTGTTTTGAAAGTGAACTCTTTTGTTTGTGGTCGACGACCTTGCAAATTGTATTTGTGTATGATACGTAATTCTGCTACTGTAAGGGTTGTCCAAAGTGTGCTTCTGCGGAAATAAAGAGCATTTTGGTATTTCTGCAAACTGGAGTTTTAATTCTACGAACCGACAAAGCCACAATAGTAATAATAATAATAATAATAATAATAATAATAATAATAATAATAATAATAATAATAATAATAATAATAATAATAATAATAATAATAATAATAATAATAATAATAATAATAATAATAATAATAATAATAATAATAATAATAATAATAATAATAATAATAATAATAATAATAATAATAATAATAATAATAATAATAATAATAATAATAATAATAATAATAATAATAATAATAATAATAATAATAATAATAATAATAATAATAATAATAATAATAATAATAATAATAATAATAATAATAATAATAATAATAATAATAATAATAATAATAATAATAATAATAATAATAATAATAATAATAATAATAATAATAATAATAATAATAATAATAATAATAATAATAATAATAATAATAATAATAATAATAATAATAATAATAATAATAATAATAATAATAATAATAATAATAATAATAATAATAATAATAATAATAATAATAATAATAATAATAATAATAATAATAATAATAATAATAATAATAATAATAATAATAATAATAATAATAATAATAATAATAATAATAATAATAATAATAATAATAATAATAATAATAATAATAATAATAATAATAATAATAATAATAATAATAATAATAATAATAATAATAATAATAATAATAATAATAATAATAATAATAATAATAATAATAATAATAATAATAATAATAATAATAATAATAATAATAATAATAATAATAATAATAATAATAATAATAATAATAATAATAATAATAATAATAATAATAATAATAATAATAATAATAATAATAATAATAATAATAATAATAATAATAATAATAATAATAATAATAATAATAATAATAATAATAATAATAATAATAATAATAATAATAATAATAATAATAATAATAATAATAATAATAATAATAATAATAATAATAATAATAATAATAATAATAATAATAATAATAATAATAATAATAATAATAATAATAATAATAATAATAATAATAATAATAATAATAATAATAATAATAATAATAATAATAATAATAATAATAATAATAATAATAATAATAATAATAATAATAATAATAATAATAATAATAATAATAATAATAATAATAATAATAATAATAATAATCATATTGGAAGAAAATTATTATTCTTTCACACTGGCCGTGTGTAGGCTAAAGTATGGAAAGTTAGAGTCAGACTGAAAAATTAAAATCCATAGCCGGGATTTGAACCACGGATTTTCTAGTTGCCGTCCAACCGCTCTAACCATTGATCTACTATGGCCAACGTGCCGATATGATATTAAATTCTCCAACTGGGCGTGTGTAGGCTAAAGTATGGAAAGGTACAAATAAAATAAATAAAAAAATAAATAAAAGTCTGCAATACCATACCCTGGCACATAATTTCTCAAGCCAGGATATAAATATTCCAAATTTTTATATTTATTAACTTTTATTATAATGTCTACAAAATGTTTTTTACAAATATTAAAACTACTACTACTAAAAATAAACAAAAACAACACCAAAACGAAATACAAATTCACTACAATAAATAACTTGTTATAACAAAACATATATTCCCATTTTTAATACATAACTTTAAATAAAAACTAAAATAAAATTAACAATGAACAAAAATATTAATAATACACAATATTATTACTGGTATCCAGTAAAAATAACTAGTATACAGTAATTAATACAAAAAGAAAAATCTACCCCTAAAAATTATGCATGGAGAAAGGTGCAGTCAGACTGAAAAATTCAATGCCACGAGTCAGTTGGAGAATTTAATGTCATCTTGGCATGTTGGCCGTAGCTCAATGGCTAGAGCGGTTGGACGGCAACCAGAAGATCCGTGGTTCAAATCCCGGGTATGGCATTGAATTTTTCAGTGACTATATTATTATTGTTGTTGTTATTGTTATATGTTACGTATACGTTATCAGTTTGAATATTCAACTTGTCATCAAAATGAGACTATGAAAACGAATATCAGCCCTTAACTCGAAACCTGTTATAGCCAATGCTGATGGCGATTATGAAATGTGATGTAGGATTCACTGATCAGCCGTGTCAATACAATAACATTGTTGACATTCGAGCTTTCCCCATCTTAATATTTGTGGATCTTCTCAGGAGCTCAGGAAGGCTTCAAATCTTACTCTCACTGGACCAAGCTTTTTTTGGCCACGTGCTGGACTAACGAAGATTAAGAATGTGACCACAAAATAAATATAAACATACTTTAAGTACTTCATGTTGCGAGGAATCCGTTTTTCTTTTGCCAAATGAGCTTCTCATACATTTGTTCATTATAAATAATGATTTAAAATTTCATTATTTCGAGAATGACACACACAGTTACTCTTGCCTGCAGGTCATGGTGAATTATATTAGCTATCCTTCTTTGGGTAAAGAAGGGCTCATCACGTACATTCTCCTTCCCATTCTTAGTTACATATACAGGATGTTGCAAAGTGTCTGAGCACCAAGATGTGGATGCTATTGCTCAAATCATATATGTTTTAAATATATAGCTTCCAGCATCAATAAGGGCATATAAACAAAACACCTCGTGTTCAGCATGGATTAGGCAGTAACCCAGTGCCAGGCCCATGCTATGGAAGTACAGTGGTTGGGAATCACGTACCTTTGGAGTGTTTTCGCAAGCAAAAGAACATGCTGTAAAGTGATTATCATTAACAACTCCCCTGTCTTACGAAATCCCGCTAAATAACATGTACCTTTAGTTATTTGACTATTCTTCCAATATATTTCACCACAACAAGCAGGAAATGAAACGAAATGACTGATATACTGACCTAAGAGGTACGAAGGCTATTCAATAAAGAATGATCATAATTTTTTTACGGTCATAATTTTTTGCACTAAAATTCAAACTTATTATATTCTGTTAGCTTAATGTGAAACAAACACACCGTAGTAGTTTCATTCTTGGTACTCCTGGTTCCCGCCTGTGAGAACCAGGCAAGTTCAGACATGTTCAGTATCGCCTACCGCTGCAATGGAGCTAACACGCGAGGAACAATATGCAGCCTTGAAATTCTGCTTTCGTCTAAACAAATATTTAGCTGACGCCTATACAATGTTACAGGAGGCCTATGGAGCGTCTGTTCTCCCGACAGCACAGCTCAAAGGTGGTTCAAGATGTTTAAAGAGGGGAGACAATCAATTTAAAAGGAAGGAGGATCCGGTGCTCCAGTTACTGCTCTTACGTAAGAAAACATCAACACTGCTGCTGCCATTGTGAGAGAGGATCGACGAATTACCTTAAGACCACTCTCTGAAATACTGAACATTTCATTGGGTACCACCCACACGTTGGTGACAGAAACATTACACATGAGACGTGTTTGTGCGCGATGGGTTCCAAGACTGTTGATTCCCGAAAAAAGGACATGCATGCAGGTCTGCATGCAGTTAAAATTGATGTTAGAGGAAGATCCGGAGTTTCTTTCAAACGTAATCACTGCTGATGAAACTTGGCTACATCATTTTGATCCTGAGAGTAAACAGCAAATCTCAGTGTGGAAATCTCCTTCACCAACTCCCAAAAGCAAAAGTGGCTGGGAAGGTCATGGTCATCTCATTCTTTGATATTCATGGAATGGTTTATCAGCATGTTGTACCTGCACACACATCAGTAACTGGAAAACACTACAGGGATGTCCTGAAAACATTTCAAGTCCATATCAGGCGCAAAAGACCACATTTCCGTGAAGCAGGCTGGATGCTGCACCACGATAATGCGAGGCCGCATATTGCCAATGTTGTTGCTGAGTATCTTGCAAAAATCAACGTGAAGTGCATCCCTCACCCTCAATATGGTGTGGATTTAGCATCATGTGACTTTTTTCTATTCCCTAACTTGAAGAAACGCCTTCGTGGGAGACATTATCCATCAACAGAAGCAGTGGTGAAGGCTGCTGAAGCGATTTTGAAGGATCTATCAAAAATTGTTTCCAGCATGTCTTTGAAGTTTGGCAGAAACAGTGGGACAAGTGCATTGTATTCAGGGGAGGCTATTTTGAGAAGGACCATCAAAATTATGAGGATGAGTAAAGGTACGTTGTCCAAAAAAATTTATGATCATTCTTTATTGAACTGCGCTCATATTTATGGTTAACACGGTTAATTTATGGATGAGAGGCATTTAACGCTATGATCTTTGGGATGGAGGTAAGAGTACTATCAGAATTTTACCAAGGCTTGTACTAGATAATGGTGAACAAAGTTAATCCCTATGCAGTGAGACAATAAATTTATTTCAGTGTCTTTATCTCGTAATAATAAACGAAACATCTGTACTTTTAAAAGCAAGTTTTTGTTCATATTCATCCTAAGCTGTTGAGAGCTCACCATTGGAATAATAAGAGATGATATGAAGTTAAACCAACACGAGGGTAAGACCATAAGTTTGCGAGCAGTAGATCCCAGGCGACCGCAAAGTGAGATTTGTGATGGACAACACGGGCTGGGGCAGGTTTTCTCCGGGACCTCCGGTTTCCCCCGCCATGTCATTCCACCGGTGCTCAATCTTCATCTCATGTATTACCAGTGTCACCGCCTGCGGTGCCGTATGTAGTAAAATCGGGTGTTAAACACTACACACACACACACACACACACACACACACACACACACACACACACACACACACACACACACACACTTTGCGACCAGTAGCTAGGACCCTCGGCAGACAGTCCCGTTTTGAGGTCAGACAGTTTTGAAAAATGAGCAAGGTCGCATAATTTGACCTTGAAAAGGGTATGAGAATGAGTATAGATTGCCCAGGACTAGAGGGTAAGCTAGAGGAATGTGTAACGTGATCACTTTTGCTATCCGCACGGTGTGTATGCCCCCCTTCCGAGTATGGCAAGGATGGAAGACTCGTTTGAAGTACACAAGTGCTGTCACATAACTCACTCATACATAATATAATACCTATCGCTGCATTTACTGCAACAAACATAGATCTGGCAGCATGGGTGACTCATATGCGCTCTCATACACCAATTTCCTAGTAAACAGATCCGCTACCGGAGCAGATAAACAGTTCACCCTCTAGTCTTCTTGTCGTGGGCATACAGTATAAAGTGAAGTGATATGCTTATGAATGACGTCATGGTATGTAATGGTATGCAATTAATGTTACGTGGCGCCTAGGACTGTTTGTAGGAGTGGACTGCGTGAAAAAAGGGAACGGGGGTAATATTCTGGTGAGTAGCGTGTAAATGGGATTATTCTTATGAATGGCAATACTGTAGGAGTGGAATGAATAAAAAGGGTTTTGGGAGGGTGGGGTGTAAGCGAAGTTTTTTTTGTTTGTTGGTGGGGTAGTTGTATGGGGGTGCTTTTCGCAGGTGAGGTAGTTGTAGGTAATTTTGTGGTGAGTAGCGTATAAAACAGGATGAAACTTTTTCCACAAATGGCAATATCGAGGGATGAATAAAAAAGGATTTCAGGAGAGTGGGGTGCAGGGTGTTCGTTCTTGCAGATAGGGTAGTTGTAAGTAATTTAGTGGTGAGCAACATGTGAATGGAATGACTTTTTATGAATGATAGTAAACTGTCTGATGACAGTTTGCCGAGGGTATCAAGTACTCGGCTGACGCAGTAGCGGAAAAAAATTGAATGTTTAATGGTTATATGCCCACCACAAGTGGGGGGGGGGGGAGGAAGTGAGATCATAATGAGGAACATAATGAAATAAAAATACACGGTGCTCATTTTTATCTGTAATTTTACCGCGCAATTTTTGACATCATCAATAGCATCGCTGATCGAGCGAGTTTATATACGATTCTCCTAGCGGCTTCTGATAGTATTTGATTTGCTGACAGCAGCTTTGAGGCCTCCCTCTAGCGGCAGGTAAATATACTATTTGAGAGCTGGGTCTGACCGCGTAATATAAAGGTGCGGAATTTCGTCTGGTACGTAGATACGATAACTGTTTTTTTAACTACATACTGCAATGAATGCTAATTATGCAGCCATAAAAGTATACCATGAAGACCATACGAAATGATAAGTCAATGAACACTTATTTCACAATGAACATCTGTTTTTCTGTTATAGTAGACAAATATGTATATTGTAAACCTGTCACATAAAATAGAAATATTTCAATTTGATCTCAATTCTTTTCTATCACCCACAGTGTCCTCACAATGTAACTTCATTACAAACCAGAAAATTAGCAGAACATGTTCTAGGAATGCAAAATAAATTAGTGTTACAATATGTACAAAGCTTTTATCCAAGCCTAAACAAGAAAATATCTCTAGTTATGTGTCCATTTTCTTATATTTGCTTTCTCTCTTCCCCTTAAACACTGTCTATATTGCGAGAAGGTATGCTTGAGGCCTTTCTGTCATAACATTATTTATTGCTTCTAGATTGGGACCAGTCACATTATAGCGTCCAGTGTCTCTCTTTTTGCGAGTAACTGATCCTGTATCTTGGAAATGTTTGATGCACTTATTGGTTTTAAAAGACATGAGGATACCAACATTAATAGAAATTTTAATTAAGCGTGAGAGTGACAAAAGTTTATATCGTATACTGATAAAACGTAAGACGTTTATGTTGCAAACAAAAGTATGTCAATTTTACGGTATCTGTACACTTTTGACAACATTACACTCCGAGGGACTCGTCTGAATGCCGGATAGCGTTACATAAACTCCTCTATGCAGCGGTTTAAATTATATTTATATGTCTCCCCAATTTTAATGCCGGTACGAAAGTCGCATTCAACCATGAAGACGCGGTGGTCTGTGTTCATATCCAGGGGAACCTGGTTGTATTAGTTTCCAGCGTATACGTACTCAAAGCGTTGTAATTTGCTTACTGTTCCGCAAAAATTACCACTGCTTCTCCGTAGAGGGTACTATGATTTCAAGATAGACTCAAAAGTCAACTATGACGTCATTCTTGCTCAATTGGAGGGCGGAAAATAACGAATAAAAATGAACACCCTGTATAGGTTTAAGCTTAATCAATATTTTTATTGGCAATATGTGTTTGCCACATTATAACAGATCAAATATGTGCTTGTTTGTACTACAATGAAAGCAATAGAATTGTTATATAATGCTAATACAGTTAATAAAAAGGAATAAGTGAAGTAATTATAAAATATGGATAGCTTTACTTGCATCCGTTAATTGTTCTAGATATTAATTTGTATGCGTATGATATTATATTAAGTATTTAATTGTTCACGATTTATAATAATAAAGAAATACTTGAGTGTAACCGGTAACTGAGGTTGATATTATATAAATTATGCAATGTCTTTGAGATGAACAATTAATTTAAATGTCACTGTGCAAGGTGCATACTGTAGAAGAGGAATTGCATCTTGCAGCACACTTCTTGTTTCACAGGAAAGTCGAGGTGGCCGAAATTGATGCTTCTGTCGTTTTTTTGCGGGGGGAAGCAAACAGGAACCATGATAGCAGTGGAACTTTAATTTGGCAGAGTTGCGTTATCGACAGATAATTTTTATGTGGCATCCCATTCGTTACTAGATTGTTTGGAGGTGCTGAATGAAATGAAGCATTGGAGATGTTGAGGTTGATGATGACGGTTTTTGTAGTGCCAAAGCTTTCTGTAATGGTGGGTGAGATGCAGAAGTTTTCCTCGTTTTCGTATCTCCGTGTTCGGTGAGCGTTCCAGTTGCCGAGAAGCCAATTGCTGCTAGTAGATTGTTTCCTGTAACAAGAATATAATACAATGTTTCGTGTAAGACAAGAATAAAAATGAGTTGGGACAATAACGAGAAAGAAATGAAATGATAAAAACGAAGAAGAAGAGATTTGCTTACCGATGTCAAGGAAATCTGAAGAGCAGGCCATCGTTACATTTTGGAAGAGGTGGATGGGCTCTCCAAGTTTTTGAGTTCTCCGGAAGCTCGACAGTATCTTCAAAGAATTCCACCTTGAATCTCTCGAAACCTCCTTTCTGAATTTCTATTCCCTTGAAGATGATGTAACAGTTTCCACTGTTGAACTGCTCGATGCTTCTTGCTCCAGGTCGTTGAAGGCAGAGGTTAGGAATATTTCTCTTCCGTCTTGTAGCTTTACGATGGTTTATTCCCCGTGCTTGGTATGAATGGCTCTTGCACGTACGATGCGATAAGGGATATCTACTTCCAGATCTGGCACGCTGCCGATGCTGGAGTACTGAGCCCGTTTCTTGAGCAAGTTGATGTAGTTGCTAGCCATGGCGAATGATGGGAGAGGAGAGAATGGCGTAATTAGGTTTCCAGGTTAGGTTTATGGATTTCGAAGAGGGTGTTAAGGTGCTATCACTCCTCGGTAAATAGGGCAGTGACGGAAAGTTTAAATACAATAGCGGGAGAGCCAAATAGGTTTATGAAATGAATGGAGTTTCTTTGTGATGGTTCCTTGGATAAGGGTTGTTTTATACTGCTGTTAAAATGGGCGTCGACTTTAGGGCCTTGCTTTGTACAAGTGTTGTCCAATCCTGAATAGAATGAAAGTTCACTGATTTATTTCTCTTCCACAGATGGCGATAGTGACCAGAAACTTGGGTTCCGATGTTACGGAGAGGTACTTGGTTTGAACTTTGTTTAGAAAGTGTGCTGCGGTAGACCTAAAACAATAAAAAGGCATTAAAATGGGTATTGGGGGGGGGGGGGGAAGTGAGATGGAGTAACTCAGGTAGAGGAGATATGATCACTACTTACATGTTCGGAGATCTGTGGAAGAGTGAGCAGGCACGTACATACATGCCTGGAGTCACACGCTTATAGGTATTGTACAAGCGGAAGCCAAGCTTCTGCGTTAGAGGAACACCTTGCACAATGGAACTGTGCAATAATTTTGTCATTGCATTCATAGTCGGATATTTTAAATCGAGAGAAAAAATTGAATGCACGGGTAGGTTGCAGCAAGATTAGAGAGATAGCTGTCAACGAAATGTCCGCACGAGATGGACGTGTCTGCTTGCAAACGTCGCGTCAGGTGATGCTAGAGCGTCCCACAGTAGTTTTGCAAGAGGAAAACTGAGGGCAAGAGAGGCTGTGAAGCGTAACTATCAAAGTATTTGTCGTATCCGGCCTTAGAGTCCAAAATGCAAATCCAATGTTTGCGCGATATGTTGTGAGGGTCCGCGTTGATGACGAAGGCAATAGGAGGTGAAAGAAGTGAGTTGGGGAATTTTTATCACTGGCAAAAACGCCGGCAAACGGGTGATATCTTTCAAGACGGGCATTCATTTTACGATCACCGATCGGTTGCTATCGATTTCAAGTTTCGTTAATTCCGATAGATACGAGAAAACAGGGCTTCTGTTAGTTTGGACGAAAACTGAAGCTTTATAGACAGGCTACCATGGGTTGTACCGGAGTTTAATAAAAGAGGATTACGGTGTACCCGTTCCGATACTCGTTTCTGGTGATTGGAAGTCTTTCGGGGTGAAACGGTTTGTTTATCCCAAGAAAACGGCGAATGCTAAGCTTGTGTACATGTACCCTCGGAAAAATCGAATTGTATAACATGAGAGGGAACGGGAGTGTAATTGACGAAAAGTTGAAGAGCTGTGAGATTGAAGTTTTGTAAATTGAAAGGCTTTTTGTGATATCGACGGTGTATTCTTTATCGCATATCATGGCCAAGGTAACGCGCCTGGGAATTTTTCAATCGAGAATGTTGGTAAAATGAACCGAAGTGTAATCTTTGGGTATACTTAGCGATTGTAAATCAACTTCCACAAAAGGGTACAGTGCGATAGCTTTGAGAAGTCCGCTCTGATAGGCCAACTTCGGAGTTGCAGACGACCTATCCTTTTTAAGTACAATTTTGCTGAAGCGATTTTGGTTTGTGCTTGAATTGCAGCACTATCGCTAAGAGTGAGCGTGATGGTCAGGTCCACGTTGTTAAGAATCCGTTTTTTTTTTTTTTTCCTGATTAAAGAGACTGCGAGAGATCGGACCCTTGAGATACGCCACCTTACTACAGGTCGCGCGTTACTTCTTGACGAATGAAAATTTTATAGGAAAGGTTGAGTGCGAGTCACTAGAGTAGCTACAAAATAAAAGTGAACATGGTTTGAGCCAATACGGTTATCCTACTGTCTTGGTGTTGCCAGTTCCACGGCAAGCGGGCGACAGAGATGGGCCTTTGTCTCAACCTAGCAAGTATCATACAGATGCTGAGATGTACAGTGATACAATGCTGACAGAGAAGTTCGCTTAATATTTCAGTATGTGTGTGAGAACATATACAATGATTATCGCATAATCTGAACCTTAAAACATTGAACTGGAGAACAGTTCGCTTACATAGCTATCGTTCATATGTACACAAAACAAAATGATTCAAATTAGATGCGTTCTACGAAATAAGTTGTTTGCTACAGCGAAACAAAATAGTGACATTACAACGATTTGTGAATATAGTTTCTATTTTAATGATGTCATATTTGTATATTGTCTGTAATGGACTTTAAACCAATTTTTGTTTCATTAAAATACTTAATAAATACGGAAGATATGAATGTGTATTTATGAAGCATTTTTACACCGTGAATCTCAAATCTGCATGAATGTTATGCATTGTGCGCAGGAATTTTAGTCTTGTAGCAACAATATCGTCTCTTTCAAGCAGAAATTTGCGACCATCAACTGTTCTCCTATATTTCAACACAAGAGATTTCAGAATATTATGCATAGAGGATACAGAATCCATATATTCTATTTTCCCCCTCATTAAATTGGTCAGCCTTTTGGCAGTTGGATATTCACCCTTGTCATATAAATCATAAATTGTTCTACGTGAAACACACTTTTGAAAATTTTCACGTGACAAGCTTGTAACATTAATTCTCGACTCTGAGCGAAATTTGTACTTTCGAAAATGTCTAATTGACAACTGTTTGAAAAAGGAATACACATTAACAAGAACATTTCTAGCCTATTTATGTAAAATCTTATAAGTTGTTTCGCAGTTACTACTAGACGCACCAGTACTAGCTTTGCTAAGCGATATATTTACTAACTTTGAGAAGCACGTGTGCGCTATTAAAAGATCATCACTTTACTGAATGTAAGGTACAAAATGAAACTGCAGCATAGCACTTGTGTGCTTTTCTTCACTGACAGTTAATAATTCTTTTCTTTCTAGTCAGGCGCCTCATTTTTTCATATCTCCGAAACCAGATGTGCTACACATATGGGGTTTGAACAGTAATCCTCAGAAAAAATAGTTCTGTAACATGAGAAAAACCAAATAATTGTTTAATTGGTATCCTTAGAGCGCGCAAAGAAATTAGCCGCATGATTCGGCAAAGCGAGCCAGTATGCGTGCTTAACTGTACAACGTTGCACGCACCGCATTGTCTAGTAGCGATAGAACAGCCACGTCTAGGTTCGCCTTATGTTCATTCCTATTTTGTAGCTACCTTACTCACATTTTGAGGGAAGGCTGGTATCGAGGGAGAGGTACAGTCTGCAGTGAGATGTGCGTTTAACCCTAGAGCGAACTCGCTGGGGTCTAAAGTACCCCAATCTTACATTTTTGCATGTGGTAGTATTGTTAATTATTCCATCAGTCTGTTACGCTTGCTATTCGTTCATTGTTCTTTTGAATATAGTCAATATATTCTTTTGATATAGTCACATCCTATTTTGCAAGTAAGAATTGTTTATAGTCGTGTTTGCTCAGCACTGTCGAGCTGGGATATAAAGTTACCCCCGCGCCAGTCCACGCAAGTAATCTCATTTTACTGACTTGCAGTCATAAATTACGAACATGTGAGTGTGTGCAATAATATTAGTAGCTATTATACTGTATCAATAAAAATACTTCTAGACAAAGGAAAATAACTCACAAGGAAATGTTGAAGATGTTCAACGATCTGCCAGAAGACGACCTAATAGACAGCGGCGAATCTAGCGTGACCACAACACTGATTCTGAACAAATTGGGCAATCTGCTTTACATTGTTCTTTAAAATGTGAAAATACACATGTTGGTCCATAGTGCCATCAATAAATTGTATATTACCAACACCATTGGACGACATGCAGGCCCAAATCATAATGGAACCATCATCATGTTTAACTTTGGGAGGAGTGTTTCAAGGATCTCTGTCTGAATTTGCTTTTCTCCAGACTGTTTATCCCAAAGAGGTTTATCTTAGTCTGGTCCGATCATATCACGCTGTTCCAGAAGTTTTCATCCTTATGAATATGTTCCTCAGCAAATGCAACTCGTTTTTTCCTGTTTGCTGCACTTACATATGGCTTCCTCCTGGGTGTTCGGCCGTGATATCCGTACTTCCATGAAACACGACGAACAGTTTGGTCAGACATCATCTTTCCAGAAACGTCGTCAACTAATGGACGTAACTGAGGAACACTTAATTTAGGATTTTCTCAAATTCTGGTTACAATGTAACGTTCCTCTCCTGCATTTAGTCTACTTTCTTTAGGTTTTTGTGGTAAATTATTTGTAGAAGCTTGTTCCTTAAATTTGCTGACAATGTATTGTATAGTACAATGCGATTTATTTACTGTTTGCGCTGTCTTTTCTAAGAGAATACCCTCTAAGTGATTCAGATCAGAACTAAGCTCCTTTTGCTTACCTATTTTGACTAATAGTGACAGAACGTCTACTACTGCGACCGCAGGAGCCTAAGCGACCTTTAAAACACGTGCACATGGAAGTTGTTTACGACGCAGTGGTCATTCTTAGCAGTTAACAATAGCGCGGCTAGTGTACACAAAGCGGCCGACAAATGAAGATAGCTCAGATAAAGGACTCGCTGGCAGAGAGAGGATTTGATGTTTGGAAGTTTCCAGAGATATCTCGATTGACAGAGAATAGTTGTTTTTCTGATTTGCTCGAGAAGTCTCTCGAATTATGAATGAGATATATAAGCGATCGTGACACGCCAGCAGGACAGTTTGTAAAACAGTGAGTTGAGTAGTGTAACAAGAGTGTTGTTGTAACGAGAGCTGATCAGAACGTTGTTTGTTGTGGTGTGTGTGTATATGTGTGTGTGACGTAATGTTGTTACGAGAGAATTGATCAGTGTATTTCTACGGAAATAAAGAACATTTAGAATTTCTACAAATTGGATTTTTAATTCTACGAACCCACAAAGTCCCAGTACGAATAGGAAAGTTGAATAAAATTGGGAGCTACTTCTTTACTATTGTTTTTTCATACATTAATACCGGCTTTAAAATGAAATTTGTCATTGCGATTATTTGTTTTAGGTTTATCAAGCACATATAAATGACTGAAAGAAAAATAAGTTTTTTTTAAGCAAGTAGAGAATGACTCCTTATTTAAAACCTGATGTGTATGAATAAGAATGTTATATACTGTACACAAAAGCAAACAGATGAAGAGCTGTTTCTGTTATCGTGACATAAATTTGCTAACTTGTTTATTAAAGGGCAGGCCAGCTCACTGGATTTCCACTGAAGTCATTCGTCAAGAACTAACGCGCAAACTAGAACTTTGGTGAATAGAAGACGACTTATTATTCCTTCGTTATTGAAAAAGTTATTCTCCATACTTCCCGCGGTAAGCTTCTTTCACAGCGACAACTGAAATACATGCCAAAGGAGGGATAAGCGAGCAGAGTTCAATTTAGAGAATTATTTAGGAAGGTGGCGTAATCTTGGGTTTCAGTATTTTTTCCGCCAATAGGATCGACAAATTTACGGCTACTTCTAAATGAACGTATGATAGTTCGAGATAATTATCCCCATTGGAAGAATATTGAAACGTAATTAGGTAGAGAGTTTTCGGAGATGGTGTTTTGAGGGTTGATGTTGAATGGGCTTTGGTTTAAATATGTCTGATTGGGAATTAACAAAAATCAGAGTAAATGATGAGTAAATGTCGATATTTTGTTTTTTCTTACTTTTCCTGCGTTTCACTTTGGCGGATTTCTTTCTACGAGGGCCGTGCAATAAAGAATAATCATAATTTTTCGCACTAAAATTCAATTTTATTATATTCTGTTAGCTTAATGTGAAACAAACACGCCGTAGTAGTTTCATTGTTGGTACTCCTGGTTCCCACCTGTGAGAAACAGGCAAGTTCAGACATGTTCAGTATCGCCTACCGCTGCAATGGAAGTAACATGCAGTTAAAGTTGATGTTAAAGGAAGATACGGAGTTTCTTTCAAACGTAATCACTGCTAATGAAACTTGGCTACATCATTTTGATTCTGAGAGCAAACAGCAAAGCTCAGCGTGGAAATCTCCTTCATCAGCAACCCCCAAAAAAGCAAAAGTGTTTGCTTCTGCTGGGAAAGCTATGGTCATCTCATTCTTTGATATTCATGGAATGTTTTATCACCATGTTGTACCTGCACATACATCAGTAACTGGACAATACTACAGGGATGTCCTGAAAACATTACAAGTCCATATCAGGCGCAAAAGACCACATTTCCGTGAAGCAGGCTGGATGCTGCACCTCGATAATGCGCGGCCGCATATTGCCAAGGTTGTTGCTGAATATCTTACAAAAATCAAAGTGATGTGCGTCCCTCACCCTCCCTATAGTCCGGATTTAGCCCCATGTGACTTTTTTCTATTCCCTAACTTGAAGAAACGCCTTCGTGGGAGGCATTATCCATCATCAGAAGCAGTAATGAAGGCTGCGGAGGGAATTTTGAAGGATCTCTCAAAAATGGTTTCCAGCATGTCTTTGCAGACTGGTAGAAATGCTGGGACAAGTGCATCCCATTCAGAGGAGAACATTTTGAGAAGTATCATCAAAATTATGAGGATGAGTAAAGGTACGTTTTCAAAAAAAGTTGTGATGATTATTTATTGAACAGCCCTCGTATGCTGCAGCTGCTTCTTTCGCCGCTTAGTTCCAAAATTGGACTCTTTCTTTCTGCGCTTCGAGCCCCTTTCATCTTCGCTCGTTTGACACCGGACCCCATCATGGCATTGCGTTTAGTTTCAACTTTTCGCTTCAAATTGGAATCGGGTTCCTTTAATCTCGCTTTAAGGACCTCTTTTGGAGGTGTCGAAGTGTCGGATAGAACATTGCATCTTATTTTTAAAGCCTCATTTCCAGCTGCTTTTGTTTCACTTTTGAAAACGGGCAATAGGGATCGAGCGCTGAAGAGACCGCTGCCCCCCTGAAATAGAGCGCTTCTAAGTAGACCGAAATCGCGATCATTGAATGCTCCGCCTGCCTGATTGATTTAGTAGAGAAATACGAGATCCTCGTTAGTGGATATTTATCGTACTAAAAGATAGAACTATAGCAGCAGAAAATCCGTCGTCAAATGGCAAGAGATTGCCAAAACCGTCTCTAAAATCTATGTTGACGACGTTCAACTCCAGTTGAAGTAAGGAAACCCAATTTAAAGGAAAGAACGCTTTTTCATGACAAACTCGTTTAGAAAATTCGGGAGGGTGTTCAATGGCGGTTCGTTCCACTACCTGAACAAACGTGTTACCCACTAATTGCGGAACGACAAGACTACACTAAACGAACACCTCATAACGAGAACCCATGTACGAGTCCACCGAGTAAAGCAATAAGATGGATTTAACAATGTCATATTTAGGTAAGAAACATAACATTCGACTCCCCGATAAAGTTGGAACTAAAGTAGTTAGGTCCCTCATTGAAAAATGAGCAATATCGGACAATTTGACCTTTACGGATGTGAGGAATATAAACATTTTGGAAGGGTAATGTTTAAATTAATAGTGGAGTAGTTTTGTTGGTGTTGGTGATATAGGGAGCGGATTTATAGGCACTAAAATGTGTGAAATAAGCAGGAAAAAGCACTAAAATGGGCAAATTAGGCACTTAAATAGGCACTAAAAATTTGCTAAGTAAACACTTAGAACTACACAATTTTAGTAAAATGGCTCCTAAAATGCACTAGAAAAGCACTACAACAAAATGACAATCATCGTAACATATGCAACAACAAATTCGCTAAACACATACTATTTTGCGGTTCCCTAGACGAAATAGTTCTACATTTATTCCAGATTCCATAAATGGCTCCACAGCAAGTTAAAATAACAGACATTGTCGTATAATTAAAATACATATAAATCCACTTCACTAAAGAAGAAAAATAATGTGCAGAAAGGCGTAAAGTAATTAACTATGTCAAAAAACATGGGTTTTGTGGGGGTTGAGGGTGAAAATTGAAATATCTGAAGCTTTTGTTAGATTTGTTTCAAATTTATGCCATCTATTTTTGTGATCGATCAAGAATAGAATAATACCAGGTTTCAGCTTTCTAGTTACATTAGTTTCTGAGGAATCAGTTTATGTCTAAATTACAGGTGACTTTCAAAATATCTCACATATTGTAATTTTAAAAAGTAATATTTGGGGTATAAGTTACTACACCCATTTTAACATATTAATGACCTGTACCTATGTGAAATATTTGTCTTCGCCATATCAACGAATGGAAAAAATAATCATACCTATTTAACAATTTTTATTTTCCTAAGCGTTTTCAGTAAGAAGTAAACATTTTAATCCTTTTCAATACAAATAACAAAAACACAACAAATGTAAATGGGTACACTTAATATGCAGTTGCCCTTACAGACATGTGTAGAATTTCATACAGATTAATAGAAAACTGCATCCTGTGGAACATTTTGAAGTTCGCAAAATGTATAAAAATGAAATCAGAGAAATCTGAGGTTAAAATTACGTAATAACAGCTACGATACAGGTTTAGGGTTATTTAAATAGTCATGTGACATTTTCTGTAGTGCTGGTAGAAAAAAGAAGCTTTATGTTATTGAAGTCTGTCTATATTAATTTTCAGACAAAAAAAAATTAATTTGTGAATGTTGTAAGTTTTTGGCCAATTTGAACAGATTTATCTCCTTAATAGAAACGAATATTGGAAAGATAGGAAATTAAAAAGTTCCTCACAGCAATCTTAATATCACTTAAGCTGATATCACGATGCGTCAGAAAGATACAAAACACAGAACAAAAATTAATTAAAAGCTAAAGCTACAAAATCCTAGTTTTTGTAATAAAAACCCTAAATGCCCCAGTGTCGACTAAGAACAAATAATAAAGCACATCTTTTTAGTAAGTGTTTTCCGTTCATTTAAACAGAATTACAGAAATTACGACATCGTGAAAGGAATTCACGTACCTACTTTTATGAAGGAATTTCTGTAAAATGTTACACAAACCATTAAGATTTATGGGTCTGCAGTTTCATTTTCAATGTTGGAAACAACACCGGAAGTCTACAAGCAATCGATTTCATGATTCCTTGAGATATCTGTAGAAAAACGCAAGCATGAGAAAGTCACAATATTTTCATAGATATAATCTTAGTGTGTGTAGCCTAGCTAATTAAGCGCTGGCCTTACAAGTTTAAGTTATAAAGAGAACAGAGTCCCAGAGTGGTGACATTAAGTTTGGGTAATACAACATCTTCGTGTCAGTACATTTACACACATGTAAAAGAAATCTTACGGGAGTGAATTCCTGCTTACCAGAGTTACTCATTGTGATCTGATATGATTGTTAACAATTGGCACCATAAATAATAATTTAATTAATAATCCCTCCCTCAACTATTACTGTTAGCTCAAGATATAAGCCTCTACACCAGCACAAAAATATCTTGCTACTGCACTGAAACTGCCAAAAGATGTTACTCTTAACAAAATTGTGACATCCAGTACACCGAGTTTACAAAGCTATACATATAAGTTTGAAATAAACAATATTCTAATCAAAATGAAATACATTAGACGGGCTAGCTTAACGATTCAAACATGTTTTAAGCTAGATCTCAATTCGTATCATGTGACGAAGAAGATTTTCACATTAGGTAAATTTGTGCTTTACTTTGGAAAACTGAAAAATTTAGTTTCTCTTCGTTCGGCTCTCCTCAATATAATAATTTGTGTTTGGCATAATATTGCTACAGGGACTGATTTTTACAAGGTTTTTAAAACTAGGATAATGTAGTATTAATACAAACACACAAGGCTGACAAAAATTACTTCCCCATTTGTACTGAACGATGGATCACCATTTATCCACTGTTTAAGAAGTACACTTCTGTTGCTTCTCTCTTTTGGCATATTTGCGTAGGAAAATGATCTATGTGTGCACTTGAAACACTGCTTACAGAATGGGCTTTCCATTCTCCACACAAAGAGTGGTCATTTGTCAATTCATTGAAATATATTTAGCTGGTCTTTGCTACTCGTCCTTGAGCAAATTCTAAGATTAATCCATGACTTCATTAGCGCATTGTGACACGTCTGTGAGGCAGATACCTACCTGGTTAAATCCCTTTTTGTATATCCAATGTGCAGCAGTAAGAAATTTCTCTTCCTCGAAAACTTCACGTTGAAACCAACAAATGCAAAAGCTGTTGTCACAAATTACAAGCAGAAGAAATTGACTAAAAATGCAGTCTTAGGCACTAATAAGCAGAATAGGCACAAACGTATGAAATAGGCATTTACAGGCACTATAAAACTAAGAAATTAGGCTAATAATTGTAGGAAACGTGCTGATAACTTAAAAGCCTGCGTTTCTGAACAAAGGAATAAAATAGGCAAATAGGAAAAAATCCGCCCCCTAGTAATACAGTTTGGGTGGGTGGGTAATGTTTGTTTTTGGCAGATGTTGAGGTTGACGGTACAGTTTGGGTGGGTGGGTAATGTTTTTTGCAGCTGTTGAGGTTGACGATACAATATGGGTGGGTGGGTAATGTTTTTGGTAAACGTTGGTGGGGTAGTTTCTGTGAGTGGGTGATGATTTTGCTTTTGTGGAGGTTGTTGTTAGAGGGTGCTGGGACTATGGTTTTTTTCAGTTGATAGAAAATTCAAGGGAGAAACTAAATGAGAAATAAAACTGACGAAATATTTATTACTCAATTGCTTTTGCCCAGGAGACAGTCTTTTATAAAGGAGACATGACTATCAGTGTGTGTCCCCTGCCCTGACTGGTTCCAACGTGATGCACATCTTTTAAATTCTTGAAATGCTTCTTTTGAAAAAGGGTCCAAGGATTTCCTAACTTGATCGAATTCCTTGGGAGGGAATTGGTGAAGAAACTTTTGTCCAGATGCTGCGATGGATGCTCGCTCTTCTGCTGACAATCGTTGATGGGATAGGAGACACTTACAGAGAGTGTTAGACATTGAAAAAACAGGAATGAAATGAAGAAAGTCATAGGAAAAGTGAAAAGATGATTTGAACCGAAACCTCCAGAAAGGGTTATTTCTCCGCCATGGTGATTAGCTGACACAATGAGTTTGACAATGACCGAATTGAATGAAAAAATTTAAAGTGGACAATGTTAATAAAAGAACAAGTAGGAGGATAGGGAAATGAATTGCTTACATTTTGTGCTTTATGAAGAACGTGAGTGAAATAAAAAATTAAATGAAACTGGAACGACAAAAGGATATGGGGGAAAAAATGAGATTGGATGAAATAAAGGATTGAGAAACGGTGATTGAATGAAATAAGCTTTTACGGGATTGGATAAAATAAAATGAAGAGAGACAGTATTGGATGAAATGAGTTACCTATATGTAAAAGGTGAAAATTGAAAAAGAATTACAAAAATCGGGCTGCGCGATGAAGAAGAATGTGCAAATCATGACGTCGAAACTGATGATTACGATGTCATTATAATGCACGGGATTTAAGTTGGCGCTTTTTGCACTATCCTTGTCTAGTACGAGCGCTGGGTTTCTTTCCTTGAAAAGGTCAGTCCCTATTGTATTCCCTAATTACTTACTGTGGTATAAGGGTAAGCACAAGCAGACATCAGTGGTGTTGTCACTATTGCAAGTGAAATATCGGTTGTTAACGTGTTGGAAACGTGAAAAATGTTTTAAGAATTTGAGAATTTTGTAATTATTTTAAACATAGTGTTGGCAATAGTGCTAGTGTCTGTGTTAAATCTAGGAGGCGTGGGAAGAAAGGGAAAAGCTATAAGTCAGATGGCAAAGAAATAGTGACTAATGCTCATAAAAGTTTTCACAGATGAACGCGAGGCCCTAAAACGCAGAAGGCAAACTATATCGGTATCGAGCATAATAAAATTTAGATTTGGAAAAAAAAAAAAAAAAAAAAAACTCAGGGAAAATTTCTGACGGAACGAACGGACGTTGTGCAAAAGGATTCGCCTTTCTAAGAAAAATGAAAGAGGTAAGGGTTTCCGGGTGCCCCTATTATTTACTTAAATAAAACGTGGATTAATATAAATTATACAAAAACAAAGTGTGGGGAAAGTAAAGAGGACGATTTTCAATTTCCACTACGCATCCAGTTCGACAGGTTTCATTCCCAACGTTCTTCGGAGTTTTACATCAAAATCAAGCAAAGACTAACATGAAATGGATAGTGTAACATTTAAAAATTGATTTATTAATCACTTGTTACCCAACATTCCCTCCAATAGTGCTATAGTAATAGACAATGCCTCCTATCATTCTACTCAAAACAACAAGGCTCCGATATCATTATCACTTAACTCAGTGATGCACTCACGGCTCCGTGACAACTATATTGAATTATATTGATTGGCATTCCACCAAAGCTGTACTACACGAATTAATAAAGCTGAAAAAAGTCGGTCTCAAAATTTATGAAATAAATCTCTTAGTGCAAATGCACGGCCACGCTGTGATACGACTACCTCCGTATCATTGTGATTTAAAGGGTATAGAACTTATATGGGCACAGATAAAAAATGATGTCGCGAAATACAACATAATCATTTAAGCATAGTGAGATAAAAGTGTTGTTTGATAGTGCACTAGGTAAAGTGTCGGAACAAAATTGGCGGGGAGCTTGTGAACCGGTTGAAAAAATAGAAGTTTTGTGGGAGAAAGGTGGATTAATAGATGAAATTAGTGATAGGTTGGTATCCTTAGCTTCCGGAGAAGGCCGCGTCGTATGATGGCTAGCTGCCGACGTTTCGCCCACCATTTTGTGGGCTTCTTCAGGGCGCGGCCTTCTCCGGAAGCTAAGGATACCTACGATAACACAGGCCGTGGAAGCCTACGCACCTACTTAGTGATAGGTTCATAATTAATTTAGAAGATGATTCAGATAGTGAACATGGGGAACATATTAAAATTTCTGACAATGAGAACAGGAACCAAATTTGAAGGAATAAGAACAAACAGACAAAGAAGGATCATCCGCCAGTGATGTGTCTGCCCAGCCCGGCTGGCCATAAAAGAGGGGCGAGTTAGAAAGAGATGGTGAGGACGTGTTTCTTAATCTTTCTACAAACCAGGAGCCAAGTTAAATCTCGTGCATTATAATGTCAATAGTCGGATTCACGGCGCGGTCCGGGTTCGATCCCAGGCTACCGCATGTGAGATTTGTGGTGCACAAAACGGTGTCGGGGAGGATTTCCTCCGGGTACACCTGTTTCCCCCACCATCTCATTCCTGCGTAGCCGCATGTAGTAAAAGCGGGCATTTAAACTCTACAAAAACAAGCTATACATGGACACAGAAAATAATTGTGTTAGTTTTGGGTGATGTGGATTTGCTGCAGATGGTGTTACGGGCGAGTTAAAAAATGCAACAATGTGTAAAAAAGATCACGACCTTACGACAAACTACTCGTGCGAGCGCAAAGAAGTGACAGAATATGTATTAGGGAACAATAATGAACATGGACGATTTGAAAAACATCTATAAATGTACGAGGGCTGTTCAATAAAGAATTATCACACTTTTTTTTTTGACAACGTACCTTTACTCATCCTCATAATTTTATGGTCCTTCTCAAAATAGTCTCCCCTGAATGCGATACACTTGTCCCAGCGTTTCTGCCAGTCTTCAAAGACATGATGGAAACAATTTTTGAGAGATCCTTAAAAATCGTCTCCGCAGTCTTCACCGCGGCTTCTGCTGATGGATGATGCCTCCCACGAAGGCGTTTCTTCAAGTTAGGGAATAGAAAAAGGTCACATGGGGCTAAATCCGGAATATAGGTAGGATGAGGGATGCACTTCACGTTGATTTTTGCAGGATATTCAGCAAAAACATTGGCAATATGCGGCCACGCATTATCGTGGTGCAGCATCCAGCCTGCTTCACGGAAATGTGGTCTTTTGCGCCTGATATGGACTTGCAATGTTTACAGGACATCCATGTAGTATTGTCCAGTTACTGATGTGTGTGAAGGTACAACATGCTGAAAAACATTCCATGAATATCAAAGAATGAGATGACTATAACTCATTATTTTTACGGTCATAATTTTTCGCACTGAATTCAATCTTATTATATTCTGTTAGCTTAATGTGAAACAAACACGCCATAGTAGTTTCATTGTTGGTACTCCTGGTTCCCGCCTGTGAGAACCAGGTAAGTTCAGACATGTTCAGTATCGCCTACCGCTGCACTGGAGGTAACACGCTAGGAAAAATATGCGGCTTTGAAGTTGTGCTTTCGTCTCAACAAATCTTCAGTTTAGGCCTACACAATGTTACAGGAGGCCTATGGAGAGTCTGTTCTTCCCTACAACACAGCTCGAAGGTGGTTTAAAATGTTTAAAGAGGGGAGACAATCAATTTCAAAGGAAGGTGGACTCGGTGCTCCAGTTACTGCTCTTACGGAAGAAAAACACCAACACTGCTGCTGCCATTATGAGAGAGGATCGACGAATTACTTTAAGATCACTTTCTGAAATACTTAACATCTCATTGGGTACCACCCACACGTTGGTGACAGAAACATTACACATGAGACTTATTTGTGCGCGATTGGTTCCAAGACTGTTGATTCCCGAACAAAAGGACATTCGCATGCAGGTCTGCACGCAGTTAAAGTTGATGTTAGAGGAAGATACGGAGTTTCTTTCAAACGTAATCACTGCTGATGAAACTTGGCTACATCATTATGATCCTGAGAGCAAACAGCAAAGCTCAGTGCGGAAATCTCCTTCATCACCTACACCCAAAAAAGCAAAAGTGGTTGCTTCTCTTGGGATAGTTATGGTCATCTCATTCTTTGATATTCACGGAATGTTTTCTCAGCAAGTTGTACCTGCACACACATCAGTAACTGGACAATACTACAGGGATGTCCTGAAAACATTGCAAGTCCATATCAGGCGCAAAAGATCACATTTCCGTGAAGCAGGCTGGATGCTGCACCACGATAATGCGCGGCCGCATATTGCCAATATTGTTGCTGAATATCTTGCAAAAATCACGTGAAGTGTATCCCTCACCCTCCATATAGTCCGTATTTAGCCACATGTGACCTTTTTTATTTTCCCTAACTTGAAGAAACGCCTTCGTGGAAGGCATTATCCATTATCAGAAGCAGTGGTGAAGGCTGCGGAGGCGATTTTGAAGGATCTCTCAAAAATGGTTTCCAGCATGTCTTTGAAGACTGGCAGAAACGCTGGGACAAGTGCATCGCATTTAGGGGAGACTCTTGTGAGAAGCACCATCAAAATTATGAGGATGATTAAAGGTACGTTACAAAAAAAAAAGTTGTGATCATTCTTTATTGAACAGCCCTCGTAGAATGAATTGCTGGGAAAAATAAAAGGCAATGTTGATAGAATTAACGAGGACTTTCAAGGACCGAAAGATGTGATAGTAAACATTGGAAAAAGATGCACTGGGAGGGACTCGGACGACGACTTTCCAAATTACGTAGAATTCCATGAGGAAGGAAATAAAAATGAGAAGGATAAGGATAAGGAAGATGAAGAGGATGGTAAATTTGAATGCATCACCAAATAAAGAAACAGTTAAGTTGAACGAGTCACGGACATTCTTACAATGTTTATTGTGCAAAGAGAATAAATTATAAATATGTCATTTGAATGATAAAGTAAGGTAAAGAGAGATACATTGCAATATCAGTTCGATACGTCATGCTGATTTGGTTTACTTACTAATAGTTATAAAAAATATAGATTAGTACTATCAAAAGTAAAGGTTTCCAAGTGATATTTTTTTTAAATGCAAAAAATATCTTTGTTAATAATATCCATTCGTGCTTACATTCTTTCTTAAAAAGATACATTTTGACATAAAAATATTTTTAAAAAATCGAAATAATTTTATTGGAAATAATTATATGAAGTTTTTCAAACAAAGTCGAATGTTTTAATTTTTTTTTTACATTTATTGTGAACGTGAAGCAGGACTGATGTTTTGCACTTCATCTCCTTTTATTTTTACAATAATGATTATTTTTTTTAAAAAAAAATCACATAAATAGGGAAAATAATACAATTAAAGTGTATATACATTTATGCTCTCCTTTTAGTAAAGATACGTTACAGAAAAGTGGATTGAGAAAAAAAGTTCAAAAAATGATTCGTTAAAGGATATGAAACAACTAAATTGTGAACATCAGACAAATTTAACTCCACCTTTCTTTCTGGTGTGGGAGTTACTGTACCAACCACTTGCTTTTCTGTATTTAATTTAAATATTTCTGTATTTAATTTCGTATCTGGTTCGAAAGTAGTGTGACTTTAGTTTCTAGTTCTTTTATGTAGTCTTCCCTAACAGAATACATGTTATAAAATGTTTGAAAAGCTTGAATTTGATTTGTTGAAGTTGAAAGCATTTTTGATTATGATTTCAGTAGTTCACCAACTTTCTTCCTGTTGTTGTTGCTGTTGCTGTTGCTGCTGCTGATGGTGGTGACGAAGTTGTTACTTCGAATGGATGCCCATCATAGTGATTGTGTGTAAAAAGGGAGTGGGAAAGCTTGGAGGGTAGCTAGTGGATGCGAAGGCAGGGCAAGGATTGCAGAAGATGCATCGGCAGTCTTTGTTGACTTAAAATTCGGCATGTGAATCGCGAAGAAATTTAATTTTGGGGTTTTTATGTTTATCGAGATTGAACTTTTTGGCTTCAATGTTAAAACAGTTGTGTACAGAATCTAAATGACCGAACCATACAAGCGAGTGCGGTATATCTAAAGTTATGCTTAGTATGGTGTATAAGGAGAGAAATGGAGCTCCGGGAGACATAACTCCCCATGTTATGCTAGTGTAATTTAACATTTTAGAGTGAGCAATGTAACTGAATTGAACGCCACAGTAAGAGAAACAGCCAAGTGTATCTAGAAACCACTCCCAGGCATCGTTGACAGAAAAGAAACTTTGAACAAAGTAGCGAAATTTATATTCATCTGATTTAGTAATAATTATATAAAGCATAGGTAAATCGGTATTATTGAAATTTGCTTCGGGATTACACAATTCAGTGCAAAACCCTCCCGAAATAAAACAACACACGTAATCGTGAGAAAATAAAGATAAATTCGAATTAGCACTCTCCAGAAGGAAGGAAAGGAAACCGGAGGATAAGTTTCCAAAAATTTGCAGTTAGGGAAAAACTGAGAATGAAATGTATGTTTATAGGTTTTCGGAAAGTTAGTAGGATCGTGCAAAGGGAGGGAATGGGAAAAGAGTGCCATAATCTGTAAAATAAACAAATTTTGCAGAAAAAGTGGGGGAAAGATTTAAAAAAAAACTTAATATAAACTTTTTCCGCAGTATGGTTCCCTCTTCTTGCAAATCATGATAGCTAAGTATAGCAAAGAAACAGGTAAAGGGCCTACACATTTGGGACAATACCTCTGTTACATTTTGACTATTATTATTTTCATAAAATACTTAACACTGAAAACACATAAAGTCCCTACACATTTGGGGCAATACATCTGTTATATTTTGACTGTTATTATTTTCATAAAATACTTAACATTGAAAACACATAAAGGCCCTACACATTTGGGGCAATACATCTGTTACATTTTGACTATTATTATTTTCATAAAATACTTAACACTGAAAACACATAAAGTCCCTACACATTTGGGGCAATACATCTGTTACATTTTTGACTGTTATTGTTTTCATAAAATACTTAACACTGAAAACACATAAAGGCCCTACACATTTGGGGCAATACCTCTGTTACATTTTGACTATTATTATTTTCATAAAATACTTAACATTGAAAACACATAAAGGGTCTACACATTTGAAGAAATATTTTGTTGCGTTTAGACTGTTATTATTTTCATAAACTACTTAACACTGAAAGCAAAAAGCATTACTTCAGGTGGGACTCAGCAACGAGGTCACCATTTTGTTCATACCACTTAAAAATATCATATTTGTCATATTTACAGTTGGGGTCCTTAATGGGAATTTGACTATGGTAAAACCACGAAGGGTACGCGGTAGTAAACTGAGGGTACCTATTGTGTAACGTTGTGATAAAGAGTTGCCAATGATATACAGCCTCATAGGAGCAAATATGCCTGTTAAAAGGGTGTACCACGACGGTAAAGCAGAACAATCTATAGCATTTAACCTGTCGCTTCCACAATGGCAAATGCAAATCAACAGATCTTTTAACAACATCTCTCGGGTGGAACTTAAACTGCCGATTACAGTTTACGCAGTTCATTCGAAATCGAGTGAAGTTGTAGTTAATGAGACCCTCGGCTATGTAACTAAACATATTATGATCACGAAAATTTCCGCGATTATCGCTCCAAGGAGGGATGTAGGTTGATGAAGATTCACCGCAAATAAACCGTTTGAAATAGTTTCCAGCGCACATGAAACTTCCACATTTTGGGCAGGAAATGGAGTAACAAGGACGACAGATTTCGGCTGGGATCATGGAACTAATCTGAAAAGTGCAAGTTGCGTGCAAGAAAAAGTTAAAATCTTTACAAGATAACCTGGGAAAACATGAATGAATTTAAATTAAAATAGCTGGGTTAAAAATTACTTACAGGTACAAGCAGTAAAGTAGAGACCAAAATGTAGAGGAAAGACGTGAACAGATCTTTTCGACGTTGTTTATATTGAATAGGATGGATTTGCTGAATAAAGGAAAAAGACGAGGAACAGTTAAGTAACGAAAGGCTTTTTATAATTTTTAAAGAAACAAGCTTAAAAGAGGTAACTTTTTTTTTAAAAAAATCACATTAAACACTTACGGTTATGAGCTCCAGAAAGCAAGCTTCTTCCACAACTTTTCCACTACGCTGACAGAATCTTGCGCTGGAATTGAATATTATATATGTGTAGAGAGTTGCTAAACACTTGGAGTTTCGTGTTTGTTATTAAAGAACATTTTAAAATAGAAAATAAAGGAAATAGAAATTTTGTTAATCACTTTCAGTTTCAAAGTTTTCGTTAAAAATCCTTTTTTAAAAAATATAAATACTATAAAAATATAGATTATGGAGTGCCCTTCTATTCAAGGTTCTAATACTTAAAATGGTGTTACCGATATAATCACGAGAATGCCTCGTTCTTTTATTAAGCAGAAAGAGAGTCAAAGAATTTCTAAATTTTTTTTATATTTTTTTTTATTGATTGATCAGCAGTACAATGCTTTACAGATCAGAGTGAAAAGAAGCTAACAGTACAATAAGAACAATAACACTCAGGGGTAGGCTAACAGGCCGCCCCCTAACTACATTAAGTTAGAACTCCAATAATACACTCTGAGAAATTATGTCAATATTGAAGATGTAAGACACACATCAAGCACTAGAATCACTCGAATCAGATGTATCACTTAGAAGCAGGTCCTGTGGTAGTCTCCTCTTCAAGGGTGAGGGCTGGCGCGTGCGTGCGCCGATGTTATAATGCACAGCTCCTGGAACTTCTTGCAGTGTGGAAAAAAAACGACGAACGATCCTGCGAATGTAGTCGTGAAGAGGTAACAGTCCTAGTTCGTGATGGAGCTGCTGATTACGGATGAACCATGGAGCGTTGGTAATTTGTAAATTATTTTACGCTGGAAATGGAATCCACATCAAAATTTCCTGTCGATAACGCACTACTCTCAAATTACAAGTCCACTGCTATCTTTGTCCCAGTTTGCTTTCCCCAAAAAGAGCAGAAGCAACATTTTCTCCCACCACAATTTTTCCTGCTTAGGCAGTGTATTGCAAGATGCTCTCCCTCTTCTAGAGAACGCACCTTGCAGAACAACATTTAAATAATTTTTCATTTCAAAGAAATTGCATAGTTACCGAGCGATATGAATCAGGCGGTTTCGTCTGTGGCCCGGGTTCGATTCCCGTGGCCGACCTACCTGACCCATGTTTTTTTTTTTGGGGGGGGGGGTTCCCGGGTCGCTAGGTGAATGCTGGGTAAGTTAATTACATCTCCCGAATATCCTCTCCCTCCATTTCATCTCCATCATCATTTGATATCATCTCTCATCTGGTGGTCTCTTTAAGGGTAGAAGTGTCGGCAGGTGTCTCGGCGGTGCATGGCAGGATATGCTCTGAAGAAATCTACTTCCTCCTCCGATAGGTCGGTTGCCGGTCTCCGCGCCTTTGCTGGGAGCATTTAGGGGCCCCCCATAGGGGAGGGGATCCGTCCCCTTCAGCTGCCGTGGTGCGGGCGCTGCGGACCCTTAGCACTCGTGGTACCTCTGACGTTACTAGAGGAACCTCGGGACGAACATTCGAGCCCCTCCCTGATAGGGAGTTGTTCGGATTGGGTTGGACTCGAGGGGGCAGTGGTTCCCGATACCCGTGAGAGATCGGGCACGTCTCCGGACGGGGTTGAGGGTAGACATTAATATTCCCGCGTACTAGCCAGCATAGCTAATAGAAGGTGTGCTAGATCACCAGGCGGCCCCACCGAGGTCATATCGGTAGCCTTCCCATTTTGGAGTTGGCGCGCGTAAGTGGCGTATCCACTTCCATCCCGTCTTGAGTCCATAGGATCAGATGTTAGTCTCTAGGTCTTGCCCTGTGGAAAGCCCCACGGAGGCGCCGGGCGCCCTTTTGGGACAGATCGGATACTCCCTGGTCGAAGGAGGCCTGGGTCCTTGGTCCTACGGGTCCAGTACTAATGGGAGTAGAACCTCTGGCATTAACATTTCGGGGCCGCCAGCCAGGGATCTTTGGGGCTCGGATCACCTGCCTTGGTATAGTAGCCGCGTTCATTCCATCCCATACGTCATCAAAGCTTTCCTTTTGACCACACATTTTCACATGTAAGCAATTATAAGAGGTTTCGACCCTTAAACATATGGGGTGGTCCTTCTCAATATGTTCACCAAGTTAAAGGGCTGTTGCGATATTTTTCTTGTGTCCTCAGAACTGTGGTACCTTCTATTAGCTTAGACTGTGCAACCGTGCTTCCTATGTGTGTTAATTAAGCTTATATTTATAGAAGTTACATAGTACTTTACATAGTGTAGTTTTATAAATGTATTAGTGTTTAATATTTATTGGCATTTAGCACTTGTGTAATTTAATTAAGATGTGGAGACCGTGGGAATCGAACCTAACATGGATATGCTAACATGGGTTTCCATTCATATTTGTAAAATATACCTAACAGTATTTCTAACCTTTCTCAAGCTCTAAAGCGTTTGTGACATTTAATTATTATGTCGAATGTACGTGATTGTTTATTTAAATTGTATTTAACAGAAGCCCCACCCTACCCAAAAAATTACACTTCTTAACGTTATTCAAACTTGTAAAATTAGCACACTTCCTTGTAAAAAGCTTCCAGCATTTCAAAAGAGTAATAGAGTTTATCAGGGTTCTAAGGCTTTCACGGCCGGCGTCAATAGTCGTTGAAGTATATTCCGGGCTTGTAGGCCGTGGTCTACTGTGCTGTTTCTTCTTCTTCTTCCCAGACGTTTCGTCTGCGACTACGGCAGACATCATCAGTGGCAGTGGCGAGGTCGAAGTACTCTAGTGGGTATTTCAACAGCAACTGTGCTATTTAAATCAAAATGACTAAAGATATTCATTGGAATATGAGAAATAACATGTTAAGTATATTTTGTGTTCAGAGCATTTCAGAGCATATATATAACGATATAGGGATAGCATCTCTATTTGGCACATTTAAAGGGTGTAAAATGTGGCATCTACCCTATTTTAGGGATTTTATTTAAAGTAGGAATTCATGGGAAGACCCACACGTGTGCTAGAAAATTTCCAAATTAGTTTTATTCTGTAGACATAAAATCGTGTGTTTAACATAGATTTCGGTATAAAAGCATAAGACACGTATCTACTGTCGAAAACAGCCGGAAAACATTGTAAAATGCTACCATAATTAATTAATTAATTAATTAATTAATAATAATAATAATAATAATAATAATAATAATAATAATAATAATAATAATAATAATAATAATAATAATAATAATAATAATAATAATAATAATAATAATAATAATAATAATAATAATAATAATAATAATAATAATAATAATAATAATAATAATAATAATAATAATAATAATAATAATAATAATAATAATAATAATAATAATAATAATAATAATAATAATAATAATAATAATAATAATAATAATAATAATAATAATAATAATAATAATAATAATAATAATAATAATAATAATAATAATAATAATAATAATAATAATAATAATAATAATAATAATAATAATAATAATAATAATAATAATAATAATAATAATAATAATAATAATAATAATAATAATAATAATAATAATAATAATAATAATAATAATAATAATAATAATAATAATAATAATAATAATAATAATAATAATAATAATAATAATAATAATAATAATAATAATAATAATAATAATAATAATAATAATAATAATAATAATAATAATAATAATAATAATAATAATAATAATAATAATAATAATAATAAAAATAATAATAATAATAATAATAATAATAATAATAATAATAATAATAATAATAATAATAATAATAATAATAATAATAATAATAATAATAATAATAATAATAATAATAATAATAATAATAATAATAATAATAATAATAATAATAATAATAATAATAATAATAATAATAATAATAATAATAATAATAATAATAATAATAATAATAATAATAATAATAATAATAATAATAATAATAATAATAATAATAATAATAATAATAATAATAATAATAATAATAATAATAATAATAATAATAATAATAATAATAATAATAATAATAATAATAATAATAATAATAATAAATAATAATAATAATAATAATAATAAATAATAATAATAATAATAATAAATAATAATAATAATAATAATAAATAATAATAATAATAATAATAATAAATAATAATAATAATAATAATAATAATAATAATAAATAATAATAATAATAATAATAATAATAATAATAATAATAATAATAATAATAATAATAATAATAATAATAATAATAATAATAATAATAATAATAATAATAATAATAATAATAATAATAATAATAATAATAATAATAATAATAATAATAATAATAATAATAATAATAATAATAATAATAATAATAATAATAATAATAATAATAATAATAATAATAATAATAATAATAATAATAATAATAATAATAATAATAATAATAATAATAATAATAATAATAATAATAATAATAATAATAATAATAATAATAATAATAATAATAATAATAATAATAATAATAATAATAATAATAATAATAATAATAATAATAATAATAATAATAATAATAATAATAATAATAATAATAATAATAATAATAATAATAATAATAATAATAATAATAATAATAATAATAATAATAATAATAATAATAATAATAATAATAATAATAATAATAATAAACTGAATAATTCATTGGTTTAAGCACAACACTCTAGTAAATTAGACATTTTATTACATGAGGTTCCAATTGAATGTTGAGCTCTTGGTCTGATAACTGCAATGCTTAAATCATAATGTTACTCTAGAATTGAATTTATTTTATGCTTGATAATTATTGAGACAGAAAATAAAGGAGAATTTTCATTTAAAATATTTAATATATTGGTAAAACTGAAACTAATTTCTCAATTGTTTTATTTAAACGCCTAATGTGTATATGAAGAAGGGTAGACGTATTGTGTTACAGATAAAACTACTATGAGTGTTGGAAATGAATTTAAAAAGAAGAAAGGGAGCTTAAAATGATTGAGATGCGCGCGTGTGTGTGCGTGAGAGAGAGAGATGGGGGGGGGGAGAGGAAATAATTTCATTAAAAAAGGATCGATAAATACCTAAGTTGATACTGGAGAGTTATTCGTCTAAAACCACCCACGTTTCATGTGACAAAATTGTTTCCATTTTCCATTCAGGCTTACATACATATTTGGCTAAACTCGCTGCTCAGGTATAAGGAAAGTGAACTGTACTGGAGCAACTAACTGATAAGAAACTCTCCTGCCTCACGTAGCCCAGTCTTGCTTGCATCGGAAAACATTTGCTCGCGTCTGTACAATAGACTAAGACTGGTCGCAGTGCGAATCCCCCCCCTCTTACGTGCTCTAAATCTACGACACGGTTGCATGCCTTAAACGGCACTAGCCGATACATCTACATAAAAAGCAGGAATTTCATTAGGTATTCTTAATGTTAAGGAGTATGTGCTCCCTGAGTTTATTGATCTGTGATGCCATTCACAAACAAAGTGAATAACATCGAACCCAATTTGAATCCCTGCCTGACTTCTCGCTCTCGTTCCAGCTCTATTGTGCGTAGGGTTAATGAACTCGAGGTCACCAGAGCGGCGGGGGCGGGAGGGGGGCACGCACAAAGTTGGTGTAATAGGGGACGAATTGTTAAAACAGAATTTTCAGTATTATTACGGTGACAATTTTTATTCAGATAATAAACATTCACTACTACTTACTGCTGATACTAATTCGGTCATTACCACTAACTCGAGTCTATACTATACAAAATAAAAATAATAGCAGTAAAATATTACTGTTATAAAATCCATCTTTCACGCTTTTAATTCATCATTTTAGGACCTCACTGTATTCAGAAAAGTCTTGTTTTTAAGAACCACATTGAAGAAATCTTCACACGGTATTTTCAAATTCATCTGAACACGTATCTCGGCTTTCACAAGTTCCTTTGACAATCTGTTTCTAGCATCTGGACATGCAGATACTCCAAAAAGTGTTTGTCTAATCATAGCACATAGAATATAGAAAAGACAATCAGAAAAAATATAGATAAGAAATGAACAATAACTTTTACCTTACATCGGTTGATATCTAGATTTAATTATAAAACACAATTTGGGTTCATATAGTGCTTAGTTAATGAACAGCTCTACATTGTTTGAAATCATGTCCTGTTTGATGTCAAACAAGTATTCGTCTATTATGTGTTTCAAATTGGAGGAGTTCTGAAGTCCAGCTAATCAGATGCCGTATCACACTCAGCGTTGCCAGCTTGTTACCCCACTCCTTTTATATTTCTCTCCCGCACACTAATACAACATGCAGGTCTGCTTGACGCTAGATGTAAGGGTAAGCGAATTATATTTTACAAACTTTTACAATGACGCAGTTGCCAAAATCAAAATTGGAAAAATAAATAAAAATTAAAAGTTTAAAATTTAAAATTAAATTTTAAATACTATAACTATAATTATAGTTTATGAATTACCTGCTTTTCTAATAGAAATGCGGGACACACTTGTTTTACCTACAGCACATGCTTCAGCAGTAAGCCGTTGAGCATTTTTGAAATCGAGCTGATTTCTATATTCTTCATTTCCCAATTTTTTGAAGAACGTGTACACCTTAAAAACAATACTTCGAGCCTGACTTCGCAATACCTGCATTTTTGACTCGCTACTAATTTCACCGCAAGAAGTAATTGCACTACTTAACTCTTACTCTACTGTTGTGTAAAGAACAACTGATTATTAGTCTCGGTCATGCCATTATTAAGAGTCCGAAGAATACCTATTCAAACGGAGTCAAGTGCTATCCCTTTAGAATTCTTGCTAAGAAAACACTGTTTCTTACGTTTCTTTTGTTTAAAAAAATTATTTAACCCAATGCACCTGCCTGCACGTGTTGTAACAAAGATACGCAATTTCTTTGTAATCCATTACCATGGTTTACTTATTGCATCCTTTTATTTCGGTATCATTGTACTACACGGCTCTTGCCTGACGTCACACGCAATGCAGGCTTCGCTTCCGGTTGAAATATGCCACAATTCTGGAAGCTGTCTTCCTCTGTATTAGAGGAACACTCACATCAGATAATCGTGGAATATAAATGTTCATGTTTTGACAATTTTAAAATGTCATTTCTACTTCAGACTCTCTCTTGAAACGAATATTTTCACAATTATTTTTTATTCAACCTAAAGATAAGTTGAAGATGAATATAATCAATATGCAAAGGAAGCTGGCAAATGTCATTTGGTAACCTTATCTTTGTTACCAAACATTAATATAATATTTCATTGTAGTCACTCGATTTCAAGGTCATCTTAACCGTCTTTCTTTTTCACTCAGGCAGTTCAAACTCATTACTCATTAAAAGCTACAGCATAATTTCTCTAAACATTATAGGTAGTCGCGCTTGACATTTTTATGCATAATTAAGTTCCAAGGTACCATATAAGCTACAATTTTGGAGATTCTTATGAGTTTTACTCAAATGTCAATTTTCTTAGAATTCAGTAATCCATAAAACACATACTAACAGGTTCATGCCAAATAACGTTTAATAAAAAGACAAGGTAAGATAATTACATTGATGATTACTATACTGGTCAACAATCTAGAAAGTGATTGACATTTCGTATGGAGAGAGAGGCGACGTTGCCGCTTGTTGCTGTCACGTGGAGAGCGCAATAGGATTACGCGTGCGAAGGTGATTCACTTGCGACTGCAATTGGTATTTTATTATTATTAATTATTTATAATGCTGTACACAAAGACAATAGTACAGTCATGGATCTACATGCAAATGCTAGAACATGCAAGAACACATCAATGTAAAGATCATCGTAACAAAAGAGGCATACCTGTGACATTTTGATGCTTATTGAAATGGGAAAGTGCCGTTTACATAATTTTTTCCAGGAGTTTCTAATTTATACCACAATGTCTAACTTTCGTATTTAAAATACTTTTCTTTCCCAATCTTAACCTTGATGCCCTTACTGATACCTACAGCACGTGAAGTCCTATCAAGCACTTAGAGAATGGAATACTAGACTGCCCTTTTAATTTCTCCTCTTTGAAGTATTCTCTCACAGAGCATATTATTTCCCATGTATGTCCTTTAATTGGAATAGCTTTACCAAATACAGTTTTATTTGGCTCCCTAGCTGGTTCAGGTTTTCGCTTGTCACTATATTTAAACATAATTAAACATTCATTAAACACAATTGCAAATGATCACAACACACGCACAGATACACGGACTCAGGCACACGTAAACCAAGGCAAATTGCCACAAATAAAATGCAAAGTAACTTGCCAGTACAGGATCTCTAACTGTGAGGGCATTCTGTTTCTGCAGCGTTATCAGAAGAGAAATAAAAACCTAGGTATTGTATTTACTGCAGCGTTTGCGTAACTGGCTTGCCCGCAAGTCATGCTAAGCACGTGTTAGAGTATCGGCAACCAAGGTTTAGCGTCTAACGTTGTCATGGAAACGTCTCGACTCTAATTGGTCCCTCTAATCGTTATGACCACCGTTATGATGTACTCATCCCCTCCCATTTATTTAGAGCGTTCTTCCATGTGGTTACTAACTGTCAATCACATTCTAGTTTGGCGACCAGTATAGATCATTTCGAAACTTTTGTTTATTTAGCACAGACATAACAATGTTCTGCACCATCATTCGAATTTAAAGCGTAAGAAAGCTAATTTCTAGCCTTAGAAAGTTTCAGAACTTCTTTCAGGAATAAAGTACTTCTTACAACATAAGCTTTATTTCTGAATATGTGCGTTATATTTGTGTTTCAGGCTTGAACATTAGCAGAAGAGGACGATGGAGCTGAAGGTCCACCTGTTGAATAACAACACTGTAATATTCGTATTAGTAGTCTAATATTAGCTGTCGTAATGCTAGTTGTAATAGTAGTGGTAGCAGTAGCTGCAGGAATAGTCTAGCGCCCGATTTCACCAACAGATGTTAAGACTTAACACGAGTTTAGCAACAGTTAAAACAAAAATTGCATTTCACCAAGTGTTAGCGTAACACTCGTGTTAAATCTCTTGTTAAACTATCAAGCCAAATTTCTGTTGTTAACTCCTTAACAACTGTAAATAGTTAAGATGGCGGGCATGAAATCAGCTGTTGATGTCGATCTGCTATATTTAAGACCGTCTAAATGGCATTCGTCATAGAGTACGGCCTATGAGGAGAAATGATTTTGAGGAGCGATGAGATGAAAATGTTCTACAGAGGTATAGACTGTCGAAACTTGTTGCTATGAAGGTTACTGCGGAAGTACAAGAGAGGTTAGAACATGCATCGAAAGGAATATGCCGATCTCGCCTTTGCTTCAGGTATTAATAACTTTGCAATTTTATAATTCACTAAATTATGTGGATAATACACTGTCCACCTCCCGTCTTGAAATGTTCAAGTCACTTGTCCTTCGCACCTCATTTTACATTTACGTAATACTGACAAGTTGTTTGGTGCTTGTAGTAGTGACACATACATTTGAATTGAATTCGTTTCCAATATTTTCCCACGTGACTTCTTTCTCTTTTACATTCACTGCATCTGTCCTCTTATTTTCCACGACATCCTTATACTTCGTCACCAATTCAATTAACAGTTCTTTCTCGATCGATAAGAAATTTGTCTCACGGCTTTTGTTTACGAGTTTGTTCATCTACCATTTTTTTCAGCTTTTGCAGACGAAAATGAAAACAAAAGCGCATCGCAGTACGTTCAGAAAATAATACGACTCATCCATAGCCTTCTGTAGCTTTAATATTTACAAGTCTCTTGGCGTTAACACGTGTTTGTTAATATTTTCAGAAAACAGTTTGGTGAAATGCAAGAAATTTAACAGTAGTGTTAGGGCTGTGACAATTGTTACGTTACATTTGTTAACGTCGATTTTAACATCTGTCGGTGAAATCTGGCATAGAAGTAGCAGCTGTAATATACTCTATCTCAGGCTAGTTCAATCCTGCTGTAAACAACAAGGCGGAGCTGACTCAATTCGCCCCGTGTTACGCGCTACATGCACGCACCTAATTGTGTAACACTAGCATTATATATAGCAGCACAAACTTCTATACAATAAGTAAATAGAGTTGGGTTACACATTAACTTATAAAATCTATGAGTTGGTCCATTTCTGAAAAAAATAATCATGAACTTTACTGCGTATAGCACTTTTCGTAAAATCGTCGTATTTCTCCACGCGCTGTTTTCCCGGTGTTCTTAGAGTTCCGAATGCTTGCTGTTCCATTCTAACTCCCGTAGGGGAGGGGATCCGTCCCCTTCAGCAGCTTTAGCACGTGGCACGTAGCACGTAGCACGTGGTACCTCTGACGTTACTTGTGGAACCTCGGGCCGAACTGCCGAGCTTCCCCCCTTTTTTGTTGTAATTTACGTCCACCAACGGTAAGTCATATCGGACGGTGAATGAAATGGGTGAAATGATGCTCAAATTTGTCCAGGGCCCATGGAACTTAAGCTAACTGACATTCGTCTTTAAGGATAAGGGAAAACCCCGGAAAAACCTTATCCAGGTAACTCACCCTGACCGATATTCGAACTCGGGACCTCTTGAACGTGAGGCAGACATGCTACCATCTACACCACCGAGCCGGGCCGAGCCGAGCCCCTTTAATCGGGGAGTTCGGATTGGGTTGGACTTTTGAGAGTGCAGAGGTTTTACACCAATTAGTCCAGTATCCGTACGTCCAAGGACCCTGGCCTCCTTCAACAGTTACCGAGTTACCAAGACAGTTACTGAGCTGTCCCAAAAGGGCGCCCGGCAAGACCTAGAATACTAACAAGGCCCCCTCCCATCTGGTCCTGAGGACACAAGAAAGGATGGAAGTGGATACGCCACTTACGCTGATATGGGAAGGCTACCGTTATGACCTCGGTGGGGCCGCCTGGTGATCTAGCACACCTTCTACTAGCTCTACAGGCTAGTACCCGGGAATATTAATGGCTTCCTTCAACCCCGTCCGAAGACGTACCCGATCTCCCACGGATATCGGGAACCACTGCCCCTTCGAGTCCAACCCAATCCAAACAACTCCCAAAGGGATGGGCTAGAATGTTCGGTACGATGTTCCTCTAGTAACGTCAGAGGTACCACGAGTACTAGGGGTCCGCAGCGCCCGCACCACGGCAGCTGATGGGGACGGATCCTATCCCCTACGGGAGGATTGGGTTGGACTCGAGGATGCAGTGTGTTTCCGACACCCACGGTGAATTGCGTACCACAGGCCAGGCTACGGCCGCCCGGAGGGAGTAGAGGGTTGCCTCATAAGTCCGGGGTAGTAGCCAGCAGAGCTAGTAGGTGTGCTAGATCACCAGATGGCCCCACCGAGGTTTTTCGGTAATCTTCCGTACGGGGTTGACGCGCGTAAGTGGCGTATTCGCTTCCATCCCATCTTGACGTTGTTGTCAACGGGAGGGGGGAAGCTTTTTAAGAAATCAGGTATTGTCTTAGGGAAAGACTCCCGGAGTTGTCCATCGCTCCCGGGTTGAAGGAGGCCCGGGTCCTTGGACTTTTGGGTAGATCCTCTGCACTTAACTGTTCAATTCTAACACTATGTACACTACTTGCGGAAACACCAAGAGGATCCCCAGTTCTCTCTCAATGTTTCTTTTATAGACGATTCCGGGTTCCTTTCTTTAAGCACCGTGAAACAACGCGCGATCATTCGCCCCTCGCCACTTTTTAAAGGTTTGCTTCGACTGTGTTTGATTTCGGCTGAAGCACCAGACTGCTCCATGATGAAAAGTTTATTGATTTTAAATTGCATATACATGAGTGTTCTTGGGTTTGTGGGGTACGCGAGATGTACAGTTGAGTCCAGAGGTTCTACTCCCATTAGCCTTGAACCCGTAGGAACAAGACCCGGGCCTCTTTCAACCAGGGATTATCCGAGCTGTCCCAAAGGGCGCTCGGCATCCTCCGTGGGGCTTTCCGTAGGGCAAGACCTAGTTACCTAACAAGCCCCCCCCCCATCTGGTGCTATGGACACAAGACGGGATGGAAGTGGATACGCCTCTTACGCGCGTCAACACTCAAGGTGAAGACTACCGAAAAACCTCGGTGGGGCCGCCTGGTGATCTAGCACACCTTCTACTAGCTTAGCAGGCTAGTACCCGGAAACCTAATGGCTTCCCTCAACCCCGTCCGAAGACGTACCCGATTCCCACGGGTATTCCCTCGAAGCCATCCCAATCCGAACAACTCCCGAAGGAGGGGCTCGGCTGTTCGGCCCGAGGTTCCTCTAGTAACGTCAGAGGTACCACGAGTGCTAAGGGTCCGCAGCGCCCGCACTTTGGCAGCTGAAAGGGACGGATCCCTTCCCCTAAGGGAGTACCGGAAATACAGTGTTAAATATCAGAAGCAACTCCACACTATAAACAATAACATCTTAATCAGCATTCAACTCGATACAGACCTCGTTGCGAGAGAACTGCCTGGTATAGGAATGCAACAATATTATATATATATATATAATAATAACAGAGTACTTTAGTAATTGACAATTGTTAAATAAAATGTAGCTTAATTTAACATAATAAGTTAATAGCTATAATTTCACCTGTCTTCTGTCTAATCTGTGAATAGTATACAGAACACATCTATGTGGTATGTGAAGCTGAAAGATAAAATGTGGGGCTAGTACGTTTATAAGAATTGAAACTTTTGTATACTTTTCTCTCTCTACACAGAGCAGTGATCAGAAAACTACTTACAGTACTGTACTTAAAGGATGGGTTTATCGTACGCATGCAAATAAAAGAAAACGTCCATTAACTTCGCTAAACCAATCAACAGCTTAACCGCTTTCTGTCCCAATATCTCTGTCTTTGTCTCTCTTCCCACCCAGATGTTTACAGCAGGATTACACTAGGTTGAGACAGATTGTACTAGTAGTAGCAGCAGCAGTAGTAGTAGTAGTAGTAGTAGTAGTAGTAGTAGTAGTAGTAGTAGTAGTAGTAGAAGTTGTTGTTGTAGTAGTCTAGTAGCAGTTGTAGCTGCAACTACATATACCTAATTAATTAGAGCCAACTGAAAAATTCAATGCCATGGCCGGGATTTGAACCACGGATCTACTGGTTTCCGTCCAGTCGCTCTGACCCTTGAGCTACCATGGTCAACGTGCCTTCCTGACATTAAATTCTCCAATTGACTCATTATATTTCCCGGTGGACCACTTAAGGTTCTCATATTTGAGACAACTACTTGTGGCGACTTACTATTGTAAGTACTTAATTACCAGGATTTTTATCGTAGATTATTTTTTAATGTAAATTTATATTGAGGAATTAATCCTTTTAAAATACATTACTCCGGTACGGTTTCCGATACGGAAACCAGTAGATCCGTGGTTCAAATCCCGGCCATGGCATTGAATTTTTCAGTTGGCTCTAATTAATCAAAAATCACCCATATACCGGAGTAATGTATTTTAAAAGGATTAATTCTTTAAGGATTAATTCCTCAATATAAATTTACATATACCTAATAGTGATGATCATGAATATTAGTGGTCCTATGCAGTGGCGTAGTGGGCTAAAGTGCTTTGGTTCCCTACCAACGAATGCTTCCGGGATCGATCCCATCCCTGGGGGTTGCGAAATTTAAGTCCCACATATAAGACCGGTGCCCACTCGGCATCATAAGGAAATGTGTTTCAAATAGGAAGAGTTCTCGCCTGTAGCGAATCAGATGCGTTAGGCCACGCAGTGGCTCAGTGGTTAGACCGCTTGGCTCTCACCAAGGCGGCCCGGGTTCGATCCCAGGCGACCGCAAAGTGAGATTTGTAGTGGACAACACGGCGCTGGGGTGAGTTTTCTCCGGGACCTCCGGTTTCCCCCGCCATCTCATTCCACCGATGCTCCATCTTCATCTCATGTATCATCAGTGTCACCGCCTGCGGTGCCGTATGTAGTAAAAGCGGGCGTTAAACACTACACATTTCAGATGCGTTAGTCTTCACAGTTGCCACCTCTTTATCCCCACTCTTTTTATATTTCCCCCTCTCTCTAACACACTTGCGAGTGTTCGTGGCGCTAGACGTAAGGGAACGCAAACGGAATTTTCCAAAGTTTTATAATAATGCAGTTGTTGAAATCACAATTGCAACATGAATATTCGTATATTACGCAAACGTTTTAAATATTTGGTTTAACATTAATTATAGTTTATGAATTATTTATTTTTTCTTAATCCAAACGAAAATGCCAGCGGTGTATCCGTATAGCTGTGAATGTTACTTACGTTAGAGATAATTCGTCATTGTCATTGCCTTCAAAGTCTGAGCACTGCAAATTTATAATGATAGATTCCAAAATCTCGTTACATGCTATTTATTTTCAAAAATCGTCTTCTTGTAGTTTATCTGATGTCTCATGCAGTTTTCCCAGTCTTGTTGTGTTCCTTGTTAATTTCTTCGTGAATAAGTCGTTCAAGGTCAGTCAGTATAAAAATATTATTTCTGTTTGCAACATAATTTGAGCCCACATTAACTCTATTGTATTGTTCTAGCAGTACTAAGGCGAAAGGTGGATCGCGTCTCAATGATTCAGCTGATACACTTTTTCATGGAAGAAAAATAATGCTGCCTTGAACTCCCTAGAATAAACAGAGATTACGAACCATTCATAAACAAATATATCATGTGACCAGACAGGTTCTGCCAGACCAGCAGGAAGAGTATGGTTGCATCTCATCGAATTTAACAAACACTTGGCTTATTCAAAGTACATGTTTCTTTTACCACGTCATGTCAAATGTTTACGTTTCAGTTCTGAGTAATTTCAAATATACGTTCACGCATACATGTCAACCAATAATACGTTCATTACAGTGCTTACGTCGCAATGCATTGTTATAATATAATGGTATCTACTTTGTTTATTTGTATTAGCAAACCTATTTGAGCTAAAAATATGGGGGTTTTACGGTTATGTTAAATACATTACTCTCTCCTTCCACATGGATCAGTTTTTGCAAATTCTGAATTTCTGTCTTAGGCACGAATAGTATTTATTAGAGATTGATTAGTTTGGCGCTCGTCACACACCACTTAGGGGGAAAGCAATACAACAACATCGCAGGACTTCGATTGGTTGCTCCCTTAGAAGCGCTCAAGGACAAACACCTTCCTATTTGAAATACATAATAGGCAGCAAACCCAACTAGAAAGCCAACTTTCAGCTGGGGGTGCCGAGGTGCTGACAATATCTCCTCCCTGTATCGCTTAGATGATGGTCTACCGCTGCCTTGTGTATGTGGGCGTGAAGCCGGCAGTCGGGTTCGCGGGCTCTGACTCGTATGTTTCCCCGTAGACCACTAGGGGTTCTCATATGCTATGAGACACGCACCTTTTTGTGGCGATTTACTATGCTGTAAGTACTTAAGTCCCAGGCTTCATAGTTAAACCACTGTGTTATTCAGGTAAATTGATGGAAATAATAGCCGTGTGTAGGCTAAGTTTTGAATGAGCAGGGCCAGACTGAAAAATTCAGTGCCATAGCCGAGATTAGAACCAGGGATCTCCCGTTCTACGTGAGGTTGCTCTAAACCACTGAGCTACTATGGCCAACATGCCGATATGACACTAAATTCTCCAACTCACTCGTATGTTTCCCGGCAGACCACTAGGGGCTCTGATATGCAATGAGACACGCACCTTTTGTGGCTGTTAGGCTTCTTTCTCCTGCAATTACGTTTTACGAAAAGGATCCAGTGCAATTTTAGATATCACTGAAGTTTCATTAGATATTTGCAAAAGGTCGTGAAGTCCTTACACTTTGTATTTACTCTTTTTCTTTTATAGCAAATTTTTGCCTCTGAAAATTTTGAAAATAGTTAAAATAAAATTGGGGTACAGAATCCCAAGTTAAGCTTTATGCAGATATACGTTTCCGTATTTAGAGATAGATAACGTAATGTGGGGGGGGCGTCTTGATCTGTAATTTTATCTCTTGTGCGTACACCCTAGACAGGAAAGGATAAGTTAAAGGGATTGCGTGAGATATAGAGCTGCAGGAATGTGCACTGTAAGCGGCAAAGACACGCAGAGTCCCCCGAACAGTTACTCGTTTGACCACCCTGCTGGGAGACGCTCGTGGCAACC